>CAJQUW010002060.1:132500-503217 GCA_907163375.1 Prostheceraeus crozeri | reverse complement strand
TCTATGTATAAATTAGTGTTTCTTGACCAATTGAAAAACGGGAAAAAAAATTTTTTCACCTCCACCTCATCCCTCTTTCACTAACCTAGGTCCAGCCATCATCTATCATGTTGGAGCTGGGTGGAGGTGTCCGGAAACACTTCTCTTAGACAACGCATTATTTTACACAAAATAGTAGTATATTTCAACAATTCTATGTAAAAATTTATAGTGGTTTTATTGAACATTGAACCGGGAAATAATTTTTTTCCACCCGCGACCTCATCCCTCCACACTAAACCTGGTTCACTCATCTATCAGTTGGAGCTTGGGTGGAGGGTCGGAAAACTTCTTCTTAGAACCAATTATATACACAAAAATAGTAGTATAGTTCAACAATTCTATGTATTAAAATTAGTGTGGTTACGCTTGAGTATGCGGCCAAATTGGTAAGATTTATGTGGGAATCTAAATTTTGTTCCACCCACCTCATCCTCCACACTAACCCTGGTCACCATCATCTATCAGTTGGAAGCTGGGTGGAGGGGTCGGAAACATCTTCCTCTTCGGCATTGACACCATATAAAACCTCAAATTAGTAGTATATGGCCGGGCAACAATGTCTATGTTTAAATTAGTGTTTCATTGACCAATTGAACGCGGGAAAAATTTTTTCCACCCACCTTCATCCCTCGCACTGTTACTAACTACTCAAGTCAAATGATCATACTATCATGGATATTTGCTGGGTGTTTTGGGTCGGGAAAACACTTCCTCCCCCCCTTAGACTTCCATATTTACACAAAATAGTAGTATATTCAAACTTCTAATTATATAAATTAGTGGTTCTTGACCAATTTGAACCGGGAAAAATTTTTTTTTCCACCCACCTCCATGTACTCCCTCCACAACGAACCTGGTCACCAGACATCTATCAGATGGAGCTGGGTGAGAGGGTCGGAAACACTTCTCTTAGACACCAATATTTAACCCTCAAAATAGTAGTATATTCATCAATTCTATGTATAAATTAGTGTTTCTTGACCAATTGAAACCAGGGGAAAAATTTTTTCCTCCCCCTCATCCTCCCTCCACAACTAACCCTGTGTCACCATCATCTATCAGTTGAGCTATACTGGAGTGTCGGAAAACTTCTCTTATGGAACACCATATTTAACCTCAAAAATAGTGTATATTCAACGCGGATTTCTATGATATAAATTAGTGTTTCTTGACCAATTGAACCGGGAGAAAATTTTTTCCACACCACCTCATCACCCTCCACACTAACACCCTTGGTTTCACCATCATCTATCAGTTGGCAAAGCTGGGTGGAGGGTCGGAAACCACTTCTCTTAGGACACTGCATTATTTAACCAAAATTGTCGTATATTCAAACAATTCTATGTTATAAAATTAGTGTTTCTTGACCAATTGAACCGGGAAAGAATTTTGTTCCACCCCACTCTCATCCCTCCACACTAAAACCCTGGGCACCCATCATCTATCAGTTGGAGCTGGGTGGAGGGTAGCGGAAACACTCTCAACTACTTAGACACCATATTTACCCAGCGATAGTATTATATTCAACAATTCTATGTATAAAATTTATTGTTTCTTTGACAATTGAACCGGGAAAAATTTTTTCATATGCACCTTTTCATCCCTCCACACTAACCCTTGGTCAATACATCATCTATCTGTTGGAGCTGGGAGGAGGGTCGGAAACACTTCTCTTAGACACCATATTTACACAAAATAGTAGTATATTTCAAACAATTTATGTATAAATTAGTGTTTCTTGACCAAATTGAATCTCCGGGAAGGGGGGTGTTGAATCTTTTTCTCTCCACCCACCTCATCGCACCTTCCACACTAACCACCTGGTCCACCGATCATCTATCAGTTGGAAGCTGGGTGGAGGGTCGGGAAACACTTTCCTCTTAGACACCATTGTATTTACACAAAAGTAGTGAGTAGCTATTCAACAATTCTATGTATAAAATGTGTAGCTGTTTCATGACCAATTGAACCGGGAAAAAATTTTTATAATCCAGCGCCACCTATCCCTCCACTGCGAAACTACCACTGGTCAACCATAATTCTATCAGTTGGAGCTGGGTGGAGGGTCGGAAACGGAGACTTCTCTTAACTACACACACTAATTACACCAAAATAGTAGTATATTCAACAATTCTATGTATAAATTAGTGTTTCTTGACCGGATTGAACCTTTATCAAAATTTTTTATCCAACGCGCCACCTCATCCCTCCACACTAAACCTGGTACAACCCATCATCTATCAGTTGGAGCTGGGTGGAGGGTCGGAACCCAACACTTCTCTCCCCCCAGAAACCCACCACTATTTTACACAAACCCATTGTAGTATATTCAACACTTCTATGTATAAATAGTGTTTCTTGGACCAACGTTGCCCACCGGGAAAAATTTTTCCACCCACTCATCCCTCCACCACTAACCATGGTCACCACACAACAATCAGTTGGAGCTGGGTGTTAGGGTCGGAAACACTTCCTCTTAGACACCATATTTACCCAAAATAGTAGTATATTCAACAATTCTATGTATAAATTAGTGTTTCTTTGAACCAATTTGAACCATCCCGGGAAAAATTTTTTCCACCCACCTCATCCCTCAAACTAACCCTGGTCACCATCAATATCTATCAGTTTGGAGCTGGTGTAGTGGGTGTGAGGGCGGGGTGCGGGGCGCACTTTCGTCTTAGACACCATATTTTACCTCCAAAATAGTAGTATATTCAACAATTTAAGGTGTTAAATTATATGTTTCTTGACCAATTGAACCGTTGAAAAAAATTTTTCCAACCACCTCATCCACGCCACTACTAACCCTGGTCACCAATCATCTATCTAGAATGGAGCTGGTGTGGAGGGTCGGAAACACTTCACTTTAGACACCAAATTTACACAAAAATGTAGTATATTCAACAATTCTATGTATAAATTGTGTTTCTTGACCAATTGAACCGGGAAAAATTTTTCCACCCACCTTCATCCTCCACACTAAACCTGGTCACCATCATCTCTCGTTGGAGCTGGGTGGAGGGGTCGGAAACACTTCTTTAGAACACCATATTTACACAAAATAGGGTGTTATATTCAAACAATTCTTTGTATAATTTAGTGTTTCTTGACCAATTGAACCGGGAAAAAATTTTTTCCACCCACCTCATCCCTCCACACTAACCTCTGGTCACCAGCATCTATCAGTTGGAGCTGGGTGGGAGAGTCGGAAACACTTCTCTTAGACACCATATTTACACAAAAATAGTAGTATATTCAACAATTCTATGTATAAATTAGTGTTTCTTGACAATTGACAGGGAAAAATTTTTTCCACCCACCTCATCCTCCACATAACCCCTGGTCCCTCATTATCAGTTGGAGCTGGGTGGAGGGTCGGAGGAAAACATTCTCTTAGACACCATATTTACCACAAAATAGTAGTATAATTCAACAATTTCTATGCTATAAATTAGTGTTTCTTGACCAATTTGAACCGGGAAAAAATTTTTTCCACCCACTCATCCTCCACACTAACCCTGGTCACCATATCTATCAGGTTGGAGCTGTGGTGGAGTGGTCGGAAACACTTCTCTTAGACACATATTTACAACTAAATTAGTAGTATATTCAACAATTCTATGTATAAAATTAGTGTTTCTTGACCAATTGAACGGGAAAAATTTTTTCCACCCACCTCATCCCTCCACAATAACCCTGCGGTCACATATCTATCAGTTGGAGCTTGGTGGAGTGTCGGAAACAATTCTATTAGACACCATATTTACACAAAATAGTAGTATATTCATCAATTATATGTATAAATTAGAGTTTCTTGACCAATTGAACCGGGAAGAAAATTTTTTCCACACACCTATCCCTCCACACTAACCCTGGTTCACCTTTATCTATCAGTTGGAGTCTGGGTGGAGGTCGGAAACACTTCTCTTAGACCACCATATTTACACAAAAATAGTAGTATTTATTTTCAAAAATAAATAAAACAAAAAAAAACCAAAAAAATTCTATGTATAAATTAGTGTTTCGTGACCTATTTGAACCGGGAAAAATTTTTCCACCCACCTCATCCCTCCACACTACCGCTGGTCACCCATCATCTATCAGTTGGAGCTGGGCTTGGAGGGTCGGAAAACACTTCTCTTAGTCACCTTATTTACACATACATAGTCGTATATTCAACAATTCTATGTTATAAATTAGTGTTTCTTGACCAAATGAACACCGGGAAAATTTTTTCCACCCACCTCATCCATCACACTAACTGGTCACCATCATCTATCAGTTGGAGCTGGCGTGGAGGGTTCGGAAAACTTCTCTTAGACACCATTATTTAACAAAATAGTAGTATATTCAACAAATTCTATGTATAAATTAGTGTTTTTCGAACAATTGAACGGGGAAAAATTTTTTTCCACCCACCTCATCCCTCCACACTACCTGGGGTCACCATCTTCTATTCAGTGGAGTGGGTGAGGGTCGGAAACACTTCTCTTAGACAAATATTTAAACAAATAGTAGTATATTCAACATTTCGATGTATAAATTAGTGTTTCTTGACCAATTGAACCGGGAAAAATTTTTTCCACCCACCTCATCCCTCCACACTAACACAGCTCACCATCATCTATCAGTTGGTGCTGGGTGGAGGCGTCGGAAAACATCTTTTTTCTCTTAGACACCATATTTACACAAAATAGTAGTTATTTCACAATTTATGTATATATTAGTGTTTCTTGACAAATTGAACCGGTAAAAATTTTTTCCACCCTCCTCATCCCTCCACACTAACCCTGGTCACCATCATCTATCAGTTGGAGCTGGTGTGGTAGGTCGGAAACACTTCTCTTAGAACACCATATTTACACAAAATAGTAGTATATTCAACAATTCTATGTATAAATTAGTGTTTCTTGTCCAATTGAACCGGGAAAAATTTTTTCTCCCACCTATCCCTCCACACAAACCCTGGTCACCAGCATCTATCAGTTGGAGCTGGGTGGAGGGTCGGAAACACTTTCTTAGACACCATATTTACACAAAATAGTTGTATATTCAACATATTCATGTATTAAATTTGTGTTTCTTGGACCAATTGAACCGGGAAAAATTTTTTTACACCCACCTCAATCCCTCCCACTAACCCTGGTCACCATCATCTATCAGTTGGAGCTGGGTGGAGGGTCGGAAACACTTCTCTTGACCCCCATATTTACACAAATAGTAGTATATTCAACTATTGCTGTTTAAATGTGTTTCTCGACCAATTGATCCGGAAAATTTTTTCCACCCACCTCATCCCTCTCACATAACCTGGTCACATCATCTATCAGTAGGAGCTGGGTGGAGGGTCGGAAACACTTCTCTTAGACACCATATTTACACAAAATAGTAGTTATTCAACAATTCTATTGTATAAATTAGTGTTTCTTGACCAATTGAAACCTACCCTTGTGTCATCGTGGAAAAAATTTTTTCACCCACCTCATCCTCCACACTAACCCTGGTTCACCATCATCTATCAGTTGGAGCTGGGTGGACATGGAGGGTCGGAAACACTTCTCTTAGACACATATTTTACCCAAATAGTAGTATAGAGTTCAACAATTCTAGGATTAAAATATTAGTATTTTCTTTACCAATTGAACCTGGAAAAATTTTTTCCACCCCAACCTCATCCTCTAACACTAACCCTGGTCACCATCCATCTATCAGTTGGAAGCTGGGTGGAGGTCGGAAACACTTCTCTTAGACACCCATTTTTTATTTACCCAAAATAGTAGGATATTCAACAATTCTAATGTATAAATTAGTGTTTTCTTGACCCATTGAACCGGGAAAAATTTTTTTCCACCCACCTCATCCCTCCACACTAAACCCTGGTCACCATCATCTATCCAGTTGGAGCTGGGTGGAGTGGTCGGAAAACACTTCTCTTAGACCACCATATTAACCCAAAATAGTAGTATATTTCAACAATTCTATGTTATTAAATTAGTGTTTTCTTGACCATTTGAACCGGGGAAAAAAATTTTGTTTTCCACCCACCTCAATCCCTCCACACTAACCCTGGTGCACCATCATCTATTCAGTTGGAGCTGTAGGTTGGGGAGGGGTCGGAAACACATTCTCTTAGACACCATATTTTACCCAAAATAGTAGTATATTCAACAATTTTCTATGTATACAATTAGTGTTTCTTGACCAATTGAACCGTGAAAAATTTTTTCCACCACCTCATCCTCCAACACTAACCCTGGATCACCATCATCTATCAGTTGGGAGCTGGGTGGTGGGTCGGAAACACTTCTCTTAGACACCATATTTTACACCAAAAATAGTAGTATATTCAACAATTCTCTGTATAATTTAGTGTTTCTTGACCATTTGAACCGGGAAAAATTTTTTCCTACACCACCCCCACCCCCCCCCCCCCCCATCATCCCTCCACACTAACCCTGGTCACCATCATCTATCAGTTGGAGCTGGGTGGGAGGGTCGGAAAACACTTCTCTTAGACACCATATTTTACCCAAATAGTAGTATATTCAACAATTCTATGTTTTAAATTAGTGTTTCTTGACCAATTGAAACGGGAAATAATTTTTTCCACCCACCTCATCCCTCCACACTAACCCTGGTCACCATCATCTATCAGTTGGAGCTGGGTGGAGGGTCGGAAACACTTCTTCTTAGACACCAATATTTTACCCAAAATAGTAGTATATTCAACAATTCTATGTATACAATTAGTGTTTCTTGACCAATTTGAACCGGGAAATAATTTTTTCCACCCACCTCATCCCTCCACACTAACCTCTGGTCACCATCAATCTAATCAGTTGGAGCCTGGGTGGAGGGTCGGAAACACTTCTCTTAGACACCATATTTACCACAAAAATAGTTAGTTATATTCAAACAATTCTATGTATCATAAATTAGTGTTTCTTTGACCAATTGAACCGGGAAAAATTTTTTCACAACACCTCATCCCTCCACACTAACCCGGTCACCATCCATCTATCAGTTGGAGCTGGGTGGAGGGTCGGAAACCACTTCTCTCTAGACACACCATATTTACACCAAAATAGTAGTATATTTCAAACAATTTCTATGTATAAATTAGTGTGTTTTCTCTGACCAATTGAACCGGGAAAAATTTTTTTTCCACCCACCTCATCCTCCACCACTAAACCCCTGGTCACCATCATCTATCAGTTGGAGCTGGGTGGAGGGTCGGGAAACACTTCTCTTAGAACAACCATATTTTACCCAAAATAGTAGTATTATTCAACAATTCTATGTATAAATTAGTGTTTCGTTGACCAATTGAACCGGGAAAAATTTTTTCCCCACCCACCTACATCCCTTCACCACACTAACCCTGGTCACCATCATCTATCAGTTGGAGCATGGGGGTGGGTGGAGGGTCGGAAACACTTCTCTTAGACACCATATTTTACCCAAAATAGTAGTATATTCAACAATTCTATGTAATAAAATTAGTGTTTCTTGACCATTTGAACCGGGAAAAATTTTTTCCACCCACCTCATCCCTCCACAACTTAACCCTGGTCACCATCATCTATCAGTTGGAGCTGGGGGTGGAGGGTCGGAAACCCACTTCTCCTTAGACACCATATTTACCCACAAATAGTAGTATATTCCAACCAATTCTATGTTAATAAATTAGTGTAGACATCTTGACCAAATTGAACCGGGAAAACTTTTTTCCAACCCACCTCATCACTCCACACTAACCCTGGTCACCATCATCTATCAGTTGGAAGCTCTGCGATTGGGTGGTGGGTCGGTAACACTTCTCTTAGACACCATATTTACCCAAAATATTAGTATATTCAACAATTCTATGTATAAATTAGTGTTTCTTGACACATTGAACCGGAGAAAAATTTTTTCCACCCACCTCATCCCTCCACACTAACCCTGGGTCAACATCATTCTTAGTTGGAGTGGGTGGAGGGCGGAAACACTTTCTTATAGACACCATATTGATACACAAATAGTAGTATATTCACAATTCTATGTATAAAATAGTGTTTCTTTGACCAATTGAACCGGGAAAAAATTTTTTCCACCCACTCATCCTCTCCCCACTAACCCTGGTCACCATCATCTATCAGTTGGAGCTGGGTGGAGGTCGGTGAAACATTCTCTTAGACACCCTATTGTACACAAAATAGTAGTATATTCAACAATTCTATGTTTATAAATTAGTGTTTCTTGGACATTGAACGGGAAAAATTTTTCCACCCTCCTCATCCATCCACACTAACCCTGGTCACCATCATCTATCAGTCGGAGCTGGGTGGAGGGTCGGAAACACTTCTCTTAGACACCATATTTACACAATTAGTTTATATTCAAAATTCTATGTTAAATTAGTGTTTCTTGACCAATTGAACGGTGAAAAATTTTTTACACCCACCTCATCCTCCACACTAACCTGGTCACCATCATTCTATCAGGTGGAGCTGGGTGGAGGGTCGGAAACACTTCTCTTAGACACCATATTTACACAAAATAGTAGTATATTCAACAATTCTATGTATAAATTAGTGTTTCTTGACCAATTGAACCGGGAAAAATTTTTTCCACCCACCTCATCCCTCCACACTAACCCTGGTCACCATCATCTATCAGTTGGAGCTGGGTGGAGGGTCGGAAACACTTCTCTTAGACACCATATTTACACAAAATAGTAGTTATGGCGAAACGTATTCTCGCAATAGCTACATCCCCGTTTCCCTGGCTCAAAATATAGCGATAATCAAACTGACTGCCATTCAAAACTCCCTGCCTGATTTAATCAATTAAACGTACGAAGTTGATGAACTACTCCAGCTGTGCTGTTTGTGAGATAGAATGCAATTCTGAAATTCAAATCTGTATGTTCTTATCATAAAAAGGTGACTGAAACAATCGCATAATCACATAAGTATCAAAATCTGATACAGAATTACATGATATGAGACTTGTCAAAATGAACAGCTGAATTTTACTTAGATATCAAATACAGATATTATAAAATTAACTATTTACATGTAACAGGGGTGGGCCAGTGTGACTATGTTTCAAATATTATATTATTTTAATTTTTAATATCTAAAATCACTCATATATCATTCAAAAGCTCAAGTATCCTATGTATTTCTACCTACAGGCGTTAATTGTCATTGCTCAAAGAGAGTCCGGAATGTGCGATTTGTGGATTTTCGGAGAAGTTTTCTTTATCTGCATCAATTTCTTCGAAAGCCTGTCTGCGGTCACTTTGATGTCCTTTCTGTTTACGGCCTCTCATGGTGAAACTTTTCTTTTCATCATATCCAAAAAGGGTAGGTCACAAGAAGTCAGGTCAGGGCTTCTTGCTGGCCATGGGACTGGACGAATTTACCCACCCATCTCTCACCGAAATGCGTATTCAGGAATTCTCGAGTTGTTCGGAAGTGAACGATTTCACGAATGCTCATGTCTCAAGATCTGGCCGATGAACTCACACTAGACTTGGAGATATTGATTAGAGTTCATAATTGGTTAAGAGTACCATAACATTCGGGGAATGTTGATGCAATGTTCCCAAAAGTGGGGATTTTATTAGACCACATGATCACATTCTTGTTTTTGCTAAGCTGCAGCATTTATCCGAGAAAGACAATTTCTTTCTCATCGTGGGAGATTGATACTTCTCACGAATAGCCGTATACAGTATTCACAACGATTCTGATGCTCTTCTCCAGTTGATATTGAGCAAATGGGGTTTTCCAGCTTTAATAAGGTCTATCTCTAAAATTCGACGGATTGTTGTTCTCGGTATACTGCTCATCTCTCAGTCTTCTTGTTGATGTTATTGGCTTGGCTTCTATCGTAGCTTGACGTTGTCGATGCTATCTCCTCTTGCAATTTGGGCGACCGCTTCTTCGTCGTATCCATAATCTTTCCTGTTTTCGAATAATTTCTCTTTCCCAAATCTTGATATACACGACCTTCAGGTGGTTCAACATATCCGACCTCGAATTTATCTCGTAGCTTCATTATGGAATACCTTGTCCTGTCGTAATTCATGCCACCAGTTTGTCGCTGCCGTTTGCACACCATATTCGAGTAGTGTATCACTTGTGTCACAAACTTTCAGTCATGCTTCACGCAGGATATCGAGCAAGTAGCGAGCTGCTATGTACACACTTACAAGTAAATTTCTTCAATTTATATGACAAAACTTAAAAAGTATAAAACATGTAAACGTGACAACATAAATATGCATCACTTACAGTCAAAGTGGAATTCATCATCATCATCAAAAACATAAACTCAATTAAGTGGGAGCTACGTTTTTGGCGTTAGCAGTCACTGATGCGATTTCTATCTAATTCCAATTTAAGCTGAGTGAGAAGAAGCATCAGGATGAACATGATATATTTGAAAACGTAGTCATACTCGGGGTCCACCCTAGCATTTTGAGCACAAGCAAAAATATTTTGTTTGACCTAGTTCCAACACAAAACATAATCACTGAAAATGAAAAGAAAATAGCTGAATAGCTACTTGATGAGTGCAGCTGGCATCCCATCTATTATTCCCGATTCAATTGGTCAAGAAACACTAATGTTTACATAGAATTGTTGTTGATACTTACGATTGTCGTGTTAATATGGTGTCTATGAGAAGTGTTTCCGACCTTCCACCAGCTCCAACTGATAGATGATGGTGCCCAGGGTTAGTGTGGAGAGGGATGTTGAGGTGGGTGGAAAAATTTTTCCCGGTTCAATTGGTCAAGAAACACTAATTTATACTAGAGATTGTTTGAGTTATACTACTATTTTGTGTAAATATGGTGTCTAAGAGAAGGGTTTCCGACCCTACCACCAGCTCCATACTGATAGATGATGGTGACCAGGTTAGTGTGGAGGATGAGGTGGTGGAAAAAATTTTTCCGTTCAATTGGACCAAGCAAACTAAATTGTATACATAGAATTGTTGAATATACTACTATTTTGTGTAAATATGGTGTTAAGAGAAGGGTTTCCGACCCTCCACCAGCTCCACTGATTAGATGATGGTGCCAGGTTGTGTGGAGGGTTGAGGTTGGGTGGAAAAATTTTCCGGTTCAATTGGTCAAGAAAACACTAATTTATACATTGAATTGTTGAATATACTACTATTTTGTGTAATATGGTGTCTAAGAGGAAGTGTTTCCGACCCTCCACCCAGTCCAATGATAGAGATGATGGTGACCAGGGTTAGTGTGTGGGGAGCAGGGTTTAAGTAAAGGAGAGAATGTATTGTGTGGAATGGGTTGGGGGGGAAGGGGGGGGTGTTGAGATTGGTTTTTGTATATACGATTGGGTGGGTTTTGTGTATGGGGTTTTGTTTTTTTTTGGGGTTGTATGTTGTATGAGTGGTTTGTTTGGTTAGAGTTGATGGAGTGTTGATGGATAATTACTTGGGTTTTGTTTGGTGTAAGGTGTAGAAGATGGTGGAGGAGATATGTAGTTATGGATGTGGGAGGAAGTGAGGGTGATGTTGTGTATTGAGTTGGTGTAAGTGTTTAATGGTATGTGGATGCGTGGGGTGGGATTAGAGATGTTGGATGATGGGGAGGGTAGTGAATTGGGGATTTTTGGGGGTGGATGTAGGGGGGGGTGGGGTAGAGGGAGTTAGGAGGCTGGTAGAGTGGTTTGTGGAGGGTAGGTGGAGGTTGTGTGGTATGTGGGTGGCGGTTTGAGTTGTTGTTGTAATGGTGAGTGGCTGTTGTTGGGGGGGGTTTGTTGGTGTTTGTGGATGGGTTTTGTTGTGTTTGGATGTTGTTGGTGTGTATAGTGTGTTGGTTTGGTGGTGGGAGTTGGTTGGTGAGTGTGAGGTAGGGTGGATGGTGGTTGGAGTGTGTGTTGGGGGTGTGGTGGAGTGTTTGTTGTTGAGTTGGTTTTTTTGTGTGGGTAGGTTTTCAGAGATGGTTTTGGTGTTTTTTGGTGGTGTTAATGTGGGCCCCTCCGGGTGGACGGGTATGTTGTTGTTGTATGGTGTTTAGTAAGGATGATTTGATGATGGAGTTGTGGGGGGGTTGGGTGTATGTGTAGAGGTTAGAGGTTATGTTGGTTTTATGATGATTAGAGGGAGTTATTTATGGGATGAGGTTTTGTTTGGGTGTTTGGTGAGTGGTGGAGGGTCGATAGGGTGGTGGATTAGGTGGTAGAATGTGAGTTGGTAAATGAAGGATTGTAGGTAGTTAAGGGTGGTGAGGGGTAGATATGTTGGTTGACGATGTGAGTTGGTTTGGGTGGGGAATGTGTGTGTGTGGTTATTAGGTGGTTGTAGAATGAGTAGGGGTTTTGAAGTGGGTGGTGGTGAGGTTGGTTTGTTGTGTTAGGAGTTTGGAGGTGGGTGGTAGTTGTGTGATGTTTGGGGTAGTTGGTGTTGGTATTTTGTTTGGTTTGGTTTGGGGTTGTGTGTGGGTGTAGGGGGGTGATTTGAGTAGTGATTGTGTTTTGGTTTAGTGAGGTGGGATGGTTTTAGAAGGTTGAAAATGGTAGATTTTATTGAGTTTTGGGTAGGGGAAGTCTTTGGATGTGGATGGAAATAGTTTGGTGGTGTGGTAGGGAGTTGGTGTTTTGATGATTAAATATTATGGGGTTGTAGATTGTGGTGGTGGATGTAGATGAGGTTTGGGAGAGTTATTGGGTGGTAGGTTGTGAGTGTTTAGGGGTGTTAGGTGGCTTGTTGTGTTTGTTTTTGTATTGGTGTGGTAGTGTGGTTTTGGTTCTTTGCTGAGGGGGGGTTATGATGTGATGTTAGCATTATTGGAGATGCAATTTATTATAATGAGGAAATACAATTAGTATGTTATAATTGGTGGAATGTATTTGAAGTATGAATAATGGGACGGATAGTCTCTATTAGGAGGAATAGTTAGGGGTTGGTGGAATTGTTGATATAGGATGATTGAAAAAAGGGGTATTGATAGACGTAAAGGTTTTAATTATGGTTGAGTAAAGTGATTAGGGATTTTATTATGTGAGGAAGGGTTGTGGAGGGAAGTTGGATTAGGGGATGCATTGTTAGTGATGATTGTGTTACAGGTGTTTTGTGTTGGGTTTAGTGTGGAGGTTTGGGAGTGTGTTTGGTTGTTGGAGGGTGGGTTGAGTGTGATTTTTTATGTATTTGTATGTGGATGATTAGGAATAAGGAGATGTATTGATTGTGTTAGAGGATGTTGGTTAGCTAGGAGGTGGTGAATTGTTTTTTGCGTTTTGGGGGAAGGGGATGTTTGGAAGTTGTGAAGGGTTGTTGGAAAGTGGGTTAGGTTGTGTTGTTTTTGTGTTTGGGGGTTGGTTGTGTGGGGGGGGTTGGGGGTTTGTGGGTGTGTTGGTGGTGTGTGTGGTGGTGTGCTGTTGGTTGTTGTGTTGAGGTTGAGTAGTGGATTGTTGTGTGGTTGGGGGGGGGGGTGTGGTTTTTGGGTTTGTGGTTTGTGGTTGGTATCATGTTTGGTTGTGGGTGGTGTTGGGTGGTTGTTGGGGTGTGGGTGTGTTGGGCTAGGTTGTTTTTTTTGTTGGTGTGTGGTGTGGTTAGTTGTGGTGGTTGGTTGTGGGTGGGGTGTTGATTGGGTGGGTGGTGGTGGTTGTGTTTTTGTGTGTGGTATGTGGGGGGTTATGGTGGGGGGTATTGTGGGTGGGTTTGGGTTGTTGTTGTTTTTGAGATATTGGTGGGTGGTGGTTTGGATTGGGGTGTTGTTGTTTTTTTTGGTTGGTTGGGGGGGATGTTGGGGTGTGTGTGGTTTTGGTTGGGAGTGGTTGGTTTGGGTGGTACCTCTCTATCCTGTTGGTTGGGGTTTTGTGGAGTGTGTGGGGTGTTTTGTGGTTGGTTGTTGGGTTGTGTTGTGGGGTTGTGGGTTTTTGTTGGTGGTTTGGGTGTGGTTTGTTGGGGTTGGGTTGTGTTTTGTGGTTTGTTGGTGTTTGGGGGGGGTGGGGTGGGTTGGTTGGTGGTGGGTTTGTTGGTTGTATGGTGTGGGTGGGTGTGGGGTTTTTTGGGTGTGGTTTTTGTTGGTGTTTTTGTTTGGGGGGTTGTGGTGGTTGGGGTGGTGGGTTGTGGGGGTTGTTGGGTGGTGGTGTTGGGTGGGTGGGTGTGGTTTTGGTGTGGTGGTTGTTTTGTTGGTGGTTTTGTGGTGTTGGTTGTGGGTGGTTGTTGTGTTGGTGTGTGGGTTGGTGTGTTTTTGGGTTGTGGGTTTTGTGGTTGGTGTGGTGGGTTTGGTGGTGGTTGTGTTTTGGTGGTGGTGTTGTGGGGTGGGGGTGGTGTGGTGGTTGTGTGTGGGTGGTGTTGGTGTGGTGATGGTTGGGTGGGGTTGGTGGGTTGGGTTGTGGTTTGTGTTTGGTTGGTGGTTTTGGTGGGTTGGTGGGTGGGTGGGGTTTGGGGTGTGGTTGTGGGTTGGTGGTGTGGGTGTTTGGTTGTGTGTGGTGGGTTGTTGGTGGTTTTTGAGGTTTGTTGGTGTTTGGGGTTTGGTGGTGGTGGTGTTGTTGTGGTTGTGTGGTGGTGGGGGTGGTTGTGTTGGGGTGTGTTGGTGGTGTTTGTTTTTGTGGTGGGGGTTGTTGTGTTGGTGGGGGGGGTTGGTGGTGTGGTTGTTTTTGGTGGTTGGTGGTTTGGGTTTGTGGGTGGGTTTGGTGTGGTTGGGTTGGGGTTTGTGGGTTGGTGGTGGTTGTGGGTTGTTTTGACTTTTTGGGTGTTGTGTGGTGTTGTGGGTGGGGGTTTTGGTGTTTGTGTGTGGGGTATGGGGGTTGTGGTTGTTGGTTTTGGGTTTTTGTTTGGTGGTTGTTGGTTGGTGGTTTGGTGTTTGTGTGGTGTTGTTTGGGGGGTTTTGGGTTTGTTGTTGTGGTGGGTGTGGGGTTGTGGGTTTTTGGTGTGGTGTTTGGGTGTGGGGTTTTTGTGGGTGTTGGTTGTTTGTGGGTTTTGGGGGTGTGGGTGTTGGTTGTGGTGCGTGTTGTGGTTGTTTGTTTTGGGTGTTGTGTGGGTTGTTGTGGTGTGTGGTTTTGGTTTGGTGTTGGTGTTGTTGTGGTGGGTGGTTGGTGTGTTTGTGGTGTTGGTTTGTTGTGGTGAGAGTGGTGTTGGTGTGGTTGTGGTTTTGGTGGGGGGTGGGTGGTGTGTGGGTTTGTTTGTTGGTTTTGGTGTGGTAGGGTTTGGTTTTGTTTGGTTGGTGTTTTGGGGTTTTTTGGTGGGTTTTGTGGTTTTGGTGTGGGTTTGTTGTTGGTGGTTGGGGGGTGTTTTTTGGGTGGTTTTGTTGGGGGTTTGTTGTGTTGGTGTTTTTGTTTTGTGTTGGTTTGGTTTGTGGTGTGTTGTGGGGTGTTTTTTGTGGTTGTGTTGTGTGTGGTTTGGTTGTGTTGGTTGGTTTTGTTGGGGTGTTGTTGTGGTGGTTGTTTGGGGGTGGTTGTGTTGGTGTTTGGGTGGTTGTGGGTTGTTTGGGTGGGGTGTTGTGGTGGTTTTGTGTTGGTTGGTTGTGTTGTTTGTGGTTTTGGGTGGTTTGTTTTTTTGTGTGGTTGGTTTGTGTGTTTTGGGTGGTTGTGGGTGTTGGTTTTGGGTGGTGTGGGTGTGTTGTGGTTGTTGGTGTTGGTTGTGGTTGTTTGTGGTTTTTGTGTGGTAGTGTTTGGTTGGTGGTGTTTGTGTGGTTTGTTGTTGTGGTGGTGGTTGTTGTGGTTTTTGGGTGGGGGGTTTGGTGTTGGTGGGTGGTTTTGGTTGGGTTGTTGGGTGGTGTTGGGTTGGTGTTGGTGTGTTTGGTGGTGTGGTGGGTGTTTTTTGGTGGGTGTGGGTGTGGGGTTTGTGTGTGGGTGTGGTTTGGGTGTTGGTGTGTTGGTGTTTGTGTTGTTTGTGTTGGGGGGTGTGTTTTGTTGGTTGTTTGTGGTGGTGTGGTGGTTGGTTGTGTTTGGTGGTGTTTGTGGTGGTGTGTTGTGTGTTTGTTGGGGTGTGTTGTTGTGGTTGGGTGGGTGTTGTGTGGTTGGTGGTTTTGGTGTTTTTGGGTTTTGGTTGTTGTTGGTGGTGGGGTTTGTGTGGTGGTTGTGTGTGTGTTGGTTTTGTGGGGTGGTTTGGGGTGGTTGTGTGTTGGGGTGTTGGTTTTGGTTTGTGTGGGTTGGTTTTGGGTGTTGTGGTTGTTTGGTTGGTGGTGTGTTGGTGTGGTGTTGTTTTTTGGTGTTGGTGGTTTGGGTTGGGGTTGTGTGTTTTTTTTTGGTTTGTTTGGTTGTGTGGGTGGTTGGGTGTGGTGGGTGGTTTATGTGGGGTGTTGGTTGGTGTTGGGGTGGTGTTTGTGGGTGGTTGTGTTGGGTGGTTTGTTGTGGGGGTGGTTTGGTGTGTTGGTGGGTTATGTGGGTGTTTGTGGTTTTTGTGGTTGGGTTGTGTGTTTTGTTTGTTGGGTGGTTTTGTTTTGGTTTTGGTGGTGTTGGGAGGGGGGTTTGTTTGGTGGCGGGTTGTTTTGGTGTTGTGGTGTGTTTTGTGTGGGTGTTGGGTTGTTGGGTTGTGGTGGTGTGGTTGTTGGGGTTTGGTTGTGTGGTTGTGCTTGGGTGGTTTGGTGTTGTTGTTGGTTTTGGTGTGGGTGGGTTGTGGTGGTGTTGGTGTGTTTTGGGTTGGGTGTTGGTGGTTGGGTGTTTTTGGTGTTTGTGGGTGGTGGTGTTGTGGGTGTGGTGGGTGTGGTGTTTTGTTTTGGTGGGTGGTGGTTTGGTGGTTGGGTTTGTTGTGTGGGTTTTGTGTGTTTTTGGGTGGGTATGGTGGGTTTGTTGTGTGGTGGTGTTTGTGGGTGGTTGTGTGGTTTGGTTTTGGGTTGTGGTGTGGTGGTTTTGTTTTGGGTTGTGGGTGTTTGTGTTGTTTTGTGGGGGTGGTGTTGGGTGGGGTTTGGTGTTGTTGGTGGGTTTGGGTTGGTTGGGTGTTGGTGGTTTGTTGGGTTGGGTGGTGTGGTGGTGTGGGGTTGTAGTGTGGTGTGGGGGGGGTGGGGGGGGTGGGTGTTGTGTGGTGTTGTGTGTTTGGGTGTTGTATTTGGGGTGGTGTTTGGGGTGGTGGTGTTTGGTGTGTGTTGGTGGTGTTGTTTTGGGTGGGGTGTGGGGTGGGTGGTGGGTGTGTTTGGTGTTGGTTTGGGTTGGTGTTGGTTTGGTGGTGGGTGGTTTGTGGTGGGTGTTGTGGTGTTGTGGTGGTTGTGTTGTGGTTGGGGTTTGGTGGTGTTTGTTGGTGTTGGGTGTTGTTGGGTTGGGGTGGTGTTGTTGTGTTTTGTGGTGTGTGTGTGTGGTTTTGTGTTTGGGTTGTTGGTGTTGGGTGGTGGGTTGTGTGGTGTTTTTGTTGTTGGTTGTGTGTGGGTTTTTGGTGTTTGTGGGTGGTGTGTTGGGTGGGGTTTGGTGGTTGTGGTTTTTGGTTGGGTGGGGTGTTTGGTTGGTGGGGTTTGGTGTGTGGTGTGGGGTGTTGTTTGGTGTTGGTGTTGGGGGGTTTTGTGGGTGGTTGGGTGTGGTTGTGGTTGTTGGTTGTTGGGTTTTTTTGGTGGTTTTGTGTGGGGGTGTGTGTTTGGTTTGGTTGGGTGGTTTGGTGTTGGTGGTTGTTGTGGTGGGTGGGTGTGTGTTGTGTGTTGGTGGGTGTGGTGGGGGGGGGGGGGTGTGGGGTGTGGTTGTGTTTTTGGGGGGTTGTTTGGTTGGGTTGTGGTTGGGTGGGGTAGTTGTGTGTGGTTTGGTTGGTGGTTTGTTGGGTTTTGGTTTGGTTTTGGGGTTGTTGTTGTGTTGGGTGTGTGTGGGTGGGTTTTTTGTGTGTTGGTGTGGTGGTGGGTGGTGTTTTGGTGTGGTGTTTGGGTGTTGTTTTGTGTTGGTTGTGGGTGTTGGTTTTGGGTGGTGGGTAGTTGGGTGTTGGTTTGTGTGTGGGTTTTGGTGTTTGTGGTGTTTTGGGGTTGTTGATGGTTGTGTGTTGTGGGTGGTGTGTTTGTGGTGGTGTTGGTGTTGGGGTTTGGTGAGTGGTTTTTGTTGTTGGGGTGTTTGTGGGGTAGGGTTTTGGTTGGGTTGGGGGGGGGGGGTTTGGTTGTGGGTGGTTGTGTTGTGGATTTGGTGTTGGTGTGTTTGGTGGGGGCTGTGGGTTTGGGTGTTTGGGTGTGTGGTGGGTGGTGTGTTTGGGGTTGGGTGTTGGTTTGTGTGTGGGTTTGTTTGGTGTTTTGGGTGGTTGTTTGTGTGTTGGGGTGTGGTGGTGTGTGGGTTGTTTGGGTGGTGTGGTTGGGGGTGGGGTTTTTTTTCGGTGGTGGGTTTTGGTGGTGTTGTATGTGGTTTGGTGGGTGTGGTGGTTGTTTTGTTTGTGGGGGTTTTGGGTGGTTTGTGAGGTGTTGTTGTGGGTGTTTGTTTTGGTGTTGGTTTTTGGTGGGTGTTTGTGGGGTGGTGGGGTTTGTGTTTTTTTTGGTGTGTGTGGTTTTGTTGGGGGTTTGTGTGGGGTGTGTGTGGGTGTGTGTTGGGTTTGGTGGGGTTTAGTGGGTGGTGTTTTTTTTGTTTTGGTGTGTGTGTATGTGGTGGGGGTTTTGTTGTGGGTTGGGTTTGTGGGTGTTGGGGTGGGGTTGTTGGGGTGTGTGTTGTGTGGGTTGGGGGTGGGTGGGGTTGTGTGGTGGGTGGGTTTTGGGTTTTGGTGGTGGGTGTGGTTGGTGTGGTGTTGGTTTGTTGGGTGTGTTGGTGTTTGGTTGTGTTGGGTGTGGTGGTGTGTTGTTTGGGGTTGTTGGTTGTTTTTGTGGTGTGTTGGGTGTGTTTTTTGTGGGTGGGGGGTTTGGTGTGTGGGGTTGGTGGGTTGGGTGGGGGTGTTTGGGGTGGGGGTTGATTGGTGTGTTGGGTGTTGGGGTGTGGTTTGGTTTTTGGTTGTTGGGGTGTTGGGGTAGTGTGGTTTGTGATTGGGTAGGTTGGGTGGTTGTGGAGGTTTGGTTGTGCAATGGAGTGGTTGGTTGTTTGGTTGTTTTGTGGTGGTTGGTTGCTGGGTGGTTATGTTATTGGTGTTGTTTCTGTGAGGGTGGCTAGAGGTGGTGGTGTGTGGAGTTGGAGGTAGGAGAAATGATGATGTGGATTTGTTTTGTGCTGGATTTCTATGTGTAATTTTTGTGTATGAGTAGATAGTGTGTTAGTGGGTGTTGTGGTGTGGTAGGTTTTGGTTGTTAGGATAGAGTTGTAAGGGTTGAGTCGAGAAGTTTTGGTTGTGATAAATTAGTGAATAGAAGTAATGAATGTGTGTTGAGGAGGGAGGATGTGATATTAAATGGGATGGTAGGGATGAGTATTGGTGGTGGGGGGATTGTTGTTATATAATGATGGTTTGAGTGTGTTATAGGTTGAATGAGTGAGGGGTAAATAGTAGATGTAATAAGTTGTTGATGATGTGTGGTAGTATGGAGAAGAGTTTTGTGGTAAGGTGGTGGTTGATTGTTTTATATGGAAATTAGGATATATTGGATTAAATTTTTTAGTGTTTAAGTTTGTGGAGATTTGGAGTAATAAGTGGTATGTGAGGGCAGGGAGGAGAGAAGTAGTTATGTGGTTTATGGTGATGGTATGTGTGAGAAGGGTGTTATTATAGTGATATGGTTTTTGGATATGGGTTTTTATAGTGATAGGAAAAGATGATATATTGATTATGGGTGATATCTTAAAAAAGGTATAGGGAGTTGTGAAAGTAATGAATGTAGTGTGGGATGTGTAGTTGTAGAGGTTATGGTGGGGTTTATGAGTTTTTGAGGTGTATATAAATTTATATTTTATGTAAAAG
This sequence comes from Prostheceraeus crozeri, assembly GCA_907163375.1. Classification (NCBI taxonomy): domain Eukaryota; kingdom Metazoa; phylum Platyhelminthes; order Polycladida; family Euryleptidae; genus Prostheceraeus; species Prostheceraeus crozeri. Next base: position 483,426 of record CAJQUW010002060.1, on the reverse strand, counting down.
TGTGGGATTAAGTGATTAGAGGTGAATATAGGGTGTAGTATTGGAGGGAGGAGGAGTGAGTAAGTATGATATTGAAAATTGTTTGTTAGTGTAAGGAGTATGTAAATAAGGTGTTAAAATACTGAATGTTTATGTATGTGTGTATGTTGTATGTGTTATGGTGTCGAGGATGGGTTGATTTGTGTTGAATGTGTTTTTTGTGATTGGTGTTTTTTTTGTGAGGGTATTTGGTTGTTTAGGTGGTTATGGGTTGTATAGGAGAGTTAGGGGTGGTTTTGGATGGTATTTAGGTTGGTTTGTTAGTATGGAGGTAGGAAATTAAAGAATTAGAAAATTAAATAAAGAATATAGATTAACTTGTATGGTATTATAATTTTTTTTTTTTGTATATTGGGTTGGGATTGACTTAAGGTAATTGGAATGAGAAGGAATATGTTGCTTTGGTTGTTTGGTTGTTGGATGTTGGTTGGAGAGAGGATGTTGGTGATTGGGATTTGATTGTGGTGGTTAGGTTTGTTTTTGGTGAGTTGGTGTGGAGTGTTTGGTGTGTTGGTTTGGGTGGAGTGATTAGGTATGTGTTTTTGGTGCGGTTTTGGTTTGTTGTTGGTGGTTTTGAGGGTGTTGTTTGGAGGGTTAGTGTGGGTTTAGGAGGGTGTGATAGTGGTATGTTGTTGTAGTTTGTTGATGTTTTGGTGATGAGTGTTAGTAGTTTTTTTGAGTGAAGGTCAGTGTTGGGGGGTGTATGTTTTTTATGTTGTATGAGTTTGTTAGTGTGAGGTTGAGGTTTGGTTGTGCATTGTGCTATGTTGGCATGTAGAAGGGTAGGAGGGGTTGGATTAGTTTTAGGATTATTGGCGTATATAAAATGGAGTGTAGTGGAGTTGTATTGTAATGGTTTAGATTGTGGTGTGATTTCGGTTTTTTTTGAGTTTTGATTTGTGGAGGGAGAGTGTGGGGTAGTGTTGGTGGGTGTGGTGGGATTAGGTGAATATTGTGTGAATATTGTATTGGAGGTGATAGATGTGGTAGTATTGGGCATTGTTTTTGGGAGGGTTATGATTGGTTTGTTAGGGACGTGGATTTGGTTTTTGGGTTGGGTGATGGTGGTGCCGTTGTGGAGTTTGGTCGGAATTGTTGATATGGGTTGTGGATAATGGTGGTGGTTTGGGTTTGGTGTTGGGATTGTTTGTTGGAATCGTGAGGTGGGATTTTGAGAATTTATGTTTGTGTTTTGTTGAGTAAAATGAGAGTGAATATATTAAGATGAGTAATAAATATAAAAATAATATTAGATGATAAATGATTGATGGATGTAATCATTTATTGAAAAAGTATGTTAATGAATTGAATAATAATAAAATGGATTATTAAAAGATTAAATGATAAATATATGAATGGATAAAAAACTAAAATGAATAGATTGGACTGATTATATGAATATAGTGATAAATATGAGATGATAAATGAAATTATAATTGATGAGGATATGGGATAGATGAAAAATGGAGATTGATGATTAAATGATATGATATAGAAAGAAATGTAATATGAGGGTAAATAAAAATGATGGATGATAAATGATTTCATTAAAATGTAATAATGTAAGTTATAAATATGAGTGAATATATGATGATAATTAAAGTAATAATACATGGAAAATAATGTGTGAGTATGAAATATGATAATATACATAAATTAGAGGATGAATTTTGAATTGAAATATATTATGGTATGGGTAGAAATTATGATGATATGAATGGAAAAAATATGAATGTAAATAATTGATGAATTAATGAAAGATGATATAAATTAAGTAATAATTTAAATGAGAATATTGGTTGATGTATTAATGATGAAATTTAAATGAATGAATTTTAGAGTCATGCTATGAATAATGATATATGAAAATGATTTTGTAAAATAATAATAGAATTTATGAGAGATTGGATATTTATGATGATGATAAAATGAAGGAAAAATGATGGGTAATGTGATATATGGATGTTGATGATTGTGATAATAAAATTAATTGAAATTGATGATGGAGAGATGGTTAAAAAGATAGAATGATGATTAAAATGATGATTATGATGAGTTGGGTGGAAAAAATTTTTCCCGGTTCCAATTTGGTCAAGAAACACTAATTTATTACATAGAATTGTTGAATATACTATATTTTGTGTAAATATGGTGGTCTAAGAGAAGTAGTTTCCGACCATCACCCAGCTCCAACTGATAGATGATGGTGGACCAGGTTCTAGTGTTGGAGGAAGGAGGTGGGTGGAAAAAATTTTCCCGGTTCAATTGGTCAAGAAACACTAATTTATACATAGAATTGTTGTATATACTACTATTTTGTGTAAATATGGTGTCTAAGAGAAGTGTTTCCGACCCTCACCCAGCTACAATGATAGCTGATGGTGACAGGGGTAGTGTGGAGGGATGAGGTGGGTTGGAAAAAAATTTTTCCGGTTCAATTGGTCAAGAAACACTAATTTATACATAGAATTGATTGAAATATACTACTATTTTGTGTAATTATGGTGTCTAAGAGAAGTGTTCCGACCCTCACCCAGCTCCAACTGATAGATGATGGTGACCAGGTTAGTGTGGAGGGATGAGGGGGTGGAAAAAATTGTTTCCGTGTTCAATTGGTCAAGAACACTAATTTATACTTAGATATTGTTGAATATACTACTATTTTTGTGTAAAATATGTGTCTTAAGAGAAGTGTTTTCCGACCCTCCTCCACACAGCTCCAACTGATAGAGGATGGTGGACCAGGTTAGTGTGGAGGGGATGGAGGGTGGGTGGAAAAAAAACTTTTTCCCAGGGTTCAATTGGTCAAGAAGTAACACAATTTATACATAGAATTGTTGAATGATACTACTATTTGTGTAAATATGGTGTCTAAGAGAAGTGTTCCGACCTCCACCCGCTCCATCTTGATAGATGATGATGCACAGGGATAGTGTGAGGTTGAGGTGGGTGGAAAAAAATTTTTCCGGTTCAATTGTCAATAAACACTAATTTATACATACGATTGTTGAAATTTTTTTTTTTTTTTTTTTCTCTTGAAATTATACTACTATTTTGTGTTAATATGGTGTCTAAGAGAAGTGTTTCCGACCCTCCACCCCGCTCCAACTGATAGATGATGGTGACCAGGTTAGTGTGGGGGATGGATGAGGTGGGGGAAAAAAATTTTTCCGGTTCAATTGTCAAGAAACACTAATTTATACATAGAATTGTTGAATATACTACTAATTTTGTGTAATTATGGTGGTGTAAGAGAAGTTGTTTCGACCCTTCCACCCAGCTCCAATGATAGATGATGGTGACCAGGGTTAGTGTGGAGGGATGAGGTGGGTTGGAAAAAATTTTTCCCGGTTCAATTGGTCAAGAAACACTAATTTATAAATAGAATTGTGAATATACTATATTTTGTGTAAATATGGTGTCTAAGAGAAGTTGTTCGACCCTCCACCCAGCTCCATATGATAGATGATGGTGACCAGGGTTAGTGTGGAGGGATGAGGTGGGTGGATAAAACATTTTTTCCGGTATCAATTGGTCAAGAAACACTATTTTATACATAGAATGTTGAAGGTTATACTACTATTTTGTGTAATTATGGTTTTGTCGTCTAAGAGAAGTGTTTCCGACCCTCAACCAGCACCAACTGATTGATGATGGTGACCAGGGTTAGTGTGAGGGTTATGAGGTGGGTGGAAAAAATTTTTCCCGGGTCAATTGGTTCAAGAAACACTAATTTATACATAGAATGTTTGGGGGGGAAAAAAAATATGACTACTATTTTGTGTAAATATGGTGTTAAGAGAAGTGTTTCCGACCCTCCACCAGCTCCAATGATAGATGATGGTGACCAGGGGTTAGTGTGGAGGGATTGAGGTGGGTGGGAAAATATTTTTCCTGTTCAATTGGTCAAGAAACACTAATTTTACATAGATTTGTTGAATATACTACTAATTGTGTAAATATGGTTGTCTAAGAGAAGTGTTTCGACCCTCCACCCAGCTCCAACTGATAGATGATGGTGACCAGTTAGTGTGGAGGGATGAGGTCGGTGGAAAAAATTTTTCCCGGTTCAATGGTCAAGAAAGATACACTATTGCATACATAGAATTGTTGAAATACTATATTTTGTGTAAATTATGGTGTCTAAGAGAAGTGTTTCCGACCTCCACCAGCTCCAACTGATAGATGATGGGACCAGGGTTTGTGTGGAGGGATGAGGTGGGTGGAAAAAATTTTTCCCGGTTCAATTGGTCAAGAACACTATTTAACATAGATTTGTTGAATATTCACTATATTTTATGTAAATATGGTGTCTAGGATAGTGGTTTCCGACCCTCCACCAGGCTAAACTGATAATAGATGATGGTGACCAGGGTTAGTGTGGGGGATGGAGGTGGGTGGAAAAATTTTTCCCGGTTCAATTGGTCAAGCAAACACTTAATTATATACATAGAATTGTTGATTTACTACTATTTTGTGTAAATATGGTGTCTAAGAGAAGTGTTTCCGACCCTCACCCAGCTCCAACTGATAGATGATGGTGAACCAGGAGTTAGTGTGGAGGGATGAGGTGGGTGGAAAAAATTTTTCCGGCCAGTTCAAATTGGTCAAAGAAACACTAATTTATAATAGAATTGTTGAATATACTACTATTTGTGTAAATATGGTGGTCTATGAGAAGTGGTTCCGACCCTCCACCCAGCTCCAACTGAAGATGATGGTGACCAGGGTTAGTGTGGAGGGATGAGGTGGGTGGAAAAAATTTTTCCCGGTTCAATTGGTCAAGAAACACTAATCTATGCATGTATTGGGCAAAAATTTTGTCAAAGAAATGTGTTTCTGACGCTCTATCGAAACCTGATGGATGATGGTTGATTTGTCATTTCATTGGTCTGACTTTTGCACTCTACACTTTCATGGCTGATAGATGATGGTTGGGTTTGAGAAAAAGATTTACGTAGATGAGACATCTGACTCCTGACTATGTGATTTGGCTCGTTTTGCTGCCAAGCGTGTTGAAACTGTGGGCGGTGGAAGTTGGTAGCAGTGTTTGATTTGGTTAAAATATGCATTGAAAGACTCTTTTGACATGTAATATCATGAAGGAATGACGGAAATGAGGAGAGACATGGCACGTGGAAGTTTGCACGTGTTTTAGCCAAGGTACCTGTTTTTCGTCAATTTAGACGCATTGGTGTGTTGAGTTGATACGTTTAAAAAGAAAAAATAAACTCTATTTATTCAAAAATTGTTTCAATAATTTTGAAAAATTGTTATAATTGTAGTTGTTTCGTGCTATTTTTTTGTATAAAATAGGTTTTAGGGTATTTGGCACCAAATTGGCATTGTTTCTCAGACTTGTTTCAAAGATTTTCTCAGACGTGTTTCCAAAGTCCGCTACGTAATTATACTTCTAAATTTCTGAAAGCATGAATTCAGAGTCAGCTGTACAACTATTTCTTTTTCATTTTCTATAGGTATGTGAATATCTAATGTATAAGATAGTGTGAATAAACAAAAAGGAGATGCAACACACTATGCGATTCACTCATCCAAACGTTGATGACATCAAAAACAGGGGTTGATATCAACTTTATATCATAGAAGTCCGACACTTGATAGTTCGAAAGGTTCACAGGAGTCATGCACATTCAAAAATATGCTAAGTCATGGATTTATTTCATGACGACGGTGCCTAAAGGACGGCTATTTCCGATGGTTGACAGTGCTCCATGATGGGAAACACTCTATGACGATCAGCAAAGTGATTGGGGAATTAACCGAACGTTCTATTCGGTCGAATCTGGAGTTTCAAGGCGTTCAGTGGTTTGACCGAACCTTCCTCTAAATATTGTCCATATTCTGACGGATGGAGTCGAGTATATGGTCGAGCATAAAGTTTGTCCTTAAGCTGTGAGTCGAAACTTGTTTATGTCTGATCCAGGTCGTGCTTCTTATTCAGCGTGCTTGATTGTGATGGCATGGAATTAAGAGGGATCAACCATAGAGTGCATCATGGCATTTCCGATCGCTGATTGGCGAAGTGGCCCGTCTGCGACAGGTGGCGGGGGTTCAGAGGATTGATGGGGGGATTAAAGGTGTGTGGCGTTTGTGATGGCCGTTAGGTGTAACCTGTTGAGTACGGGCCTGAGGCGGGGCATATTATTGCTGTTCGGTTTGGGGGCGTTTGGGGGCGGGGGGGGGCTGGACGGGGGGGTATGGCGTCTTTTTGCCTGGGGTTTGTGCTCTGGTGGGTTTGCAGTTGGGCGTTGGTGGTCGTGTGTTTGTTGGGGATTGTTGTGGAGGGAGGGACTGGATGGGGGGAGGGGGGTGGCTGGCGGCTGGGTGGGCATGGTTGCGTGGGGGTGGCGGGGCATGGCGGGTGGGAGGGGGTGGGGGGGGGGGGGGGGGCCTGGTGGGTAGTGGGAGGAGTGGGCGTGGTGGCGGGGGGAGGTGGGCTGGGGGGGGGGGTGGGGGGGGGATGGGGGGGGGGGGGGATGGTGGGGGGGGGGTAGGGGGGGGGGTAGGGGGGGAGGATGTGGTGGGGCTGTTGGGGGAGGGGGGGGGGGCTGGCGGGAGGGGCGGAGGCTGGGGGGGGGCCCAATGGAGCTGAGGGGGGCTGGATGTGTATGGGGTAGGGGGGGGGATGGGAGTGGTGTGGGATGGGAGGGGGGGCGTCTGGCGGCGGGCAAGGGGACTGCGATCACTTTGGCTGGCTGTGGGGGGGAAGGGGATTGGGGGGGAGGGGGCATGGTGGGGGGGACAGGATGGCTGTGGGGTGGGGGGGGGATATGGGGGGGGCTGGTGGGGCGGGGAGGGAGGGAGAGGGGAGGGGTGGGCTATGTGGGGGGGGCGAGTGGGGGGGCGATGCGTGGGGCAGGTGGTGGGGGGCTGGATGGGCATGGCTAAGAGGTGGGTGGGGGTGGGGATGGAGGGGGCCTGGGAGGATGGGGGTTCGGTGCGGGGGGGTGCGTGGGGGGGTGGGGGGAGGGATTGCTAGGGGGGGAGAGGCGCTGGTGGGTGAGGGGGGGGGGGACTGGGATGGCAGTTGGGATGGTGAGGGGTGACGGGGGGGGATGGGGCTGGGGGATGGGTGGGGGGGGGGGGACGGCATGGGCGCATAGGGGATTGGGGGCTGGGTTGCGAGCGGATTGTGGGGTGGGGGGGGCTGTTGGAGGGCTGTTGGGGAGGTTAGTGGGGGAGGGAGAGGGTCGGCTGGGGGGATGGGGGGGGGCGTGGGGGGGGGCGGGGGGGGGGACAGTTGGGATGGGTGTGGTGGGGGGATGGCAAGGGGAGTGGCTGGGGGTGTGCATTTAGTGGACGTGGGGTGATGGGATGGTGGGGGCATAGGACGGGACATGCGGGAGTGGGAGCGGATTGGGGGATGGTGCTTGGTGGGGGGATGGTGGGGGCTAGTGTGGGGTGGATGAGGGATGGTGGGGGTGGGGGGGGGGGCTGGGGGGGCGGCATTGGTGGGGGGGCTTGGCGGGGGCGCAGGGGAGGGGGCGGGGAGTGGTGGGGGGCTGGTGCGGGCGGGGGGGGGGAAGTGAGGGTGGGGGGGGGGCGCTGGGGGGGACTCGCCTGGGGGGGGGGATGGGTGGTGGCTAGGGGTTGGGAGGTAGAGAGGGGTGGGGTGCGCTGGTGGGGAGGGGGGGGGGACACTGGGGGGGGGGTGGGGGATGGCTGTGTGGCTGGGGCTGGGAGGGGGGGCCAGGTGGGGCGGTGGACGAGGGGGGGTGGATGGGGGGGAGGGGTGGAGGGGCTGGGGGGGCAGGATGGGGGGGGGGATGGGAGGGGGAGTGGTGGGGGGGGGGATGCATGGGGCTGTTCTGGGGAGGCTTCGGGCCGGGGGCTGGGGTGCTGCTGGGGTGGGTGGGTGGGGGCTGGGGGGGGCTGGTGGGTCGGTAGCAGGGGAGGGGCTTGGGGGTGGGGGGGAGAGGGGGGGGGGGGCAATGGAGGTGGGGGGGGGGTAGAGGGTGGACGGCGGGGGACGGCGGATGGTGGCTGGTGGCAGAGGGGTGGGGGGGCCAGTTGGTCGCATGGGGTGAGTGCAGGGTAGGCGGGCAGGCTGGCGCGGGGGGGGGGGACTGCGCGTGAGTCATTGTTGCAGTCGATGCGGTCGTTTTCAGTTTTTTCTTTTCTTCAGTCGAGGTTATGTTTCATTTTTTTTTTCTTTATTTTTTTTTCTTTCCACTTTTTTTCTTTTTTTTTTCAGTTGTTTTTTTTCAGAAGTTCAGTAGTGGTTTTCAGTTCTTTGTCTATTTTTTTTTTATTTTCTTTTTTTGAATATTGTTTTGTTTTCATCAGTAGTTTTTTTTTTTTTTCAGATTCAGGTTGTTTTTTCTTCAGTAGGTTTCTCTGAAAAAAATATTCTTAACATATGAAGCGTGTGATAACGGAAATTTAGTGCAGTACTATCAATTTGGAAGAAAAAATATTCACATGAAGACTGATGAGTATTGATGAACACACAACTCCCTCTGTAGAATTCATGACTATCAACAAATTCAGTGAGAATCCGAATATTACACTGAGCAATTGGCTATAAGGCTAAACCATATCGATGTCAACAACGCTATTCAAGCTATTCACCAGGCTGAAACTACAACATGGATCCATGTAGTGCAAATAATTAACAGATGGCATTTTAGGTCCAAGTGGAATGGATCATCGGATGTCTGTGAATGTCAAAATGTTGTCAATGTGCATTAATGCACAATATACAATAATGTATAACATGCGTTATACATGTTATTTGTTTTTATTTGCCTAGACTAATTTTATATCAAATTTTCTGATAATTCATATATATTTTTTCTATTGTATCAGGCAATTTCTAACCGTAAAATTACATTTACACGTTAGATTATTGCCAAGCCTGTCAATCGCGTTTGGCGTGGCCGGGCAACGATGTACATGTGCAGTGGCCAGGCTTCGTACTTATTATACAAAGAAACAATCTGCATGATCTAAAGTAAAGACGCGGCTTATTTTTCTGTTCAGAGAAGTCATTTAGTCATGTATTAGGTGAATTGCAAGTGAAGTTCACTCTGCTTTTATATAAGTATGAAACAATTGGCTTTCAATTGTGCTATAACTTGCACTCTTCAGATTTAATAATCAACTCACATAAATTAATGCAATGAAGTCTATTTGGAAGAATTGTATCAACAGGGTGCTCTTATTTACAAATGGGTTTTGCAAGACATCTGAAAAAGTAGAATACACTATACTCATTGGTTGCAACATAGACATCGAACAACAACAACCTTAATGATTAATGTTCGATGTCTACACTGTAAACCAGCACCTCCTAAAATCGGGGAAATCTGCATCCTAAAGCGCCACACACTAGAATTTTAGGAGGTTGCGTGAAATAGAGTGTTGACATACTAAAGAGAACAATAACTCTAGTGCGCCAGCCTCCTAAATCGCTCTACTTTAGGATTTTTTTATTAGTTACGAATAGTGTCTTGCTTTAGTGTGTGATTTAGGAGGTGCTGGTTTAGAGTGTATGGGTTGCAATTTCCTATCTAGCCCTTTATGATATTCAATATCCTTGGTCTGGGAGCTGGCGGCGATAGCTGTCGAGGAAATTGGAAGACTGTCGGGATAATTGTCGGTAGCGTATCGGCGAAACTGACGGAGAATTGTCGGCTCACCGATGCGTCGACAAATAGTCGACAAATAGGATTAGGATCTTTTCCGTCATTAAGCCCAGACGGCTCCCCGACAATGGCCCGACAGCTCCCGAAGGTTTTTTTTCACCAGGACTTTACCTATTATACTTACTCAATGGCTGTTGAATCAACAATTGCAGGTTTAGTTCTATGCTCCAATTTCTTTGTTATGTCAAAAATTCAGATCAATCAGATGCGTAGCTAATTAATTTTTGCGCGTCTCCCGACACAGAAAATGATGGAATCACCTGTTTTTAGAAATCAGGACCTTCATTTTTCGACGCAGCCTCGGCGCTCCGGTAGCCATCCTGATGACAACCCCTGTTTTTGATGTCATCATAAGCTGATGTCATCAACGTTTGGATGAGTGAATCGCATAGTGTGTTGCATCTCCTTTTTGTTTATTCACACTATCTTATACATTGATACTTACAATTGAAAACTGAAAAGAATAGTTGTACAGCTGATCTTCTGAATTCATGCTTTCAGAAATTAGAAGTATAATTCGCTAATCAATAAACACATCTGAATTTGTAATTTGTGTCTGTCATTCACTGTTATCTCGCTCGTCTACTTCAGCAAACATTTGTTTTCGAAAATTGGTTCTAAGCATCGATCTTTGGCCGGCCCAAAGTCATTCCATGTTTCACCTCTTTGAGAACTACTAATCAAATGATAGCCTTACAATATGAATTACCATGATATTATGCAATTGAACTTATAGGTTTAAACTGAAAAAGGCAGCGATCAGCTATGATCAATTTTCAGTGTGTAATGTCCATAGTTGTGCACAATCCGTTAAGTTCCCCTAATCCGTTAATTGACGGAAGTTAACTTTTTAACTTTCTAAAAAAAGTTAACGATTAGTTTAACTTCCGCTAGTCTCATGTAAGTCTGTTAATCCGTTAACTTTTTTTAGTAGATATGTGCCTGAGAGCTCAGCTTATGATGTCAAGTCAACTATGCATACACACTTGAAGGCTGAGGTAACTTGTTTCACCTTCGTTCATCGTGCACTCTGAAACAACGCGCGGGGTCATACAGAATTCGCATCGGTATTTGCGTGAAGCTATTCTCTTGACACAATGATGCAGACAGGGTCAGGAGCGCAGTCATACAAGGTCACAAGAATTGATTCTGCTACCCAATGCGGTCTCATTCCGTCTACACGCATTCTCCGAAATGCCGAACAAATTTCCTTAGTGCAGGAAGATTATGTCAGCCTTGTGTTCAGCCTTATATGCAAGTATGTTTTATTCTTTTAGAAAGACCATCGTAGTTGATCTTAGATTCATCATAGATGTTATAATCTATTTTAGTTGATTGCAGTTGATCTGAGAAAGACTATTATCCAGCGGCAAAGATGTGTTCAGAGATAAGAAGTCACGCCTTACGGACCGAAATATTGAACGCTTGCTATTCATGCGCGGGAATAACTGCATTTGACTCGTGCCCTGAAGTGCGCAGGAATAAGTGTAAATATCATTAATCCTGTTAAACTGTTTAATCCTGATTGATTTTAGCACAGTCTGTTTTTTAATTAGCTTCTGTTTACCAAACTCGAAAATCGCGTATAACTATCCTCTTACCATATTCTTTCTGTATAAGTACAGTTCATTTGTTTTCTACAGATTTTACAGATTATTAATACAGATGTTTAAAAGTGATTTAAGACTTTTTCGAGAAAAGCCGCATGGATGGCAAAGATTAGGTTTATAAGTTTTCACAAGAGTTGTATTGGTCCCTAGCCAAAGAAAAATAAAGAAACTAAGAATAACAGGAAATTTATATGTGAAGACACAATGTTAACTAAAGTACGATTTTAACGATGACATCAAATTTAGCGAATTAACGGTTTAACTTCGACCCGCTACTTTACTCCCAAATTAACGGATTATTGTTAACGGAACTACATTTTTCAATTAACGGAACTAACTTTCTTTTCAACGATGCCCAACACTGGCAATGTCCATACCACAAGAGTTCCTACGCTTTTCAAATAAAATTCTGAATCATGTAAATATTTGTTACATATACGTCATTTCGAAAGTCAGGTACAATAGAAGGATTTTCTGAGTGACTTGATGAGCTCGAAATTCTCACCGTATAGAAGAACCGTCTGGCATGAATTTATGGCGATGTGGAGCAACATTATGCGTGATTAACATTTATGACCCGCAGCACGAGCATGCAAGCTTGTGTTTCTATTTACATAATGCGCAGGTCTTCAGAAAATGATCTCTTTAAGAGTTTTCCTTGCCTGGACAACATTTGCTGCCAATTGCCAATGTTTAGCCTGTATTCAGGCTTCAAAAGCTGGCATGGCCCGAATCTTTAAGGAAGCAACAGTGTTATTCATGTAATTTGATCGCGCCAGGATGGCCCACTGTGAATGGCGTATAGCACATAGTACATCGTCTTCCATTTGGCTTGCAGATTTTGTGGTGTCGGAGGTATTTGTCCGCAACATGCCAAACAGATACTAAATTGTATGCAGCATACTCGTGGATGGTGACTGGCTTTGTGTCATCCCCAAGCATGGACATTGGGTGAAATGGCTTCTTTATTTCAAAATGAAACAAATTGATGCAGTAGATTAGGCCTACTCATTTCTGTTTGTAGGCCTCCCACGTGCATAAAGACCACATCGGTTTGGACACGGCGGCATTCTGTTTCATTTAAGAAGTCCACACATTTCATGACGGTGACATCTCTACTGAGGACATCCCAGTCATTTGGTTTTTTTTCTCAGAGTCAGGTATCAGAATGAGTAACTAAGCAAAAATCCTGGTAATGTAAGGATAGAATCTTCATATTGGATCTTCTATCTACATGCACACCAATTCCAGATCACCCAGACATTCGCTTTTCTTCGCTTTTTCGAAAATATGCCTGATTTTTCGTTTTTATCGAATGGCTTTCGCTTTTTATTCGGTTTTTGGTAAAACAGGAAGAAAAGTGTTTCGTTTTGCGTGCCGATATCTATTTTTTCTTACAGCTGCCCGGAGGCCATGTTGTTATAGCATTTGCAAGTTTGTATTGATGCATGTTGAAAGTGTTTGCGAGTTTGCAAATTATTGATGTAGGACTTTATTCTCTTCCACTTCATCCGGTATTTCACAAAGGACTCAAAAGGTTGCATTTTTCCTTTGAGTTGTTTTCTCAGTCATTCCGCTTTTCGGTCAGTCTTCCTGGCTTGCGTGGGAGTTGACCGGGGCTCCACATGATAGTTGTCTCCATCTCGCTCTGTCTTCGGCATCAGCGTTCGTCAACCAGACTGTGCTCATTTCCTCTCCACCACTAGATTTTTTAAATGATTTGCATTTTTTGCATGATGGACGTTAGCATAGCTACTGGTAATGATCATGACGACGAAATCTGATTGCAAGAGCCTTCATATGATGCATCATCAATAAGTTTTATTTTCATCTTCAGATGGAAAAAATGAATACTTCGTATAAGCAGGTGAATAATTTTTCAATTTCTGTTCAGTTGACCTCGTGACCTCGTATTCTGCTCGTATTTATGGAAGTTCTGGATAGCGTTCAAATGTCCGAAGCATGGTCTCCACTAATGTATACAGGGCTGCCACTCTTCCAGTTTTAACCGGATTTCCGGTTTTTTTCCAAACCAAACTAAGTAGTGAAAAATGTTTTGCTAAGGATAAACTAATTTAGATTTTGAATTACTTCTTATTTTAGATTGTGAAAGGGACCCTTTAAGACAGTGAGGGGTCCTTTTGAGATAGCGAAAGTGCCTTTTCAAGGTTGTGAAGTGGCCCCTGTATGATTGTGAGGGACCCTTTTGATATAGTACAGTGGCACTTTAAGATTGCGAAGGGGGCCTTTTGAGATTACGAAGGGCCATTTTAAGATCGTGAGGTGGCCCTTTTGAGATTGCGAAGGGTCACCTTCAAGATGGTGAGGGGCCTGTTGCGATCGTGAAGGGATTCTGTAGGATCATGAGGGGCCCTTTTGAGTTTGTGAAGGGGCCCTTTAAGATTGGGAGGGTGCCTTTTGAGATTGCGAAGGGACCCCTTGAGATTGTGAGTGGCCCTCATGAAATTGTGCAGTGGCACTTCAAGATCGTGAGGGGCCCTTTTGAGATTACGGAGGGCCATTTTAAGATCGTGAGGTGGCCCTTTTTGGATTGCGAAGGTACTTGTTGTAAATCGTCTATTCGGCTTCGACACGAAAGACGTTTACGAAAACAGGCTAGCGAAATCAAGTAGGTAAAGGTTGTGTATCGGCAAATATTTTATATTTACATTCACAACAATGCACAGTACGCTAGAAAATGGCATACAGAGTAAAGAATTCAGCAACTAGAATTTCAAATATACATGGCAATGCAAAATCTATGATAACTGACCATGATATCCCAACATAGAAAAGAGATCATATTATACAAGATATAACACTACCTGTACAAGAGGTATATCAATACCATAGTATTAGCACCAGTCAATTGAACTAATACAACATCCTCCCCCCCCATTGAGAGGTGCAAGCATCTCAACATCTCGTATACATAGTTCCACTTATAGTTCAAGAGAATAAATCAATTTTCGAACTTAATCGTTTGTTTCAGATGATTCGAACAAATGAAGTTTTTGAACAGGTCGAGCGTAAGTTCCTTTTTGATTTTGTAAGCGAACTGTTCGAATAACACCATCTTTTTCCAGGAATCAATTCCTGAACTCTGGCTAACCGGCCAGTGACTTCCTTTTCACTTGACGTCAGTCATAAAACAAATATCATTCACTTTCAATTGTGTTTTTTCTGTTTTCCATTTATGTCTTTTTTGTAATGTTGGTAGATTATTCTCGTGTCCATACTCTTCCAAAAGTGTTCTTTTGCAATTGTTGTAAGTATCTCAAGTCGTCCTTGAATTGATGTATTAGTAGTGTTGATATCTGGGAAGGAAGTTAAAGATCTGCCAAGAAGATCGAGATGAGCTGGAGTGATTGGCTGTAAATCCTTTGGATCTGTTCCTTGATAAGTTAGCGGTCGTTGATTTAGACTGAATTCTATATCGGTAAGGACCGTAAACATTTACCATATAGGTCAGCAACGATTTTCCGAGCACACGTTTCAACGATTTTTTTAACGATTGATTCAATCTTTCATAGAATCATCCCACTCGGAAAAGGACTTCTTTCAGTATTGAACTGCCAACTTATATTTTTCTCTCCACAGAAATCCCGGCAAACCTTTGAAAGTGGATCAGTTTTTTAAACTTTCTTGAAGCTGCAAAAATTGTCGGATATAATGTACTTACATACTCCTCTTCTATTGATCATCCTTCTAAATGCCTCTAAAAAATCTTTCCGTTTTCATACTAAGCGTTAATTCAAAATGTACCATCTGCTTGACATGCAGGTAAAAAGACAAATATAAGATTTTATGGTTTCTTTCTCCACGTTTTGATCCAAATAGGTCCGGTAAAATCTAGGCCGATATTCATAAATGCTGGAGAAATGCAAACTCTTTGTGCTGGCAATGATCCCATCTTTTGATCACAAGGTTTTAGTATTCTCAAGACGACACTGAAGACATTTATGGATTGCTTTTGAAACTTCACGACGTCCATAGCACAATCCAGTATTTCTGTCTGAGATTACCAAAGAGTACGTTTCAAAACTGCAGCATGGCTATATGAAACATGATAATATGTAATGATTTTTTTCCGTCAAATTGTCGTGATCAGGTAAGAAGATTTGGTGCTTTGTTTCCCGGCTCCGGTAAATTCGAGTAATTCAATCTTCCACCAACTACAAGAACATTTCTTTAAAAGTCCAAACTGGGGATCTAATTGACAATAATTTGCTATTCGAATTGTATTGGATTTTTGGTTTTCAAGGTTTCAAATTCCTCACTATATCGCAGGAGCTTTGAGCTTTTCTGATCAACTGAAATTCAGCAAGACGATACCCTTCAACAGATATACTTCCATCTTTTGTCCGTAAAGGTTGGATTCCTTCCACTTTAGTATTTTGGAGCCACAATTCTTTGCAGCTTTGAATACTTTTCGTATTTGGAGACAATAAAGTATTCTTCAGACTTTATGGGTAAGGCATGTGATTTTTTCCTTTCACATTGTAATCTCTGCAACATTGTGAAATGGATTTTTTCATTTCTGGCCATTCATTTCTCATCCCTTTGACTTTTTTAACCAACTCGAGACCAAGTCCAATATAATTGGCTGTCTTTAAGGTTCTTGTATTGACACTCCTCTGGAAATCATTATCGGCAGGATTTGTCACAGCTAGCAACATGATGAATCATTGTGTTGAGTCAAAGCGATCGTGAATTTCCTGTACACGATTAGCAACGAACGATTCTTTTTACAATAGGTACTGTGATTTTTCAATCCAACTCCAAAGCAATTTGGGAGTCGGTAAAAAAGGAAACTTTCTGATATATTCAAAATGTGATAAGCTGTCAATGATGATTGAGTTAAAGCGGGTAGCTAAAAGAACTGGCAATCAATTCCAGGCGAGCCAGAGACTTGGTTTTCAAAGGAGCGACTTTCGATTTTCCCATAATATATTGTACGTCAAAGTGACTATTACCGTATGTTGTACGAAGATATACCATACAGCCGTATGCGTTTTCTGAGGCATCAGCAAATGAAATCAGCTCAATATGAGAGTAATCAGAGTTCTTCAATATGAGACGTGGTACTTGAATAGTTTGTATTTGTATCAATTCTATTTCCCACTGTTTGAACTCTCACTATATCTCCATGGATAATTTGGTTCCAAGATAGGTCTGATTCCCAAAAATTTTTGAATAATTATTTTTGCTCTTACAGTAAAAGCAGCCCAAATTCCAAACACGTCGAAAATCTGACTGACCTTACTCAATACATTTCGCTTTGTTATGTGTTCAAGAGGAGTAAACAACTTTTCTGCTCCTCTGAAACAAAACATGTCACTATTTATGTCCCCAACCAATACCAAGAGCTTTAGTATACCGTCAATCAACTTTTTGAAATTCAATAACTTTCTTTGATAGTCTATCTCCTTCAGGAACAGAGTCAATAACATTTGATGAGTTTGAAACAAATTTTGTCATTTTCCATCCTCCTTCTTTGAAAAGTTCACGCAGTTGTCTTATCAGTTCGATTGCTTCCTTTTCTGAGTTCGCTCCACCACAGTAATCATCCACATAAATATCAGAGCAAGCGTGGCATCCAATAGGATATTTCGCCATCATATCAACGCGGTTCTTGTGATGAGTTATGCTTCCAACAGCAAGAAATGGCGAAGATTTAATACCAAACATTAATCTTGCCATAATATATCGTATTGGTTTAGAACTCTTATCAAAATGTCTCCATAGGTATTGTTGATATCTGTAATCCTTTGGGTCGATTTTAGTCTGACAAAACATTTTTTCAATATCTCCCATTATTACAATTTGATGAGTTCGAAATCTGAGTAATACCTGAACAATATCGGGTACCAAGGTAGGTCCTGATAATAGGCAGTCATTCAAAGAGACACCATTTTTATCACGTGAGCTAGCATTGAATACTATCCTCGTTTTGGTACTAACACTATCCTCCCGTACAACCGCATGATGTGGTATGAAATATTCCGATCCTTTGGAGAATTCTTTGATTTCATCAAAAGTCGCTCTTCGTGCAAATCTCAACTTTTCATAATCCTGCATACTTTTCTCATAATTTTTTTTCAACGTCTCGTTTTCTCTAGTCGTTTTTCAGTGGAAATCATTATACGTTTTGCAGTTTCATAATTGCTGACGATATCCGGTGCATCGTCTCGAAATGGTAAACGAACACTAACGATCACCATCAAATTTTATCGAATCATTAAATTTAGTGATAGCTTTACGATCGGAGTTGGTGAGTATTGGAAGGTTATGATCAATTATTCCGATAGATTCCAAATTCCAGAACTTTTCTACATTTTTCTCGAGATCAGTTCTTTGTCTTGTTTGTATGAACATGCAACCAACCTTTTCAATTTCATCTGGGTTTGGGTTCATGCGCAGTGGTCCATCATTCACACCCATAACGACGTATCCAAATACTGTTTCCATGGTGGCAGGAACATTTGTGTCAGATGGATGTTTGATAATTTTGCCCGATACCAATTTCAAATAGTGATTCATACCAATAAAAATGTCAATGTCACTATCAGAATGTGGAAATTGATCAGCAATGTCCAATCCTTGTAGATGTGTACACTTAGTCCAGTCTATAGATACGGCATCCAGTGGAGCACAAATTTTCCCCGGTCGAACAAGGGCATTCACATGAAATTTTCTATCGTCGGTTGAATACTTGGATAATGTGAAAGATACTCTTCCAGTACGCATGGTCGATACCTTCTCGCCGAATCCGTTGACATTCATGGTTATATTCTTTACATATTCTATACCGAGTTTTTGTATTACACTCTCTCGTATGAATGAATCTTGACACATAGTATCAAACGCTATTCTGACACGCATCGATTTCCCTTCTGCATTTCGTATATATGCTAGAGCAGATGGCATCACATTGTTCGTATTCTGATCACCAGTACTTATTCGACTACAGGTAATATTCGAACTGAGAGAATGATTACCTTCTTTATTTTTATCTGGATCATTTTCGAAATGAAGTAACGTATGATGCTTTCGATTACAGCCATCCACAGAACATCCCATACTAAGTCTGCAAGATCGTCTGGGATGAAAATCATTAAGTCATTGGAAACACAGATTATACTCTGGCTAAATTCCAACGAACACTGACGTCATCATTCAGGAATTTGAAGCAGTCTTGCAATTTATGGTTTGTTCTCCAGCAACGCTTGCATTTTTCCTTGTCTATAATTTCATGATTTACCGTCAATGACTGTGTTGAGAAGGCACCTTTTGTTTTCGTATGACTAACATGTGGGCCTATGTCAATTTTTAATTTTGATGACTCAGCCATCGGTTCGTTTGTCTCCTTCGATTTCACCTCGCTGTTGAACCATCGTAAAAAATCTTCGACAGCGACAAAGTCATTTTCATCATTTTGAATAAGTTCTCTTTCCCAAGACTCTTTCAATCCTGTAGTTAGTTTTGATTCAAGAATAGGAATTAATAGAGCGTCGAAAGGATTACTTACATTTTTCAAATAAGATGACAAGGAATGAACAGAGCCTTGTACAGCATCATGAACTTTTCGAAGTGATTGAGAATCATCCGCGGTAAGTTTGGGCATTTCTATAATAGATTTTATTATGTGTCTTACTACTTTTTCGCGGTTGTCCATATCTTGATTTTACATATTCAAGTGCAGGGAGATAATGTTCCACTAAAGGTGAAAATGAATCTAAACAATTTTCTGCTGCTCCTTTCATAAATTGCCGCAAATACAAATATTTATAAAATTGTGACACCAGGTTATTGCTATGTACAATTGCGTCAAACGACTCCCACCAGATGTGAAATTGTTGCACATCGCCAAAAAAACTTGGTGGAGTTATGCCTGATGGCAGACTACCAGAATGATTCTTTAGAGTTTCCTTGTTGCATGAACTAAGAGCTGTCATTTTCTTTTCCTGTACTCTGTTTTTCATATCTTTGAATCTCATTTGCAATGCAGCCACCATTGTGTCATTAAATTTTCTCAAATTTTCCAGGATCAAATTGCTTAAAAAGTCAATCGAGGCTTGAACTGATTTGATGGTCTCCTTATACGAAAATTCACCAATATTCTTACTCATTTCGTCATCCAAATGCTTGATTTTTGTATCAATATCATCAAAAATCCATTCAATTTTTTCGATTGTATTTGATGAATGCATGGAAGTTTGCGAATCCGTGGTGTGTAAGTGTTCATCACTTTCATGCGTGCGATTAGAATTCGACATATTCTCAATTACTTTCATAAGAAGTTTTCGATCCTCTTGCTGTTGTTTACATATGAAAGATAAAAGCTGGGATATTTCATTGTTTACTCCTTGCATATTACAGTCTTTATCTACCAGAGTCATTTCATTTGATTCTTCACAATCACTATAATCACTCGGAATATTGATATTCTCCATTATTTTATTTATGAATCAATGTTGACTTCCTTCCTTTCGCGGAAATTTTCAAATGTTTGCAAATATCTTTCAATTCATCAATTGTCTTTGTTGAAAGTTCGCGTTTATTTATCATATCCTCATTCAATTTGTTGTTCTTGTTTGCCATGTTGTGAATTATGTTGTAAATCGTCTATTCGGCTTCGACACGAAAGACGTTTACAAAACCAGGCTAGCGAAATCAAGTAGGTAAAGGTTGTGTATCGGCAAATATTTTATATTTACATTCACAACAATGCACAGTACGCTAGAAAATGGCATACAGAGTAAAGAATTCAGCAACTAGAATTTCAAATATACATGGCAATGCAAAATCTATGATAACTGACCATGATATCCCAACATAGAAAAGAGATCATATTATACAAGATATAACACTACTTGTACAAGAGCTATGTCAATACCATAGTATTAGCACCAGTCAATTGAACTAATACAAACTAATACAACAGGCCCTATTGTGATTGTAAAGGGGCGATATTTAGATTTTGAAAGGGAACCATGAGATTGTAAAGGACATCTTTTTGAGTCTTTGAAAGGCTGTATCTAGATATGAATGGACCTTTTGAGATTGTAAGGGACCTATAAGATTGAGACGGGAAGACTTAAAGATTGAACACGGGGACCGTCATAGATTATGTAGGGGCATCTTAAAATTGTGAACAGGGCTATGCAGATTGTTAGAGGACCTTAAAACCCCTACAATTTTAAACGGTCATCAAATTCAAAGCAGTTACTTTCTAAAAGTCCGCTTGACACTGGGGCAGAAAATCTTTCTACAAGCAAGTCAGTGATTCCTTCGTCAATCTTGAAGAAGCAGGACGAAACGCAAGTAATCAAGGTTCTGAAAGAAGAAAGAAATTTAGTTGGGAACGCTTGACGGAAAGGTGTAGTACGTTGTTAACGAGTAGATTATGAATTGAGTTTTGATTGCTTTGATGCTCTCCAACGAAGCGTCTACCAAAAAAAACATGAAACAGAAGTCTATCGAAAAGTTTCGGAAACACAAGGGAGTGACGAAAGAATAATTTGTACGATCACTTGTTGCAAAAGCGACTAAATTTCGTCGAAGACACTAACGAAAATTGAAATCTCGCAAACAACTGCAGAAGATTTCTTTTTGAGTGCTGATGTTGTGCTTGCTTATACCATGACGGCTCAACTTTAATCAAATAGCTGTCATAATCTTGTTTAAAAGCCAGAAGTTGTCCTTAGACATATCGTTGTTTTTTTATTACATATGTCTGAAATACAAGATATGAGAACAAGGTTTGATTTGAATCACTGCTGAAGCTACAACCACTGAAGAAGTTTATTCAGTCTGAACTGTAAGCGTTTTTGGCTTTTCAGCCGTCATCAGTGCAGTATTCCCTATTGTAAAAACGGTGCAAAGTTTTGTTTTCCAGCTCATCCAAATGCATAGGATGACTCTGATACACCATTTGTGCGTGCCCAAAAGAAAAACGTCACAAGGCATTACATCTGGTGGTATTGGAAGGCATTCCAAAGGTTCTCATGACGGTCAATCAAGGAATTAGGAAAATTGCAGTTTAAATAATTTACGATGAGTCTGCATTCCATCATGGGATGGCATTCCATCCTTCATGAAGATGCATCTATCTTCAGTGACATTCGGTATCCTTTTGCACAGCATGGAAAGGAAGATTTTACCATACATTCTCGAAAGAAAAATGGCTCCCCCAAAGAAAATGGCTTAAAGAAATGTCAGATCGCGCTGATCCATAGATTTTGTATGGATATTTGCTTTGATCAGACCACTCTGCTGATACAGACTTTCAAACCTCGAATAGCTGAACAGCAATTCTTAGTGGTTTCATGAAAATTCTTCATAATAAAGACGAGATATTTCGTCGTGTGACGTCATGGCACGAGAAAATGACAAAACTGCGGAAGAATAGTGCATTATAAATTTGAATGTAAAATGTTTGAACGAAATGAAGAAAGTTGTCTTTGAAACAGTAAGTAAAATTATACATAAGCCTACATGCAGCTCATTCGATGATATGCAGTCTTTACATTGATCTGAAATCATCAAGCGCTCAATAACCTCTTGCTGATTTTCCGTTTGGGGGTATGGGGTTTTGTAGTGCGCTCTGTCTAACCTTCGAAAAGTGGGGCGCGTCCATCGCTGCAGATGGCTCGCTGAGTTAACTTAGCTGAAAAATCGGTTTTTGGTTGTATGCATGACTCTGAATCCATCGTCATAGTAAATTAATAAATCCACGTTTAACAACGATCAATAGAATCGCCATGTATCCATATACAAAGTCAATCATCCGATAGTTTGACGTCTGGATAATCTGATAAGTGAATTCCTCATTTTCAATAATTTCCAGATCACCTTTTCTATCTCTCATTTATTCACATGCTCTGGTGTGGAGCTTTCAAGCAAATCATTCGCAGCCAACTGAGCTTGTCTGTCTCAATTGCAGAGGAGACCTATGATCAAGAAGTGGAGATGATGCGACGAAGACGTAAACTACCAAGAAGGGCGACGTCAACTGTGACCTCCTATTTTGAAAATGAAGGTACAGTTTACTGAGTTCCGCTGATGATTCCAGCGATCTCATATCGTTTATCGGACAGATAGCCTTTTGAAACGTAATATCTTAGCATCGATTCTCACTGGATATTTATCATGATCCTGGTATTGTAGCGTTTATCCCACCCCTTATTTGTCAAGTTCTTGGTATCTTAACAGCGATTCTGACTTCTCATTCATCAAGATCGTGGTATCTTAACATTGATCCTGACTTCTCATTCGTAAAGATCCCGGTATCTTGACATCGATCCTGACTCCTTATTCGTCAACTTACTTGCAGTTTTCGCTTTTCGTCGCTTCCTCCCGATTCCCACCGGGGTTGGACGTTGCTGCGATGACTTTTTCCATGCATTACGATTCAGAGTAGTGTCCTCCTTGATCTTCAGGTATTCTAGATCTTCTTTGACACAGGCATGCACGTTTTCTTCGGTCTTCCTGGCGGACGGCGACCGTCAACCGATAGATAATATGCCTCACCGATGATGTTGTCGGCTGCTCTCTTTGCATGTCCAACCCACCGCAAGCGTTTCTAGCGTAGGCGAATAGGTAGTTCGGGTAGGCCAACTAGTCTTTCCACTTCTTCACTTGGCACATTATCCTTCAACTTTGCATGTGCCATACATCGCAGCATTCACCTGTCAACGCCTCTCGGCTGCTCTGTCAATTTTTGAGTGGGGTGCCACGTTTCTGAACCGTAAATTAGGACCAATCTAATACATAACCCGTATACGTGTGTCCTGTACCACAACAGAATGCCTTTGTTTGTCAGCAGGCTGGCTAGTTCCCTCCACTTCTTTCACGCGGCTGCAATGCGAGCTCTGACTGCCCTTTCCGTTCTGGCTTCCCTGTTACGGACATCCCCAAGGCAACAAAACTCTTGAACTTCTTGCACTGACATGCCGTTGACTTCCAGGGAGTCGTCGTCGTCTGGAGAGTTGCCATTTACACACTTTCGACAACGGAAACTTTGAACTGTACAGATAGTGCGAAGTCCAGAACACCTCTTATGGCACCACATTCTGCACGAACCACAGAAAATTCGTCAAGATGCAGGCACCCCCACTCCTTCTTTGTAAAGATCCGGGTGGCATGACTTCGATTCCCAATCCTTATCTATCGAGATCTCGTTATCTTGAAATCGATCTCCACACCTTATTTATCAATACTCAGGCAATTATAGCATCGATCCCCACTCATTTTTTGTCTCTTCTCACAATCCACTTGCTTTTCTGAATTTCGTATTGAAATGCTGTAAAAGAGCATTAATTTAATTTTTATAACAAATACTTTGATTAATCTCATGATGTACTTTTTTGCTGCTGAAATCGCCAATCAATGTGAAATTTTGCTATGTTTCTTCCAGACTGTGAGGAGGCTCAATAAAAGAACTGGTCTGCAAAGAATTGATTGAGAACTGAAGTACACGGATTGACACTGACGAAATGATTGACCATATACACTAACGAAACGGGATTATCGAATTGCATTTCCAGTGGATTGTACAAAATAAACTTTCTTTTTCAGAAATGCTTCACCTTTATTTTTATGTGATGAAGTGGATCTTTTATAACAAAGGATGTAACTTTTCTTTAGTGAATATATCTACCCATGATAGATCAGTTGTCTTTTGTTGTTTATCATGTATCCGATATAACCATGATATTCAAATTACAACAGTGAGGATTTCATTCAATGAAAATATTTATTAGAAGATCATAGTGTGTACTCGCCCGTAGTTATTAAAATACAATCGACCTTCTGGTGAGGTGTTCTTTGTAAAATTCCAATCTGATAATTTGCAAGACCAGTGTGGAAATTGTTCCAATATATACATTAACATAGATGACTGCTAATACGATTTCTATGTCTATGTAAGATGGCATTATCTGTTTTTTTCTAATAAATGATATGGAACATTTAAAAATGATATCACGAGCTGAAACTGTTGACAAATGTGCCATAGCGATGAAGGACATGACAAAATTGATAGTCTCATAGCTGTGAACAAGCTATGATGTTTCCAAGATATGAAACATTAATCATGATTAATTCATGCTGTGATAGATAAGATCAGTTATCACGCTTTCATCAACAAGATGATAACAATATATAACTGCGAGCAGGTTTTAGAGGATAGCAATGAATTACCTTTCAAATCACAGCCTGAATCGTCGGTTTACAGTAAGAGAATATGCAGAATGCAGACTTTTTTGACTTGACTTGACTTGTTTTGTAACTTTGTATTCTGTAAATCATAACTTGCATCAAATGTTATTCAATTTGTAATCATGAACGAAACCTGATTTAAGGCCGTATCACATCCCTACGTGTTACTAGTTCCGTGATCAAAGTCACAGATAAAGGTCGATAAGCTATTCATATGGTGAATTGTCAAGCGCAAAGGTAACAGTTAAACACATGCATGAACATGTAACACGATGAGAGGAATGAAATGTCATAGACTATTATGAATGAATGTAACTTTCAAAACGCAGAAGTTGAAAAATGTTCAACTAGAGACAATTTGGTTGGATGTGATAGTAATGACCAGGAAGAGCCTGCATGTATACGTGTATGTTGGCGTTTCACACGACTTTCGAAACGGAGCATGTAGGTGATGCGATATTGACTTAAATGTTATGACGTTTGAGTGTTTTAACTTCTTGTGTGGTTACATGTACGTGTTAGAGTTTCACACGACGTTCGAAGCGCAACACACAACACGTAGGTGATGTGATACGGCCTTTGACCAGTAAATTTCAATCGCTGTCACTACTATGATAAATGCGTCATCAATGTTTCAGCTTGCTTTTACTTCCGAAATAATATTTAAAGGTGACAAGCTTTGAACAAGGAAATTTTGATCCATCTGCGCAAGTCATTTTGATGAATAAAAAATGTCAATATTTGTCAATATTCAAACGCAAGCATTCCATATTGAAAAGCTATGATTCCATTGTTAAAAGATATCTTTCCATAACTAAATGACAAAAGTCTATATTCAAATGCAGCTTTTCCACATAGTGATTTGCTAGCTTTCTATAATCAAGTACAGATGTTCCATAATCAAACGACAAATCCGGTAATGAAATCTGATGGTTTGAATTCAAAAAAGCTGACCGTGATGTACGAAGTAAGTCAAATTGTTTTATTTCATTACTATGTTAACTTTGTTCCAAGTGAATTACTTAAGCGCAACAAAGTCTGATTTAGTAGTCAAACCAAATGGAGCCATCCAGACCATGACTGGTCAGCCTGTATGAACAACTCGGCATAAATCAATGCTCAATATGGAAGCTATCATTATATTCATAGTTCAACACTAAGAACAGACTGTTGTCAAGTTTTCAGAGCAGAAATTGACGAGTTTGAGATTTCCACATTTGTTTTGAGGGTCTAGAAGTGCTTTTACTAAGAAGGCTGAAAGACACTGAAGATTAGTTATGACGATCTGCTACACCTAAACATCACCATTTTGCTAGAAAGCAACTTTCCCGATGTTTTATATCGATTTGAGCCTTCTTATCGATTTTTAAATTGAGAATTTGTAAACAGGGTTCAGTCTCAGGTCTCAGAGGGTGTGAAAAAGCTCAGGTCTCTGGGGGCTAACAGCTTACCGAGATAGGAAAAAGTTGTCCATCGCTTGCAGATTGCTGTGAATTCCTTCAAAATTATTAGATCGCCAAAATTCCTTGAGATTCGAATAATTCAGATAATTGCAGACAAGTTTCTCGTTAATTGTTGTCCGTCAGATTCTTTGTTTAGAAGGTGCAGGCGTGAGAAATTTAGGTCACTCCATCTCTTCGCAGGATTTATCAAGGAATATTACTGTGACGGCGAAGTATGACGGAACGGAGAACTCGAAGTGATATTGTAACACACATGCCCGCCCTGACTGATGTCCAAAACTCACTGCTTATTCAGTGACGACTTACTGTTTAACAGTTGACATTGTGCGGTGTTCAGCCAAAAAGAATCTTTTCATCAACTTCCATCTTCGACGAAATTGGCCATTATAGGAAACGATAGAAAACCTATCAATGAACGCTGCTCAAGCTGTTCTCAACATCACCTTCATAATCTCAATGGCATGCTGAAGCTGAACGACTATCCTGAGTAATTCATTTCATTATCAAAAAGAGAGAGAAAAGTAATAGACGACGATGTAGACAACACATCAGCAAAGATAAGAGAGAACGATGGTTATTTAAAAATACCATTCATTTCTGACAATGTGACCCAAAACATCAAAAGAAGATTTCAAAAAGAAGATTTAAATGTCGGACTAGCTCAAAAATCAAAACAATAAGAAATGCTTTGAAAACAAAACAAAACTCGAATCAACAACGTGAATTACGTGATTGTCCAATCAAAATCAACAATATCTGACTAAAAAGAATGTAATTTACAAATTAACTTGTCCAATCTGCCAGAACTGCTACATAGGACGTACAATACGGCCCTTACATGTACAGGTAAAAGACCACATGACACAAGCTGCTTCTTCAGTATACGAGCATGTAAACCGAGATCGAAACCAATATTATAACGTACGAACAAGATCAAAACAACATTAGACTAAGAGAAGCGTTGATGATATGAAAATTCCAACCAAAAATTAACTCCAGAAAGAGAGAGAGATCAATACAAACAGTTCCTGTTCACATATTGATCTTCCTTTAATATGTCATTTCTATGAGCATTTACCTCATTTATTTCTATTTCTACTCTACCATACCGATTAATATGTTTAACATAGATTGTTATTTATGATTTGAAAAATATAGGCACTATTGACTCCCTTCTCCTGACGCGGTGTGTGTACAGATGAAAATTTGGGGACTACAAATTTCAAGATAAACAACATCGGTTAATTAAAAAAGAAATCCTTAACTTAGTTAGATTCCTTATCGTCGTGAGATACAGTAACAGGTGAATTGTACTCAAGTGTGCTAAGAATCAGGTTATGATCAATTTGAATCAAATAGACTTTCTGACCTACTAAGTATTGCTTTAAGCGCTTTAAAAGAAACATCAGTGAGCAATAAAGTAAGAGATAAAATCGAGAGTTAAATCGTAGACTCAAAAATTTATTCATAATACCAGCCGTCACATAGAATCAGCCCTAGAATAGAATCCGCCCTCGAAAAGAGCCAGCACCAACTCTGCACAAAGGCTAATGCTTCCCGTGAGGTATATTCGAGAAAGTTCGATATTTGCAGCTTCTTTAGCGAAGATCTTGAATTTCAGTAATTTATTGTCATTTTTGTTCCAGGATTACTTGATTGGAATTCCTACCTCACTTATCTATGGATCTCAGTGTTAATGAACATTCTGTGGATATCTATAACAATGATGTGGAACATTTACGCACTTTTCTTTGTGAAACCTGTGACTCTGAAAATGTCAAAAGAAACTCGGTTTTCAAACAACTTCATCAACTGGACGAGCACACATTAAAGAATCACTCAGATGTGTGCATTGGCTGTTATGACGTGTTTGAGTCCAAAGAAGATCTCGTCAAACACTTGAAAACAGCTGATCATAGGAAGCCGCTGTTGTGTGGCACTTGTGAAGGTATATTTCTCAATCCCACAGACATAGGAAATCACGTATGCAATGAACTCATGCAATCAAAACATCAGAATCATGAAATGAACCCTGCGAAGGAAGAACCAGTAACAAGTGATGAAGATGATGAATGCAATGGACTTGAGTCTGCAGGTGACTTTCTTTGTGAAGTTTGCTGTTCCCGTGATAGCGAATCGTCTGCCATGTTTAAGGAAAGGTCTCACCTGACACTGCATATCTTCAAGAATCATCCAACGACCTGCATTTTGTGCATTGAGACATTCGACAACGAAGAGGAGCTGAAGGAACACATCATCAGCGTCAATCATAGTTCTTATAGATGTCGTGATTGTTGCAGACTGTTCCCAGACGACGTTCACTTGAATGAACATGTTTGTAAGAAAGGGATTACAACAGAGGATGCTGCAAATAGTGGTGATGTAATTGAGGAAAAGAGTGTGAAGGAGGAGCCTGAAAGTGAAGAAGATTCGGAGCATTCTGAGGACGATATCAACGAAGCTTCCGATGATGATAAAGTAAGTGCAGGTAAACGTAGGAGAGGCTGTCGTACATTACTTCATAAAGCTGATACTTTGTGATGTACGACAGTTGCTCATCTTGTGATTTGTAACAACTCATCAGTCAGCTTGAATTCTATTACAAAGCTGAGTGCAACGAATTTCACACGTTTAATGATTATTACATGATGCTACTCGATTTTGCGAAGCTTCCGATCATGGTGAAGTAAGTTGCACTGAATGCATGTTTGTCTTCTTGGGATTTGCTTGGTAATGCAGTGGTCTAATGTGGTGCAAATGCAGGCGGAAGTGGTACTGGTTCTATTTCTCCTGCCGAGAAGATGAGGAGCGTCAGGAGTTGAATAGTGATTGACGAATGAAGGACTTCAGAGGAGACAGACACTGAGGAGCTGCTGAGGGAATAGAAGTGACACTTTTGGCAAGCGCATCTGCATTGTCATTGCCTCTGATGTTCGATTGACTAGGAAGCTACTGCAATGACATTTAGATCGAAGAAGAGCAAAGGGACGACAGAGAGGACCAGACAAAGTGGACAAGCCGGACAAGATTTGGGTACGGGGGTGAAGAGAGCACGGACAGAGGCGGCAGCGAGTCGGACAAGAGATGAAGGGAGGAAGAGACACGACGATGATGGGATGCGTACCAAGAGAAAACATACTGGATTCCAACCATTTCAGCTGTGAAGCTTGAAAGGAAAGCGAGAAATTGGAAGATCATGATGAACAGGTTATAAAAACACCCGATCCACCTGGTCTGAGCTGTCCAATAACGGTACCGTCAGTCGAGATGGTCAGCGGCGGTGGGGGAGGAAAGGTGGTCTCGGACCAAGGCGGTTCGAAGATGGAGCGGGAGCAGGGGGAGTGGAGGAGGCCACCACGAGGTGAAGGGAGGGAAGAATTACGGGCTAGCTCAAAGAGTTTCGAGGTACAAGATGTAAGGCAGATAGGACGAAACGAAGACAGAGCGTCTGTGTGCTTGCCAGATTTGTGCACCGGTTAGGTGGTGGAAGATTTCCAGGAGGAGGGAAAGGAGTGGGTGGACCAAGAGATGTTGAAGATAAACAAAAGAAAAGCAAGGGCAGAAGGAGGAAGATTTTGGAGTAGATGGTACAGGACGTGGCTAGGAGTTGCTGCATCCGACGAGGAGAGATATCTACTAGCTCTGGTGTGCTCCGACAGGCTAAAAGGAGAGGAAAAGGATGGGCAGGTACAAGTAGAAGAGCGGAGCTCACGAAGGAAGCGACGGCTTTCAGGACGGAAGGAAGGGGTCTAGAGAAGTGACTCTTGAGAAATCAATCGTAACGGGTGGCCGTAGCCTTAGCAGAGAAAGGTTGGATCGGAACTGTAAAGTTTGGGAGTACCAGCAACAGAGCAGAGAGGGGAGAACACCTCACGGGGATTGGAAGAAGGACGAAGATTGGACGCTATCCGTTGCCATGCATTGGCTTTCGCTTTAGCAATGGCTCTGGAGGCGGAACGGGATGCAGAAACAGCAGAAACATCAGCCTGACGATCCGCTTCACTTCGATGGGCCTGTCTAAATGCCTTGCGACGTGAACGGACGAGCTGATCTAGTTCCACGGACCACCAAGCTTTTGGAGACTGGCGGGTGAGACCGAAAGGAATTGATGATTTTGCCGCTTCGAGAATGATGGAGGAATGGGAATTAGCGAATGAGGAGTACTGAGAAGTTACATGAGTCATGTAGTCATCCCAGCGAGCCTTTTTAAAGTTATAAGAAAGCTTGCGCTCTTTGGGAGAATAGTGTGGGGAGAGAGGAATCTTAATGGAGATGGCGAGGTGGTCAGATCCAGGGTCAGGAACGACAGCAACCACATCTAGGGGCAAGGAACGAAGGTACTAGACTGAAGTCAAGGGAGGTACGCAATCCAGAAGATTGTTGTAGGAGAGTGGGAGTGTAATGACATTGAGAGACTCAAGACCAAAAGCAAGAAATCCAGGAGTAGATTTCAGAGCCGAGAGAGCTAGGGTGGCCCCCCAAGAGCGTTAAGATCACCTTTCCCCGAGACCACCTTTTCTCCCTCGCCACCGTTGACCTGACCATCTCGACTGACGGCTCCGCTATTGGACAGATCGAATCAAGCGTCTCGGGTGTTTTCATAACCTGCTCCTCATGATGTTCCACTTTCTCTCTTTCCTTTCATGATGTCGCGCACTTTTCAAGCTTCACAGGCAAAATGATTGCAATCCAGCATGCTTTCTGTTGGTCCGTTTCCCATCACTCCTCGTGCCTCTTTTCCTATCTTCTCTTGTCCGGCTCTTTCTCGGCTCTGTCCGTGCTCTCTTCACCCGCATCGCTCCTCATGACCGCGTCTATCCACTATGCCTGATCTTCTTTGTCGTCCCTCTACTCTCCTTCGATCTCAGTGTCATTGCAGTGACTCCCTGGTCCAACAGTGACACAGGTGATGCGCTTGCCGAAAGTGTCACCTCTCTTCCCTCAACAGCTCCTCAGTGTCTGTCTCCTCTGAAGTCGTTCCCTGTTCAATTCATAGAGGACTTCAGTTTGATCGTCTTTGATTTCTTCGCAATATCTCAAGCCCAGCAACTGAGGAACTGTCCTTCCCCGCGCTGTCAGTTGCGAGCTCTCACGTCTTCGTTGCAACGGTACAGTTATATTTTGTACAGTAGGCTTAATCTTAGTTTATTTTATGTAGTTGTAACTGAGATTCCTAGAGGATGATGATTTTCATTTAAACAGCCTCCTTCTCAATTCTTATCTTCAGACGATTGGGATGTCAACTTCCCTGACTGCCCTTGTGGTGTAAACCGCGATTTCCCTCCCTTTCTTCTACCCGAGTGGATATCTTTGTTCATTGGCTACTTGTTTCGATCTGTGGCATCGCCCGTGGGGGGTTCCCGACTTCTCTACCTCTCCGCGGGACGGGGGCGGGTAATCCCACCATCATCTACCAAAAGTAATTTGTGAGAGCGAGGTTTGCAACTTTTTGGAGTGTCTATGAAAAATGAAATCATGAAATTCCCAAGATAGAATTATGTTTTTATCCAAATGTATCTCACTGCCTCTTGCAAAGTGAATGCTTTATGTGGTTTCGGTTTTTTTCAGCTTCGTCTTCCTGGCGGAATACAGCGTGACACTCAGAAAGTTTTGAATCAACATGAAGTCATTCATGTCAAAAGAAATCTTTCTGAGCTTCCGAAAGTCAAGGTGGAATGTTCTGACGATGATTTCTTATCATCGTCAGAGTTTTCACTTGAAAATGACTGCTCGGATACCGGAAGTGACGATTCCGATGCCAAAAGTGACAAGAACCGGTCATGTATGCATTGTGATGGCAGTGACTTCAAGAATCTGTACGATTTACGGGAGCATACGCATTCTGCACATCCTGCAGTCTGTGTTATCTGTTTTGAAGGATTTGATGATGAAGAAATTCTTGAAAGGCATCAGAAATCTTTGAACCACAATGTGTGGCTTTGCAAATCATGTGATTTATACTTCATCAGGAAAATTTTTTACCGGAAACATTTGCATGCGAAGCATCCAGAGGAATGTCCTTTAAAATGCACTGATTGTGAGTTTTCTGCTGTCACCAAAGCTTCCCTTATGAAACATCGATGGACGGCTCATAAAGCACCGACGAGTTCCATTAAAACCGAAAAATGGAAAATCGCTGCTCGCATGTGCAACATTTGCTACAATCGATTTTCTAACAACTATTCATGGTTGCTGCATATGTTCCAAGAGCACAATGAACCCGGTCAGACACATGTGTATAAATGTGAAATCTGTGAATTTGGTTTTGGATGCGGTCGATCATTCGAACATCATTTGAAAAAGTATCATGCTGAAGATAATGAATACATGAATGAAGTTCAAACATTATTAGAATCAACACTAAAATTACCCGAACCTGGTTGCAAAATCTGCAACATTCAATCTATTGGCAATATGAAAAGGCATATAGCATCCAAACATCCATTTCTACGACCGCATGTGTGTAATATTTGTGGATTGCGTTATTCTGACAAAACTGATCTTGCGATACATACTGAAATGGATCATGAAGGACCACCTGCGCATGTATGTCCCGTTTGCGACTTTGTTCCAAAAGGTTATTACCCCGTTTTGCGTTTGCTGAGACATTTGAAAAAGAACCATGGATACCAAAATATGCCTGATTGTTACTGCTTTACACACAAGAAAGGTTTCATTGACAAATCAGAATTCCATTCTCATTTATTAAATCTTCATGCTTCAAGAAGTCATACGGGCTTTCCTTGTCACATCTGTGGAAAAGAATTTGGTCGAAAGCGGAACGTCAAACTGCACATCAAGCTTGTCCATTGCGAAAATAGGATAAAGGTAAGCACTGATCTGTAACTTTGTTTTTGAGTGCTATTTGCTTTGAGGAGCGAGTAGATATCATTGGAGATGTTGCCTCATCCTGCATGCTGCTTTTTAATCTGCTGTTAATTAATAAGCCAACAGCAGTGTTTATTAGCGATTGATGAACACTGAATCACAATTTCTTCGTGACTTCGCAGATCTAGAGCCCGTCTGTGATCGCAAGTGTATAACACATTTAAACATCGAATTTGACTCCATTTCAGAGTGAGATTCCATTAGTAAACAATTAAAGTGTCTGCACTGCACATAGCGGATAAGTGAACGGATGTGTTTTTATGATGTGAGTTGATCGATATAGAGAAGGCTTTCAAAATAGAAAAATAAACTTTTATCATTTTCAAAGGAAATCAATATAAGCCTACCTGTACTTCAGGATTTTGATGTACTAGGTAGTAGAAAGTTTTACTTCTAGGAAATCGATCTAAGTCTTGATATATGCTGACTTTGCTCATCTTGAAAGACATTGTCCCAGTGAAAAAGGTGGCATCTTTTCTCTTCCATCTTGAGCGGTCCATTGCGTCCACGGTTAAGGCTACCGTAATCCTAATGCCATGTAGCACTTGGTGCTCCCATGCTCTCTTTCGTTGTTGTTTTGCCCTGCTCCGTCCAGCGGATAGGAGGCTTCGTATCAAAACAGCACGAAGCGATACACTCAGTAAGCAAATAACTGCCTACTGCTGGCGAGGAGTGCCCCGGGGAGGAGATGGTCATTTCGATACCACCGGGGTGCCACCATGCCCAATACAAAGCTGCTCACACAGGATGAACAGCATTGACGGAGGAGGCAGCAACATCCATGATCCCAACCCACACCTTGCCTCCAATGAGGGGCGGCGGCCATCGCTGAGGGGACTTCGGATAAGGCATACCCAGATATGCCACAGGGGAGGAAGCTCAAAGAGCTTTGTTGGATATCCTTACAGCTAATGATGCGGCTGTCAGGATCCCCCGCAGCATCAACTTAGTATAGCTACTGAGGACAGGCAATGAGAATAAGACATCAAACTGCCAACACCAGAGCTGCAGTTGCGAAAGGCCCCTTTTAGTCGCCTGTTACGACACGAAGACGTGAGAGCTCAGAACGGACAGCGCGAGGAAGGGACGTTTGCGAAGAAATCAAAGACGAATGAACTGAAGTCCTCCATGAATTGAACAGTGAATAACGAACGAAGGATTTCATAAGGGACAGACACAGAGGAGTTGTTGAGGGAAGAGAGGTGACACTTTCGGCAAGCTCATCTGCCGTGTCATTGCTGCTGATGACCAGGGACTAGGGAGCCACTGCAATG
Source organism: Prostheceraeus crozeri (assembly GCA_907163375.1). NCBI lineage: Eukaryota > Metazoa > Platyhelminthes > Polycladida > Euryleptidae > Prostheceraeus > Prostheceraeus crozeri. The sequence goes on along the minus strand of CAJQUW010002060.1, from coordinate 449,260 downwards.
ACACAGATCGAAGGAGAGTAGAGGGACGACAAAGAAGACCAGACATAGTGGATAGACGTGGTCATGAGGGGCGATGCGGGTGAAGAGAGCACGGACAGAGACGAGAAAATGATCCGGACAAGAGAAGAGAGGAAAAGAGGCACGAGGAGTGATGGGAAACGGACCAACATCATGAGTAGTAGGTCATGAAAACACCAGGTCAGCGGTGGCGAGGGAGGAAAGGTGGTCTCGGACCAAAGCGGTTCTAAGAGGGACTGGGTTAGAACGAAAGCAGGGGGAGGACGGGGCCAGGGACACGTAGAACGGAGGAGGGCACCACAGGGGAAAAGGAGGGCAGGAGACCATGGTCTCAAGCGGAGAAGAAACTGGTGGAGAAAGTGCATGAGAAGAGCAGAAGAAGCGCCACGAAGATCAGCGGACGCGCTTGAGGATAGGAATTGATGATGAAGCAAGTATTCCCGCATAGCTAGTTGGGTCTGGTTATCCCAATGCTAGCTTGGTCTGGTTATCCCAATGTTATCTGGTTCCGGTATTCCCAATGCTAGCTGGGTCTGGTAATCCCAATGCCAGTTGGGTCTGGTTTTCCCAATGCCAGTTCGGTCTGGTATTCCCAATGCTAGCTGGGTCTGGTTATCCCAATGCCAGTTGCGTCTAGTATTCCCAATGCCAGTTGGGTCTGGTTATCCCAATGCTATCTGGTTCTGGTATTCCCAATGCTAGCTGGGTCTGGTTATCCCAACGCTATCTGGTTCTGGCATTCCCAATGTCAGTTGCGTCTAGTATTCCCAATGCTAGTTGAGTCGGGACTTCCCAGTTTTGCCTGTGGTATTCCCAATGCCGGTTGGGTCTGGTTTTCCAAATGATATCTGGTTCTGGTTATCCCAATGCTAGCTTGGTCTGGTTATCCCAATCCTAGCTTGGTCTGGTTATCCCAATGCTATCTGGTTCTGGTTATCGCAATGCTATCTGGTTCTGGTATTCCCAATGCTAGTTGGTTCTGGTATTCCCAATGCTATCTGGTTCTGGTATTGCCAATGCTAGCTGGGTCTGGTTATCCCAATGCTATCTGGTTCTGGTTATCCCAATGCTATCTGGTTCTGGTATTCCCAATGCCTGTTGGGTCTGGTTATCCCAATGCTATCTGGTTCTGGTTATCCCATTGCTATCTGGTTCTGGTATTCCCAATGCCAGTTGCGTCTAGTATTGCCAATGCTAGTTGAGTCGGGACTTCCCAGTTTTGCATGTGGTATTTCCAATGCCGGTCGGGTCTCTTTTTCCCAATGATATCTGGTTCTGGTATTCCCAATGCTAGCTTGGTCTGGTATTCCCAATGCTAGTTGGGTCTGGTTATCCCAATACCAGTTGGGTCTGGTTATCCCAATGCTATCTGGTTCTGGTATTCCCAATGGTAGCTGGTTCTGGTTATCCCAATGCTATCTGGTTCTGGCATTCCCAATGTCAGTTGCGTCTAGTATTCCCAATGCTAGTTGAGTCGCGACTTCCCAGTTTTGCCTGTGGTATTCCCAATGCCTGTTGGGTCTGGTTTTCCCAAAGCTATCTGGTTCTGGTTATCCCAATGCTAGCTTGGTCTGGTTATCCCAATGCTATCTGGTTCTGGTTATCCCAATGCTATCTGGTTCTGGTTATCGCAATGCTATCTGGTTCTGGTATTCCCAATGCTAGTTGGTTCTGGTATTCCCAATGCTAGCTGGGTCTGGTTATCCAATGCTATCTGGTTCTGGTATTGCCAATGCTAGCTGGGTCTGGTTATCCCAATGCTATCTGGTTCTGGTTATCCCAATGCTATCTGGTTCTGGTATTCCCAATGCCTGTTGGTTCTGGTTATCCCAATGCTATCTGGTTCTGGTTATCCCATTGCTATCTGGTTCTGGTATTCCCAATGCCAGTTGCGTCTAGTATTGCCAATGCTAGTTGAGTCGGGACTTCCCAGTTTTGCCTGTGGTATTTCCAATGCCGGTTGGGTCTCTTTTTCCCAATGCTATCTCGTTCTGGTTATCCCAATGCTATCTGGTTCTGGTATTCCCAATGCTAGTTGGGTCTGGTTATCCCAATGCTAGCTTGGTCTGGTTATCCCAATGCTATCTGGTTCTGGTATTCCCAATGCTAGCTGGGTCTGGTAATCCCAATGCCAGTTGGGTCTGGTTTTCCCAATGCCAGTTCGGTCTGGTATTCCCAATGCTAGCTGGGTCTGGTTATCCCAATGCCAGTTGCGTCTAGTATTCCCAATGCTAGCTGGGTCTGGTTATCCCAACGCTATCTGGTTCTGGCATTCCCAATGTCAGTTGCGTCTAGTATTCCCAATGCTAGTTGAGTCGGGACTTCCCAGTTTTGCCTGTGGTATTCCCAATGCCGGTTGGGTCTGGTTTTCCCAATGATATCTGGTTCTGGTTATCCCAATGCTAGCTTGGTCTGGTTATCCCAATGCTAGGTTGGTCTGGTTATCCCAATGCTATCTGGTTCTGGTTATCGCAATGCTATCTGGTTCTGGTATTCCCAATGCTAGTTGGTTCTGGTTATCCCAATGCTATCTGGTTCTGGTATTGCCAATGCTAGCTGGGTCTGGTTATCCCAATGCTATCTGGTTCTGGTTATCCCAATGCTATCTGGTTCTGGTATTCCCAATGCCTGTTGGGTCTGGTTATCCCATTGCTATCTGGTTCTGGTTATCCCATTGCTATCTGGTTCTGGTATTCCCAATGCCAGTTGCGTCTAGTATTGCCAATGCTAGTTGAGTCGGGACTTCCCAGTTTTGCCTGTGGTATTTCCAATGCCGGTCGGGTCTCTTTTTGCCAATGATATCTGGTTCTGGTATTCCCAATGCTAGCTTGGTCTGGTATTCCCGATGCTAGTTGGGTCTGGTTATCCCAATGCCAGTTGGGTCTGGTTATCCCAATGCTATCTGGTTCTGGTATTCCCAATGCTAGCTGGTTCTGGTTATCCCAATGCTATCTGGTTCTGGCATTCCCAATGTCAGTTGCGTCTAGTATTCCCAATGCTAGTTGAGTCGGGACTTCCCAGTTTTGCCTGTGGTATTCCCAATGCCTGTTGGGTCTGGTTTTCCCAATGCTATCTGGTTCTGGTTATCCCAATGCTAGCTTGGTCTGGTTATCCCAATGCTATCTGGTTCTGGTTATCCCAATGCTATCTGGTTCTGGTTATCGCAATGCTATCTGGTTCTGGTATTCCCAATGCTAGTTGGTTCTGGTGTTCCCAATGCTAGCTGGGTCTGGTTATCCCAATGCTATCTGGTTCTGGTATTGCCAATGCTATCTGGGTCTGGTTATCCCAATGCTATCTGGTTCTGGTTATCCCAATGCTATCTGGTTCTGGTATTCCCAATGCCTGTTGGTTCTGGTTATCCCAATGCTATCTGGTTCTGGTTATCCCATTGCTATCTGGTTCTGGTATTCCCAATGCCAGTTGCGTCTAGTATTGCCAATGCTAGTTGAGTCGGGACTTCCCAGTTTTGCCTGTGGTATTTCCAATGCCAGTTCGGTCTGGTTATCCCAATGCTATCTGGTTCTGGTATTCCCAATGCTAGCTGGTTCTGGTTATCCCAATGCTATCTGGTTCTGGCATTCCCAATGTCAGTTGCGTCTAGTATTCCCAATGCTAGTTGAGTCGGGACTTCCCAGTTTTGCCTGTGGTATTCCCAATGCCTGTTGGGTCTGGTTTTCCCAATGCTATCTGGTTCTGGTTATCCCAATGCTATCTGGTTCTGGTTATCGCAATGCTATGTGGTTCTTGTATTCCCAATGCTAGTTGGTTCTGGTATTCCCAATGCTAGCTGGGTCTGGTTATCCCAATGCTATCTGGTTCTGGTATTGCCAATGCTAGCTGGGTCTGGTTATCCCAATGCTATCTGGTTCTGGTTATCCCAATGCTATCTGGTTCTGGTTATCCCAATGCTATCTGGTTCTGGTTATCCCATTGCTACCTGGTTCTGGTATTCCCAATGCCAGTTGCGTCTAGTATTGCCAATGCTAGTTGAGTCGGGACTTCCCAGTTTTGCCTGTGGTATTTCCAATGCCGGTTGGGTCTCTTTTTCCCAATGCTATCTGGTTCTGGTATTCCCAATGCTAGTTGGGTCTGGTTATCCCAATGCTAGCTGGGTTTGGTTATCCCAATGCTATCTGGTTCTGGTTATCCCAATGCTATCTGGTTCTGGTATTCCCAATGGTAGCTGGTTCTGGTTATCCCAATGCTATCTGGTTCTGGCATTCCCAATGTCAGTTGCGTCTAGTATTCCCAATGCTAGTTGAGTCGCGACTTCCCAGTTTTGCCTGTGGTATTCCCAATGCCTGTTGGGTCTGGTTTTCCCAAAGCTATCTGGTTCTGGTTATCCCAATGCTAGCTTGGTCTGGTTATCCCAATGCTATCTGGTTCTGGTTATCCCAATGCTATCTGGTTCTGGTTATCGCAATGCTATCTGGTTCTGGTATTCCCAATGCTAGTTGGTTCTGGTATTCCCAATGCTAGCTGGGTCTGGTTATCCCAATGCTATCTGGTTCTGGTATTGCCAATGCTAGCTGGGTCTGGTTATCCCAATGCTATCTGGTTCTGGTTATCCCAATGCTATCTGGTTCTGGTATTCCCAATGCCTGTTGGTTCTGGTTATCCCAATGCTATCTGGTTCTGGTTATCCCATTGCTATCTGGTTCTGGTATTCCCAATGCCAGTTGCGTCTAGTATTGCCAATGCTAGTTGAGTCGGGACTTCCCAGTTTTGCCTGTGGTATTTCCAATGCCGGTTGGGTCTCTTTTTCCCAATGCTATCTCGTTCTGGTTATCCCAATGCTATCTGGTTCTGGTATTCCCAATGCTAGTTGGGTCTGGTTATCCCAATGCTAGCTTGGTCTGGTTATCCCAATGCTATCTGGTTCTGGTATTCCCAATGCTAGCTGGGTCTGGTAATCCCAATGCCAGTTGGGTCTGGTTTTCCCAATGCCAGTTCGGTCTGGTATTCCCAATGCTAGCTGGGTCTGGTTATCCCAATGCCAGTTGCGTCTAGTATTCCCAATGCTAGCTGGGTCTGGTTATCCCAACGCTATCTGGTTCTGGCATTCCCAATGTCAGTTGCGTCTAGTATTCCCAATGCTAGTTGAGTCGGGACTTCCCAGTTTTGCCTGTGGTATTCCCAATGCCGGTTGGGTCTGGTTTTCCCAATGATATCTGGTTCTGGTTATCCCAATGCTAGCTTGGTCTGGTTATCCCAATGCTAGCTTGGTCTGGTTATCCCAATGCCAGTTGGGTCTGGTTATCGCAATGCTATCTGGTTCTGGTATTCCCAATGCTAGTTGGTTCTGGTTATCCCAATGCTATCTGGTTCTGGTATTGCCAATGCTAGCTGGGTCTGGTTATCCCAATGCTATCTGGTTCTGGTTATCCCAATGCTATCTGGTTCTGGTATTCCCAATGCCTGTTGGGTCTGGTTATCCCATTGCTATCTGGTTCTGGTTATCCCATTGCTATCTGGTTCTGGTATTCCCAATGCCAGTTGCGTCTAGTATTGCCAATGCTAGTTGAGTCGGGACTTCCCAGTTTTGGCTGTGGTATTTCCAATGCCGGTCGGGTCTCTTTTTCCCAATGATATCTGGTTCTGGTATTCCCAATGCTAGCTTGGTCTGGTATTCCCGATGCTAGTTGGGTCTGGTTATCCCAATGCCAGTTGGGTCTGGTTATCCCAATGCTATCTGGTTCTGGTATTCCCAATGCTAGCTGGTTCTGGTTATCCCAATGCTATCTGGTTCTGGCATTCCCAATGTCAGTTGCGTCTAGTATTCCCAATGCTAGTTGAGTCGGGACTTCCCAGTTTTGCCTGTGGTATTCCAATGCCTGTTGGGTCTGGTTTTCCAATGCTATCTGGTTCTGGTTATCCCAATGCTAGCTTGGTCTGGTTATCCCAATGCTATCTGGTTCTGGTTATCCCAATGCTATCTGGTTCTGGTTATCGCAATGCTATCTGGTTCTGGTATTCCCAATGCTAGTTGGTTCTGGTGTTCCCAATGCTAGCTGGGTCTGGTTATCCCAATGCTATCTGGTTCTGGTATTGCCAATGCTATCTGGGTCTGGTTATCCCAATGCTATCTGGTTCTGGTTATCCCAATGCTATCTGGTTCTGGTATTCCAATGCTGTTGGTTCTGGTTATCCAATGCTATCTGGTTCTGGTTATCCCATTGCTATCTGGTTCTGGTATTCCCAATGCCAGTTGCGTCTAGTATTGCCAATGCTAGTTGAGTCGGGACTTCCCAGTTTTGCCTGTGGTATTTCCAATGCCAGTTCGGTCTGGTTATCCCAATGCTATCTGGTTCTGGTATTCCCAATGCTAGCTGGTTCTGGTTATCCCAATGCTATCTGGTTCTGGCATTCCCAATGTCAGTTGCGTCTAGTATTCCCAATGCTAGTTGAGTCGGGACTTCCCAGTTTTGCCTGTGGTATTCCCAATGCCTGTTGGGTCTGGTTTTCCCAATGCTATCTGGTTCTGGTTATCCCAATGCTATCTGGTTCTGGTTATCGCAATGCTATGTGGTTCTTGTATTCCCAATGCTAGGTGGTTCTGGTATTCCAATGCTAGCTGGGTCTGGTTATCCCAATGCTATCTGGTTCTGGTATTGCCAATGCTAGCTGGTCTGGTTATCCCAATGCTAGCTGGGTCTGGTTATCCCAATGCTATCTGGTTCTGGTTATCCCAATGCTATCTGGTTCTGGTTATCCCATTGCTACCTGGTTCTGGTATTTCCAATGCCAGTTGCGTCTAGTATTGCCAATGCTAGTTGAGTCGGGACTTCCCAGTTTTGCCTGTGGTATTTCCAATGCCGGTTGGGTCTCTTTTTCCCAATGCTATCTGGTTCTGGTATTCCCAATGCTAGTTGGGTCTGGTTATCCCAATGCTAGCTGGGTCTGGTTATCCCAATGCTATCTGGTTCTGGTATTCCCAATGCTATATGGTTCTGGTATTCCCAATGCTTGCTGGTTCTGGTTATCCCAATGCTATCTGGTTTTGGTATTCCAAATGCCAGTTGCGACTAGTATTCCGAATGCTAGTTAAGTCAGGACTTCCCAGTGTTGCCTGTGGTATTCCCAATGCTAGCTTGGTCTGGTTATTCCAATGCTATCTGGTTTTGGTATTCCGAATGACAGTTGCGTCTAGTTTTCCCAATGCTAGTTGAGTCAGGACTTCCCATTGTTCCCTGTGGTATTCCCAATGCTAGCTGGGTCTGGTTATCCCAATGCTAGCTTGGTCTGGTATTCCAAATGCTAGCTGGGTCTGGTTATCCCAATGCCAGTTGTGTCTAGTATTCCGAATGCCAGTTGGGTGTGGTTATCCCAATGCCAGTTGCTTCTAGTATTCCCAATGCCATCTGGTTCTGGCATTCCTAATGCCAGTTGGGTCTGGTATTCCCAATGATAGTTGAGTTGGGACTTCCCAGTTTTGCCTGTGGTATTCCCAATGCCGGTTGGGTCTGTTTTTCCCAATGATATCTGGTTCTGGTATTCCCAATGCTAGCTGGTTCTGGTTATCCCAGTGCTAGCTTGGTCTGGTTATCCCAGTGCTAGCTGGGTCTGGTTATCCCAATGCTATCTGGTTCTGGTATTCCCAATGCTAGCATGGTCTGGTTATCCCAATGCTAGCTTGGTCAGGTATTCCAAATGCTAGCTGGGTCTGGTTATCCCAATGCCAGTTGTGTCTAGTATTCCGAATGCCAGTTGGGTGTGGTTATCCCAATGCCAGTTGCGTCTAGTATTCCCAATGCTATCTGGTTCTGCAATTCCTAATGCCAGTTGGGTCTGGTATTCCCAATGATAGTTGAGTCAGGACTTCCCAGTTTTGCCTGTGGTATTCCCAATGCCGGTTGGGTCAGTTTTTCCCAATGATATCTGGTTCAGGTATTCCCAATGCTAGCTGGTTCTGGTTATCCCAGTGCTAGCTTGGTCTGGTTATCCCAATGCTAGCTGGGTCTGGTTATCCCAATGCTATCTGGTTCTTGTATTCCCAATGCTAGCTGGGTCTGGTTATCCCAATGCTAGCTTGGTCTGGTTATCCCAATGCTAGCTGGGTCTGGTTATCCCAATGCTATCTGGTTTTGGTATTCCCAATGGTAGCTGGTTCTGGTTATCCCAATGCTATCTGATTCTGGTATTCCCAATGCTAGCTGGGTCTGGTTATCCCAATGCTATCAGGTTCTTGTTATCCCAATGCTATCTGGTTCTGGCATTCCCAATGCCATTTGCGTCTAGTATTCCCAATGCTAGTTGTGTCGGGACCTCCCAGTTTTGCCTGTGGTATTCCCAATGCCGGTTGGGTCTGATTTTCCCATTGCTACCTGGTTCTGGTTATCCCAATGCTAGCTTGGTCTGGTTATCCCAATGCTAACTGGTTCCGGTATTCCCAATGCTAGTTGGGTCTGGTTATCCCAATGCTATCTGGTTCTGGTATTCCCAATGCTATCTGGGTCTGGTTATCCCAATGCTATCTGGTTCTGGTATTCCCAATGCTATCTGGTTCTGGTATTCCCAATGCTATCTGGTTCTGGTTATCCCAATGCTATCTGGTTCTGGTATTCCCAATGCTATCTGGTTCTGGTTATCCCAATGCTATCTGGTTCTGGTATTCTCAATGCTAGCTGGGTCTGGTTATCCCAATGATATCTGGTTCTGGTTATCCCAATGCCAGTTGCGACTAGTATTCCGAATGCTGGTTGAGTCAGGACTTCCCAGTGTTGCCTGTGGTATTACCAATGCCGGTTGGGTCTGGTAATCCCAATGCTATCTGGTTCTGGTTATCCCAATGATATCTGGTTCTGGTATTCCCAATGCTAGTTGGTTCTGGTATTCCCAATGCTAGCTGGGTCTGGTTATCCCAATGCTATCTGGTTCTGGTATTCCCAATGCTGTCTGGTTCTGGTTATCCCAATGCTATCTGGTTCTGGTATTGCCAATGCTTGCTGGTTCTGGTTATCCCAATGCTATCTGGTTCTGGTTATCCCAATGCTATCTGGTTCTGGTATTCCCAATGCTTGCTTGTTCTGGTTATCCCAATGCTATATTGTTCTGGTATTCCCAATTACAGTTGCGACTAGTATTCCGAATGCTAGTTGAGTCAGGACTTCCCAGTTTTGCCTGTGGTATTCCCAATGCTAGCTTGGTCTAGTTATTCCAATGCTATCTGGTTTTGGTAATCCCAATGCCAGTTGCGTCTAGTATTCCCAATGCTAGTTGAGTCACGACTTCCCATTGTTCCCTGTGGTATTCCCAATGCTAGCTGGGTCTGGTTATCCCAATGCTATCTGGTTCTTGTATTCCCAATGCTAGCTGGGTCTGGTTATCCCAATGCTAGCTTGGTCTGGTTATCCCAATGCTAGCTGGGTCTGGTTATCCCAATGCTATCTGGTTTTGGTATTCCCAATGGTAGCTGGTTCTGGTTATCCCAATGCTATCTGATTCTGGTATTCCCAATGCTAGCTGGGTCTGGTTATCCCAATGCTATCTGGTTCTGGTTATCCCAATGCTATCTGGTTCTGGCATTCCCAATGCCATTTGCGTCGAGTATTCCCAATGCTAGTTGAGTCGGGACTTCCCAGTTTTGCCTGTGGTATTCCCAATGCCGGTTGGGTCTGATTTTCCCATTGCTACCTGGTTCTGGTTATCCCAATGCTAGCTTGGTCTGGTTATCCCAATGCTAACTGGTTCCGGTATTCCCAATGCTAGTTGGGTCTGGTTATCCCAATGCTATCTGGTTCTGGTATTCCCAATGCTATCTGGGTCTGGTTATCCCAATGCTATCTGGTTCTGGTATTCCCAATGCTATCTGGTTCTGGTATTCCCAATGCTATCTGGTTCTGGTTATCCCAATGCTATCTGGTTCTGGTATTGCCAATGCTATCTGGTTCTGGTTATCCCAATGCTATCTGGTTCTGGTATTCTCAATGCTAGCTGGGTCTGGTTATCCCAATGATATCTGGTTCTGGTTATCCCAATGCCAGTTGCGACTAGTATTCCGAATGCTAGTTGAGTCAGGACTTCCCAGTGTTGCCTGTGGTATTACCAATGCCGGTTGGGTCTGGTAATCCCAATGCTATCTGGTTCTGGTTATCCCAATGATATCTGGTTCTGGTATTCCCAATGCTAGTTGGTTCTGGTATTCCCAATGCTAGCTGGGTCTGGTTATCCCAATGATATCTGGTTCTGGTATTCCCAATGCTGTCTGGTTCTGGTTATCCCAATGCTATCTGGTTCTGGTATTGCCAATGCTTGCTGGTTCTGGTTATCCCAATGCTATCTGGTTCTGGTTATCCCAATGCTTTCTGGTTCTGGTATTCCCAATGCTTGCTTGTTCTGGTTATCCCAATGCTATATTGTTCTGGTATTCCCAATTACAGTTGCGACTAGTATTCCGAATGCTAGTTGAGTCAGGACTTCCCAGTTTTGCCTGTGGTATTCCCAATGCTAGCTTGGTCTAGTTATTCCAATGCTATCTGGTTTTGGTAATCCCAATGCCAGTTGCGTCTAGTATTCCCAATGCTAGTTGAGTCACGACTTCCCATTGTTCCCTGTGGTATTCCCAATGCTAGCTGGGTCTGGTTATCCCAATGCTAGCTTGGTCTGGTATTCCAAATGCTACCTGGGTCTGGTTATCCCAATGCCAGTTGCGTCTAGTATTCCCAAAGCTAGCTGGGTCTGGTTATCCCAATGCTATCTGGTTCTGGTTATCCCAATGCCAGTTGCGTCTGGTATTCCCAATGCTAGTTGAGTCGGGACTTCGTAGTTTTGCCTGTGGTATTCCCAATGCCGGTTGGGTCTGTTTTTCCCAATTATATCTGGTTCTGGTATTCCCAATGCTAGCTGGTTCTGGTTATCCCAGTGCTAGCTTGGTCTGGTTATCCCAATGCTAGGTGGGTCTGGTTATCCCAATGCTATCTGGTTCTGGTATTCCCAATGCTAGCTGGGTCTGGTTATCCCAATGCTATCTGGTTCTGGTTATCGCAATGCTATCTGGTTCTGGTATTCCCAATGCTATCTGGTTCTTGTATTCCAAATGCTATCTGGTTCTGGTTATCCCAATGTTATCTTGTTCTGGCATTCCCAATGCCAGTTGCGTCTAGTATTCCCAATGCTAGTTGAGTCGGGACTTCCCAGTTTTGCCTGTGGTATTCCCAATGCCGGTTGGGTCTGGTTTTCCCAATGCTATCTGGTTCTGGTTATCCCAATGCTAGCTTGGTCTGGTTATCCCAATGCTAGCTTGGTCTGGTTATCCCAATGCTAGCTGGTTCTGGTATTCCCAATGCTAGCTGGGTCTGATTATCCCAATGCTAGCTTGGTCTGGTTATCCCAATGCTATCTGGTTCTGGTATTCCCAATGCTATCTGGTTCTGATTATCCCAATGCTATCTGGTTTTGGTATTCCCAATGCTAGTTGCGTCTAGTATTCCCAATGCTAGTTGAGTCAGGACTTCCAAGTGTTTCCTGTGGTATTCCCAATGCCGGTTGGGTCTGGTAATCCCAATGCTAGCTGGTTCTGGTTATCCCAATGCTAGCTTGGTCTGGTTATCCCAATGCTATCTGGTTCTGGTATTCCCAATGCTAGTTGGTTCAGGTATTCCCAATGCTAGCTGGGTCTGGTTATCCCAATGCTATCTGGTTCTGGTATTCCCAATGCTAACTGGTTCCGGTATTCCCAATGCTAGTTGGGTCTGGTATTCCCAATGCTATCTGGTTCTGGTATTCCCAATGCTAGCTGGGTCTGGTTATCTCAATGCTAGCTGGGTCTGGTTATCCCAATGCTAGCTGGGTCTGGTTATCCCAATGCTATCTGGTTTTGGTATTCCCAATGCTAGCTGGTTCTGGTTATCCCAATGCTATCTGGTTCTGGTATTCCCAATGCTAGCTGGGTCTGGTTATCCTTATGCTATCTGGTTCTTGTTATCCCAATGCTATCTGGTTCTGGCATTCCCAATGCCATTTGCGTCTAGTATTCCGAATGTTAGTTGAGTCGGGACCTCCCAGTTTTGCCTGTGGTATTCCCACTGCCGGTTGGGTCTGATTATCCCAATGCTTGCTGGTTCTGGTTATCCCAATGCTATCTGGTTCTGGTATTCCCAATGCTATCTGGTTCTGATTATCCCAATGCTATCTGGTTTTGGTATTCCCAATGCTAGTTGCGTCTAGTATTCCCAATGCTAGTTGAGTCAGGACTTTCAAGTGTTGCCTGTGGTATTCCCAATGCCGGTTGGGTCTGGTAATCCCAATGCTAGCTGGTTCTGGTTATCCCAATGCTAGCTTGGTCTGGTTATCCCAATGCTATCTGGTTCTGGTATTCCCAATGCTAGTTGGTTCAGGTATTCCCAATGCTAGCTGGGTCTGGTTATCCCAATGCTATCTGGTTCTGGTATTCCCAATGCTAACTGGTTCCGGTATTCCCAATGCTAGTTGGGTCTGGTATTCCCAATGCTATCTGGTTCTGGTATTCCCAATGCTAGCTGGGTCTGGTTATCTCAATGCTAGCTGGGTCTGGTTATCCCAATGCTAGCTGGGTCTGGTTATCCCAATGCTATCTGGTTTTGGTATTCCCAATGCTAGCTGGTTCTGGTTATCCCAATGCTATCTGGTTCTGGTATTCCCAATGCTAGCTGGGTCTGGTTATCCTAATGCTATCTGGTTCTTGTTATCCCAATGCTATCTGGTTCTGGCATTCCCAATGCCATTTGCGTCTAGTATTCCGAATGTTAGTTGAGTCGGGACCTCCCAGTTTTGCCTGTGGTATTCCCACTGCCGGTTGGGTCTGATTATCCCAATGCTTGCTGGTTCTGGTTATCCCAATGCTATCTGGTTCTGGTATTCCCAATGCTAGCTGGTTCTGGTTATCCCAATGCTATCTGGTTCTGGTATTCCCAATGCCAATTGCGACTAGTATTCCGAATGCTAGTTGAGTCAGGACTTCCCAGTGTTGCCTGTGGTATTACCAATGCCGGTTGGGTCTGGTAATCCCAATGCTATCTGGTTCTGGTTATCCCAATGATATCTGGTTCTGGTATTCCCAATGCTAGTTGGTTCTGGTATTCCCAATGCTAGCTGGGTCTGGTTATCCCAATGCTATCTGGTTCTGGTATTCCCAATGCTGTCTGGTTCTGGTTATCCCAATGCTATCTGGTTCTGGCATTCCCAATGTCAGTTGCGTCTAGTATTCCCAATGCTAGTTGAGTCGGGACTTCGCAGTTTTGCCTGTGGTATTCCCAATGCCGGTTGGGTCTGTTTTTCCCAATGATATCTGGTTCTGGTATTCCCAATGCTAGCTTGGTCTGGTTATCCCAATGCTAGCTTGATCTGGTTATCCCAATGCTATCTGGTATTCCCAATGCTATCTGGTTCTGGTTATCCCAATGCTATCTGGTTCTGGTTATCCCAATGCTATCTGGTTCTGGTATTCCCAATGCTATCTGGTTCTGGTATTCCCAATGCTAACTGGTTCCGGTATTCCCAATGCTAGTTGGGTCTGGTTATCCCAATGCTATCTGGTTCTGGTATTCCCAATGCTATCTGGGTATGGTTATCCCAATGCTATTTTGTTCTGGTTTTCCCAATGCTAGCTTGGTCTCGTTATCCCAATGCTAACTGGCTCCGCTATTCCCAATGCTATTTGGGTCTGGTGTTTACGAGGTCTCCGTGCCACGCGTTCGTACCTACCATGTATGTGACACCGCGTGATGCCGTTGATCTGACGAATGCCGAGTGCTCCGGGAATCCTTGAATGTGTTCAATTTTTATCCTCTCGTTTCTTGCTCTCCTGAGAATGCCTCGCAAGATGCGCATATCTGTTGTGGCGATACTTTATCTATTCCCCAACTCTCGCTTCCATACAGCATCACCGTTCTCACCATGGTTGTGTAGACCATAGAGTAAATATATTTGGTAGAGTGGTAATAGCATTTATTAAATCCCCAATGTGTATACACCTTCGATTTTATTAAATGAGCTTAAGGGAGATACAGTCGGAATTGTTTCCAAATGTGAGATGTACTTATTTATGCAGCTTTGAAGAAATTACAACGGAATCGACTGATCATGGTAGTATAAAGCAGATGGAAATGATATTCATCTCATGTCACAGCCAACCTGGCAACTGGCACAGCAAAATCACATAATCAAAGACAATGACTTCATTTAACTTTGAAAGATGTAAATGGGTCCACATCACCAATCAGATTCAAGAAGTGAAACATGAATTTAGTGAATCATAAAATCATGCCGGTGAAAATTGAATTAGAAACCTGAAATTTCAGCCAAGAGAGCACGAATAACATCGCGACTTTTTCATAAAGACTTTCATTATGAAACAATTCATAAAATTCCCTTGAAAATCAGCTTGATTTCCTCTTAGTTACGATGCTTAGTAGCAAATATTCATCCCTTTTGATATCCGACTTGTTTCATACTACTTATATAGGAGAGTCATCTCGGTAATATATAAATTGGCAAACATAATATAAATTTTGACTTTTTTCAAAAGTGCTCAAATAATGTTTTGCAACACGGGAACGCAATCTCCGCAAAAAACTGAATCGTCTGATATAAACATTTTCACTGTATACAGATACTTTTTTGAGTCGACACTCTACCTACATACTTTGTCGTCATCTTCTTGTCATGCGTACCCCTGTTAGTCTATTCCAACCTTCCTCTTGTTGCTTTGATCCTTCTGTTTACTTCTTTGTCGATGGGACTGTCATTGCCTATCACAGGTCTCAGGAGCTTGATGAAATGGTCGACCATCTTCACCTGTCCTGATGTTGGGAACATTGCTTCATCATGAGCTTCGCTAGACATATACTCCACCTTGTGAGCGTTCACTTTGAGTCCATGTCGCTCGATGGGGGTGATTCCACTAGATCAACCTCCTGTCTAGAGATGACCTCTATCGATTCACGGGTGCAATTGTCATCTGCATATAGCAGTTCCCAAGGCGGGCTCTTGCGAGATCGTGTCCATTACCACGAAAAAGAGGAACGGACTTAAATATTTTGATGCTTATTTTGAAAAATAGACTTCGATTATCTTCGAAGGAAATCAATGTGCATGCAGATGAAGATTTTTATATATTATTTTTAACTTTGAAAGATATTAGATAAGTAAATGTTGAAAAACATGGTTTTAAAGAAATGGATTAAGAGTTTGATATGCATGTGCTTGTTGAAGAACAGACTTCGAATGGAACTTCAAGCTTAAAGGCTTTGATGAAAATATGGAAGCACGAAGGAAATCGATTTATATCTGTACATAAAAATGTACTTCGAAGGAAATTGACATAGGCAAAGAAAATCATGTTCGATAAACGTCGAGGGAAATTAATATCGATGTCAATATGAAAAAAGAAAACTTTGATCTAACCGACTTACAGAACCGCCTTAAGACCTTGTTTTACATAGTTCTATTGAGATTGTCTGTGTTTAGAGGGAACGGATCGGGTGAATTGTATTCGTACTTTTACTTCAGTAGAATAATTGGGAGAGAAACTGTTTTTCCTATCGTCATCTTTCAGTCTGTTTATCCCATCCATCCAATCACGTTGAGCGTTAATACCGGATTCAATCTAGATAAATTGTACACCTATCTTCAAAAGATACGCCGGAATCGCGATTGAATTTTAATTGTAAATCCACAATTAATTAAGTTAATCCACAACATTAATTGTTTTCTTCCCTATTTTATTCTATATCTGGCGATGTACGCGAAGTTAGCCGTTTCAGCGTTGTGAAACATGCATGAGCCGAAATTTGCAAATTGCCGAATTTTATATGCAATTCTGTAAGCGGATATCGTAATGCACACAGAACGGAGATTTACACAGTCGTGGATTGAATTATCGGATAAAATGGTCTTCCAATTTAGGCGGATTCGAGCTGCTCACGCAGATATGAAAATGTGCATGGCTAGATTCCAAATCTTTTGTTAGGTTTCTGATATTTTATCCCTGAGTTTATAAATTTGTCTGACTTTTTATAGTATGATCAACGTGATCAATCATGCAAGAATATGGCAACGTTGTGCTTTCATGTTTAAGCACGCACACAGCGATTCAAGTGTAATGCTTTGCAGTAAAACATTTTTTGAACATATTTTGAAATGATATTAAGTTACTCATGCTGGAGAGAAGCTTTTCGCTTATATTGCAGTGTGATCATTGTGACCTAACATTCAAGAACGCAAACACATTATACACTCACGCTGCGAAACACAGTCAACGATTCAAGTGCGATATTTGCTCCAAAACATTTGAAAATAGGCATATTTTGGAACGTCATAAAGTTACTCATACTGGAGAAAAACCTTTCAAATGCGAGCTGTGTGGTCTTCGTGTCAGTCAAAAATCAGCGCTTCAAAGGCACATGAAAGTCGTTCATCCAAATGGTGAAGTTAAGAAGAAAGTGAAGCAGACTCAGCGAAAAACAAGAGGACCGAAGAAGGAACCATCTGAGCCGAAAATGGATCAGAAGCAACCTGGAGACGAGAAACAGGAGATCGAAGCAAAATCTGAAGTGAAGAAAAGTCAAGGGAGAACAAGGGGGCCGAAGCGGCATGTGGACGATTTGCAACCTATAGACGAGAAACCAAAAGCTGAAGTGACGAAAAGTGGAAGGAGCAGACAATCGAGGAAAAGGCAATTGTCAGCAGAAATAACTTCCAAAGGTATGTGTTCTGTGTTGCCGATCGCTTTCTATGTTCATTAGATGGTCTAGAAATACAAGACAGTGTTGGATGAACGAAAATCCATCGTGGCCACCACTGTCTGTTAGACTTTTAGTTAGAGCGTTGTCTGTTCCTCACAGAACAAAAGTAACTATTTTGTTTCAAATTATTACTCGTGGTCGTGTGTGGTTCTGCAATGACGCAGGAAATCATTCAATGACGTCAAGCTTAATTCATTTCTTTTAATTACAGGGGAGACTCATGATCGAGAAGGAATGGTGCGACGGAGGAGCAAGTTCCCGAGAAAGGTGTCATCAGCTGTGAACTCCTATAGGGAAGATCAAGGTATTGCTTGCTAACTCATTGAATATAAATGGGATTATATTTCTCAGCTTACTAAGTTCTGATTCCTTAGGATCTCAGTATTCTCGCTCAGAATTGACAAAATCAGCGTCTCGTTTTCATCGTGTTGAATCGTACACATACTAGTTTGCCGCGAAAAACAGAAACTGGCATGGTTTTCTGTTGTAAGAAGCAAGTAGAAGACAAGGTCAGACGTTAACGTACGTCGAGCAATGTTTAGTAGTCATTGATGCTCAAGCCCATGAAACTTGTGCGACGGGAAGATCTTCGATGAGCTTTATTGCTTCCTCTGTTTGTTTGCAGGGGCAATATGAACCTCTCTTGCTTATTGAATGCTGGTCAGGGTTGGTCGGCAAAAAAAACCACCCGGGGTTTTTTCGGGTTATATCCGGGCGGGTTTAATCGGGTTTTTCGGGTTTAATCTAGTTATTTCGATTTTCTTGAAATTAAGAGGTAATCTCTTATTTCATAATTATCATTTTATTGAAAAATCAAACTACATTGCACACATCAGTGTAATGTAAACCATGATTAAAATACAATATCATGAGAAAATATCGGTGAGTACTTAATATAGGTTACTGTATTTTAGCCGTACCAAATATTCAGATAATTACAGGCTATCTAAATAAGGAATCATATAAAGTTATTCTCTCACCTACATTTACGAATAGTATACTTTACACAAGATTGGCTGTTATCTAAAATTTATAAGTTTTTTCTACTATTGTATTATCAGAGAGAAAACACATGTGTACAGTAGAGGCTATAAATTGAACTTTATATTAAAATATATGGTCGAAACGGGGAAGATCTAATGAGTCATTTAAACATCGATCACCAAATATCTGTTTGTTATACCGGTATTCAAAAAGTAAGAAAATATAGGCCCAACTGTTAGCAGTATTACTGATACTAAAGCTAAATAATACGCAGATCGTTTCGTCGAACTTTCATATCATAATTTCGATTCATTTTATTTTTTTTTTTTGATTACCTGAGGATGGTCGTTTGGTGTGGTCGAAAGACCTCGTCATAGTATGTGAAATGGAGGACGCACGCTCTTTCTTATGGTCCGAAGTGTCCGTCGCAGACTTGCAGCCTGCTGCGGTATCAGTAATGACGCGCGCGTACCACGCACGCGCCACCCCGAACTCCCCATTTCCGAGTGTCTTTTGTATGCGATAATAACATTAATGACCAGACTTTGTGGGCAGTGGCTTTAAATCATTGTTTGCCAATATCGATCTTATCTTACGCACTTTAGACTGCACCAGCCACCCAAAGACATGCGACCAGCAGCGTCAACCAAAATGCGTGCGCTCTCCCGAATTCCCCATCATCTCACGAATGCATCACTACAGTCCGCTGTTGACAAATCCAGGCTGGCTGATGTCCGGCGAGTCAGGGATGGACAATGGGCATCATATCAGCATAGGCGCTAAGTTTCTTGCGCAATGAAAACATCGGACGTTGACATATTATTCGGTTTTCCTTTTCCTTTTCAATATTTAGTGTTGTAGTAAGAAACATGTAGATTACGGAATTGTATACATTCCATACGATGATTTTTGAGAAGAGGCAGAGTCAATAAATCAGAAAAATGAATTGGCATTACTGTATTTTAATTAGAAGCATCGAAAAAATGACATAATATGGAAAAATCCATTTCACCCGATTTCACCCGCCGGGCGGGTGAAATCGGGTTTTTTTCTGACCGGGTGGGTTTTGACCAACCCTGATGCTGGTAGCTTTTTTTTTGAATGAAGCTTTTACGTCACTACTCCCATACTTGGGGCTTGGACGGTGCTGACATAGTCAGACTTATGGAGCGTTGTAGTACTTTTAGTCCGGATGCCCTTCCTGCCGACTTCCAATGACACCTTCGGGGCTCGACCTCTGGACCAAAAGATCGCTAGGCCAAGCACTTAACCACTGTGCCACGGAGACCACATGGTAGCATTCTGTCAATAATAATGGCATAATAAACTGTCGATTTTACTTGGAGATGACTTCTGCCTTAACTCGCTTTCCTTTTGTATCGTCAGCGTGGCCTAGTAAAGAAAGTACAAGCTCGTCTCCACCGTTGACTTCGGTTCGATTCCTGGGTCGGGCGAGTGCGATCGGGGAATCAAGTGTTGGTGTCTTTTGCTGGCTTAATAGTTGTCATTCTCTTAATAGATATTCAATGTAGTACGACAGACCTTTGTCGAGTGAAAACTCATGAATAGACCCGATTTTGAGTTTCGTTTTATTCATTTGTCTGCAACATCAACATCATCTACAGCTGCTACATGTGTAGCTAATAATTGAACTCCAGGCTAGAAATTCAACTCAAGAAATAAAACTCCAGGCTAGAAATTCAGCCGAAAACTTTTGGTTCTACTCTTTGTGGTGGGAATTTAAAAGGATAATAGCTTGATAATTAGATTCGCAAATAAATTGGAACTAAGTAAATCGGCATGAGAAAATGCTTTCTTAGTTCTTCTTTCGTGAAAAAGCCTCTATTTGAAATCACGAATGAAATCAAGTATAGATCCGGCGTTTCAAGAGACAACCACTTGTAATATCAATTGGAAAGAACAGCGAGTTCTCGAGTGGAAGTTCAACGTTGGACATCTTTTGAAATTCTAGTTTTAGTGTATGGATAAATAAGCAAAAGAAGACTTTACCTCTTTTAATGAAAATAACGCATTGACGCATTGGTTAGCCACTGTCTTTTCCTCTGGTTATACCACTACAAAAATTATGAAATTGTGTGAGTAATTGAATCTTCTATAATCAGAACCAACAATGTCATTCATTGAATCAACCAACAATTGTCATTGTCAATAACGGTTTCTTTCAACATGTTTTGCTGACAGTGACAGCCTTCGAGATTTGTAAAGTGCATGCAACACTGATTCCAAACATTGCCATGCACAGCATCATTCTTATTTCTCTCTCTCTGCAGAGCAGTTGTTTCTTGAAACGCCTTGTCTTTACTTTATTATGCTAGTGATTTCAAAGAGTGACTTTTTCGAATTATATTGGAAGTCAGAATGTATTTCCGGTCAAAATGATTTTTTGAATACATTAGAATGATGTTTTCTGTAGTATTCTAGAACACAATCGGATAATTTACAAACACCTTCCCGGGTGACAAAATCCGAAGGAAAAGTGTGTGAAATGTGCAAATTTCATAATATGATTTTCCTCAGTTGCAGTCGCTAATCCAGGGAAACTTTCCATTTTTTCTTACAGACACTGATGATGAATAGACTACTTCGTGATGGAAGGGAGCGGAGAGAAGCAGCTGATTGAGACATTTGACGAATGACATTGACTTTCGGTGTAGAGACGGATGCGTGTCAAATCTAATTGTTTTCATATAGGAATCTCTTGTGATTGTAGAGACTACACGACTTTTTTATGATGACATTTTTACGATAATTATCAGACGAAATTGATGCATTTTTATAATGAATAGATCTCACTTTGATGAAAGAATGCATTTTTGTACTTGTCATGTATCCTATGAAATCCTGTAAGTATGATGATGGCTTTGAATTACTGATATCTTGCTTCAGTAGTATGGCTTGACGGTTAATGCTATGTTGTCGTGGGAATGAAGCCATTTTATTCGATGCCGCGGATGCTTCAACTGAGGACTTATGTCGTCGCTCGTCGATAGCTCAGACGGTAGAGTGTTGGCCTAGAATGCCAAAGGTCGCTGGTTCAAATCCACCAAGACGCGCAGTTATTTTCCTTCTGTTGAACTATAAGATCACAAGGAGGGAGGATGTTGTCATAACTTCAGAACGGATTTTCTAGATGAAAATGTGTTCAAGGAAGATGATTCAGAACTGCATTAAAATTTTGATTTAAAGGTTCATCCAGATGATAGAACTTCGAGCTTTGACTTTCGAAATTCTTTTAGCTGGCATGAGTGGAATGAAAAACAATTAGTTAATAGCTAATGGTAAAACTGATTTATTTCTATTGAGTAAGGGTGTGTTAACCAGTGCAACTTTCTGCATGACACTTTTTTAATTTTTGATGAGTCAGAATAGAATGGACAAACAATGACGTGCCTTCAATAATCGTGCTTCGTGCGTCACCAGACTGAGTGCAACTGAGTGAATGGCGATAAAGAGAAATGCATTGATCTCATCAGCTTATTATCCTGTAAGTGCCAGTAGAGAATCTCAGCTAGCATTGTGCCTTGTTTAACTTTCGCTGCCGCTTTTTGCTGACACTTACAGGATAACAAGCTGCTGATGAGATCAATGCTTTTCTCTTTATCAACATTCATTTTATTGCTACCGGACTCTCTGGCCGTCCACGCAAAACACCCAAGCGTAGAGACTCGTCTATTTCTAAGTCCACTATTCGTAGAAGACTTATTGAGTCGAATTTCAAGAGCTGTAAGAGGCCCTCTCAGATCGAATTATCAGATCAGCATACAAAAAGACGTCTCAGATGGGCAATGAGTCATTTTCAGTGGCGAAATCAATGGGATCGGGTTGTCTGGTCTGATGAGGCATCAGTCCGTCTGAAGGATAGTGATGGTCGATTGAGATTATGGATAAAATCTGATCAGGAAATTCCGAGACATTTACATCGTTTCCGGGTACAAGGTGGTGCGACTCCACTGATTTGGGCTGGCATTTGGACCAATGGCCGCTCTGAACTTCACATACAGCAAGGAACCTTGAATTCTGAACGCTATGTGAATGTTTTACGAATGAACATTGGCCAAATGACAGATCAACTTGGTGATCCATCGACTTGGTTATTTATGGATGATAATGCTACGTGTCACAGGAGTAGTAGAGTCAACTTTATGCAAGTCTCAATTAGGGCTTAGGACATTATCTTGGCCAGCTCGTTCTCCTGATCTGAATCCCATAGAAAATGTATGTAGTATTCTAAAACGTAGTGTTCGTCGTTCACTGCTACCTACAGATGGCGTATCACAACTTACGTCACTGTTAAAAAGAGAGTGGAGAAAGTTAGATCAGTCAAAAATCAACGATATCATCGAATCAATGCCTAGGCGAATTGGTAATGTCATTGACAATAAGTGTAGGGCCACAAAATATTAGCTTCGTAAGAACCGTTACTGTATCATAGCTTATCAGATTATATAAGGACATTTAAATATATTAGGGACATGAAATAACATGAAAAATGCTTTCTGTATCATACTTATGTTTTATTTAGTCAAATTTTAGGATGATCCACTTTTTATGAAACGGACTGTATATTTCATGAGAATGCTCATGATCCAAAGTTTCTTTTGATATGCGGTTCAAGTTTATTTGTAGTCAGTAGACACAAAATGAAAAAATGTTTTGTGTGAAATTTTACGAAACTTATTGAATTATTCAATCAAGGGAATTGCAACAATCGGATCTATCATTATATTTTCGAATTATATTTCGACATTAATTTTGAATAACAGTGATATCCTGCGTCACAACACAAATGCCTTATTTGGCTGCATTTTCATGCATTGCCCGTTAAGGCTTTGACATTGAGATTCCTAGCGCTGCATAAGGAAATAGCAGACAGAAGCGTTGCATTCATATACGAAAATCGCACTGTCTTGCGAAGGATGTGCAGTGCGAACACTGGCCGATCCGAACTCGGTTTCGGGTCGAGTTGCGAATTCATGTCGCATTCAGGTTGATTGTAAAATATACGGGCTTTAAATTCATGATTCTAGAAATTTATGAATAGCTTATGGTATGCATGTGGTTCCTTTGAAGATATATATTTGGGCAATTCCACGCATTACGACGTTATTTCGCATGCATTTCATGAACTTGGAACTTGTTTTTCTTCAGAAGTAATGCCATTTCTCATCATCTCTAGATGTATTCCAATCAAGCTTACGGCAAAATGAAGAATACATCGTCGGGAAAGTACGCAAAGTCAACGATCGTGCACGAAAAAGTATTTTATGACAAACTTACGACGTACGCGAATGCAACATCGGTCTTTGTGATGTTGCACTACTTTATGTTTCTGTGCATTTAGGTGATATTTTCATTCTTTCTTTTTGTGGACATTTTCCAGACGAACTCTTCTTTAAGAGCTGGTGTGATAGAAGTCTTAATCCTACAACTTTTGAATCGAAAATTGATAAGTTATTCAAGGTTATGCGTACGAAGCATACGTCAACATGTCTTCCAAACTACACAAATTTCATAGACACGTTTTAATGGTCCATAAATCAATCGAACAAAAGTATGCACTGTTCCACTTCACCCCGATGATTATGGACATTATGGAGAACTCCCACAATGGTGGACACATCAAATTTTTCCAGATCTTCATTTGGTTGCCCAGCGGAATTTCTTTATGAATAGGATGGCTATAACGTTGTCATTTCGGCCTGTAACACGATCTACAAACCTGCGGCGGCTTTATGCATTCGGCCGTCACTACTGCTGGTGTCCAACGAGATTGGTCCTTAAGCTCGCATGGTTATTCCGAGTTTCTGTCCGCAAAAGTCGAAAAGCTCCATATGATCTAATCCGATAATCGTAACATGATGAATTCGTTTTGGATTTGTGCAATCAAAAATAAGCTCTTATGTACTTCAGAAAATTACCCAAATGTTGTCATGCGCGTGGAATGGCCTATTCATATATTTCATAAATATGTTTGCCGGGTTGCGCATTTATACAAATTATATGGATGTTTGCATGTACTTATGTTGAATAAATGTCCTCAATCGCATAATTATTATACCAACGTCATATACGAGAACAGTATTTCATGTTTCATCAGACTGCAGCTTAACTTTTTAAGTGTAAAATATGCCTAATACGTGAAAAAATATGTTATGATGAAACACGAAGCTATATTACTGCACTGGTAAGCGATTTTTTCGAATTCATTTATTTAGAAAACGCCATATTCTGATTCGGTATGACCTGCGCATTACCGTGTTATAGCGATCGATGTAGCTAAGAAATATCTCTTTGCTATCAATCATGTTATTATTGGCAACATTAGTATTCGTGATCAGGTGGAAGGCGGTCGAGTCGGGTTTTTGGTGGAAGGTGTTGGTCGGGTTTTTGGTTGAAGGTGGTCGGGTCTGGGTCAAGTGGAAGGTGTCGGGTCGGGTTTTTGGTGGAAGGTGGTAGGGTCTGAGTTAAGTGGAGGTGGTCGGGTCGGGTTTTTGGTGGAAGGTCGTTCGGATTTTAATTCATTATGAGCGTGCTTACAGTCAAGTCAACACTGAATTTCTAATAAGCTACAACTTAAGGTTCGCTAATTCAGTATTATTGATGGATATCACATCATTCCATTTGCAATCATTTTGAGCAAAGGTTTTCGATTGGTTTGAGCATGATATAATAATTAATTCAATTTTGAATTTTAGCAATAAGTTTGTCTAGTCTAATCAAGCTTTTATCGAATCTTAACACCGCTATATTATCAAATTGTGAACTGCTGCTTGGAGTTCATATGAAAAACAGATGCTTTTCTTGAATTTTGAATTCTATTTTTCAATTACAAGATGATTAGGACTTTTCAGCTTCATAACCGACGACAATGAAAATTGAAATTAATTGAATTATCATTAGACTAGTTGTTCAAGTCTTAACTCTGAGTTATTAATTGCCCCTCGAATTATCGCATTCTAACGGATGATGGAGGCTTATACAAATTGATAATTAACAGCTATCGGGAAACCTGTTGCTTGTTTAAAGAAAAGCTTAGATGTCTCCTTGCAAAATGTTATTTTTGCATTTTCCTTAAGTAGTGCTAAGTACGAGCATATATGTAATAAACAGAATAATTGCACTGTATTTATTTCGAAATATGATTAATGAAATATTATATGCAACGATTCATAAATCTGATCATATGTGGCTTCTCAGATAGGGCAATATGGTGCAAACTCGTCCACTTTTTCGATGTGTTTTTTGGCGAGGTAGGCCTATTTTGTGATACAAGGAAGTGTTTTTCAAAAGCGCTAGTAACAGGATTCTAGTATTGATGCACTCAAATCAAAGCTCCAGGTAAACACTCTTCGATCCCGCTTCTCAACTGACTTCCAAAACTCCAAATAGTAGGATTTTTCAAATTTCTCAGATTTGGATAAACTCGCCCATTTTATTTGACTCTCACATAAATCCCAAATTAGTTAGAATACTTAGATTTGACTTCTCATTAATTAGGTGGATAGTATGCACATCCATTGTAGATGACGTATAACCTGATTGGGTAGCGTCGATAAGCTTACTAGTCCATCCCACCGACTCTAAAAATAGTAAGATATAAACGATAAATTTTGTAAAAATATTATCAGATTTTATCTTTATTAATGATATCAATTTCTTTTAGTTATTTAACTCTTCTAACACAAATAGATGAAGCTAAAGGACCTACTATATATATATATATATATATATATATATATATATATATATATATATATATATATATATATATATATATATATATATATATATATATAGGCTACTGCAGACAAAAAACAGCTAGGTTATGCCTATAGGCCTCCTTTTTCTAGCCTTTCTTCGCGGTGATGTCATTTCTACAAAATTAATAATAGTACATACGTCAAATTGTGCATGACTATAGGCTAGGCAGCCTTTGAGGCACTATACTAATTTCGTAGACTAAGTCCACAACTATAGTTCAAACTGAATATTGATAATTGAACAAATTAATTTATGATTCAACGTTACTATGCTCGTACTATGCTCATCAATAGCTATCATTACAGTTTTGTACAATATACCGGGTGTTCATAGCGTCTGGAATCATAGGAATTAATAAGAAAATGAGATGACATAATGACATATGACAATCGCTTCGGTGAAATTTTCATGTGTCAAAGGAGGTAAGCAAGCTAAAGTGTGTGGTATAAAGCCACGCCAATCCTCATGGGATGCGCGATGGCAACGTTCAAACAATGTTCGCTTATGGTGACAGTGTGGGTGGTTTATAGGGGAGTCCATTTGAATGGGATATTCGTCTTTTATGAGACCATGTAAGCTATTACCTGACCGTGATGAAATTGGATGCAAGCCTATTAATTCAAAACGATTGAGATCCGCCTCGCTATTCCGTTGCCATCAAGGATAGAAATTGGCTGAACGGCGCATTGGATAACTGGATCGGTCGTAGAGGAAATATTTAATGGGCTACAAGGATGTTGTTGGTCAGCAATTTGAATACTTGTAAAATTGAGGGTTTTCGAAAGATGTTTTTCACTAATTGGCTTTTCTTATAAGAACACACCTATCGGTTACATGGCAATAAATCGCATATCTTGATGTTGGTCACATTTTCTTATCAAGCCCTATGGTTTCAAACTTAATGGATACCCAGTATATAAAACGGCACTCGAAAGATATTACATGTATGTAAAACCTCAGAATAATCTCGCCCAGCAGATACAAACATCAATATGATACAGTACATGAACGAGTTTGGAATGTGTAATTTTACAGTAAAATCGTTGAAATCCTATCTGGGTACACATTTCGCTCACTATTATATCGATGGGAACACTTTAGAAGATGGTGAACGATGACAAATATCTTTTTGCCAAAACACAGGGCAAACTTACTCAGTTAATCTTAGGTGGGCGAGTTTATCCTGCAAATATTTTTTCAACTTCTTTAGTCTAATAATTCAAATAATTGGTGAAACCTAATAATTATCTTTCTGGTTTTTTGCACGACAATATGTACGCTACTCTAAAGTTAGGAAGCATAAAACCCGCCTCCTACATACCCGTACTTTGTTAGCCTTGAGGGAATGCTATACCTTTGATTGCGGAAAACAAGCTTGCATCGTGTAACTTCATTGGAAATTCAGCTTCGAGTCGAAGAGGGCTGAACTCTAAAGGAACTGCATACCGAATTTCGTGGGTTGACTTTAACAACCACCAATATGCACAGCTTCATCGTTCAATGCAGATAGAGAGCTCTATAATCGGCTTGACCGTGATATGCGAACCTCTGAACAGAGGCGAGTTTGCCCCATGATACCCTACAATGCGCAGTAAATTCGAAAGCAAATTGCAAAATAAAAAAATACTAGTACAATAGAAATAACATGATGAATATTATTCAAAAATGAATTATACAAAATAATTGAATTATACTAAAATGGAGTAAGTGATCTTAGTATAATTCCTCTTATAACGAGCAACATTTGATGAATGAGTTGTCGAATCTTCTGCAACAAGATGTGGACTGAGGGTAGCTTTTCAGCGAAGGGTAGAGTCGATCTTTGCCTAGGCAAAGTAAGTATAAAAGGGTGGTATAGACAGGTCGCTGCTGTGTCATACATGACAACCACGTGCTTCTGTCAGACAGATGCTATCGGTGATTTGGTATGTGAGTCAAGATCAAGTACAAAGTCGGTAGAATATTGCCAGAATAATGTAAAGTAAATCCACTGCTATCATTCCAGGAAATATTTGTTATATGGAGATTTTAAGTATATATAGTTAAACAATATCTTAATATCAAAAACTTTGATCAAAACATATGATTTTTATGTAGAACTGCAATAAACTCGTCTTTAATGCTGAATTTTTCAAAAATGCCACGTTTATGGATAAAATGAATATAAAAAATGATAAAAATGATAAATTACCTATCACTATCACTTAGAAAGTTATGAAAACGCTTGCTTCCCATATTGCCCGAAATAGCTTTCACAATTTGAGACAACAATTTCTCATATTCATCTTAGCTAAAAAAGATGATGGATTTTTCGCCATCGAAAATACATAAGAGTAATATAAGAGATGGCTGAAGGCGGGAGGACCATAATGAATCAATGATGTGAAAAAAATCAGCTTTCTCTCCCGAGTAATTTAATGCCACAAATAATTACGAATAAAAAATATGTACACAGCCGACGTTTCGGGTCCAGACCCTTTCTCAAGGCAAGGCAGCAATAAAATGACACTGTCTAAACTGGCTCGTTAGATACGCAGTATAGCTCCGGTTGTCTCATGACGTCTGTTCATTTTAGGATGGCACTTATTGATTAATCGCGATTCCACCACGCTTGTTTCAACAGGATCATTTAAGCAGCGAAGAAATTCAACATCAAAATCATCAATCGAACCGTTAACAAGACAGGTCTTACTGTGTTCAGACAAAGCACTTAGATCATTTTTATTACGAATACTGAGACTATGTTCGTTGTATCTAATGTAGAATGGTCTAGCAGTTTTGCCTATATATTTATCACCACACTTTCTACAAGAGAATTGATATACAACACACGATGTCTCACAGTTATGATTTTGGGATAGCTTGTTGCATATTCTACAATCATTGTGTTTACTTTTTTTACCTTTTTTCTTCAAAACATTACGCAGTTTTTTGTTGCCCGTACTGACGAGACGGACATTCAACCTATGTTTTTTTATTTGGTAATTAATTTTCCGATTAAGACTGTCGCTTATAAACGGTAACTTTAAAATGCTTTTTTTATCATTGTTGATTTTACTAGTTTTATTTTTTTGGGTATTTCTATCAGACACACTCAAATCCTTATTAGTGTATCCATTAAATTTTAAATTTTCTTTACATTTTTTCTCCGATTCCATTTTAATGTTATCAGAGAGCATTGAACTACATCGATTACGTGTGTCCATAATGCTCTGCTTTACAAAATTAGTTTTGACGAAGCTCGGTAGCCAACTATCTTTTTTCAAAGCATTGCCAGACGATATGTCTTTTACATATTTTTTGTGCATGATTTTCCTATTCTCTAACCAAATACTTAAATCTAAAAAATTCAGTAACCCATCTTCGGGGTTTTCAATGGTAAACTTTATGTTGTCATCAATCGAATTGAATGTCTCTAATATGAAGTCACAGTATTCTTTGTTTCTTTGCAACGGACCGATGATGCAGTCATCAATGTATCTTTTATAAATCCAGTTATTTAACTGTAGACGTGAATTTATAATAGATATTGCCTTTTCTTCTATATAACCCATGAATATGATCGAAAATGGGGGTGCATAATGAGAGTCCATCGGACACCCTTTAATTAAATTATGGACACACGTAATCGATGTAGTTCAACGCTCTCTGATAACATTAAAATGGAATCGGAGAAAAAATGTAAAGAAAATTTAAAATTTAATGGATACACTAATAAGGATTTGAGTGTGTCTGATAGAAATACCCAAAAAAATAAAACTAGTAAAATCAACGATGATAAAAAAAGCATTTTAAAGTTACCGTTTATAAGCGACAGTCTTAATCGGAAAATTAATTACCAAATAAAAAAACATAGGTTGAATGTCCGTCTCGTCAGTACGGGCAACAAAAAACTGCGTAATGTTTTGAAGAAAAAAGGTAAAAAAAGTAAACACAATGATTGTAGAATATGCAACAAGCTATCCCAAAATCATAACTGTGAGACATCGTGTGTTGTATATCAATTCTCTTGTAGAAAGTGTGGTGATAAATATATAGGCAAAACTGCTAGACCATTCTACATTAGATACAACGAACATAGTCTCAGTATTCGTAATAAAAATGATCTAAGTGCTTTGTCTGAACACAGTAAGACCTGTCTTGTTAACGGTTCGATTGATGATTTTGATGTTGAATTTCTTCGCTGCTTAAATGATCCTGTTGAAACAAGCGTGGTGGAATCGCGATTAATCAATAAGTGCCATCCTAAAATGAACAGACGTCATGAGACAACCGGAGCTATACTGCGTATCTAACGAGCCAGTTTAGACAGTGTCATTTTATTGCTGCCTTGCCTTGAGAAAGGGTCTGGACCCGAAACGTCGGCTGTGTACATATTTTTTATTCGTAATTATTTGTGGCATTAAATTACTCGGGAGAGAAAGCTGATTTTTTTCACATCATTGATACATAAGAGTAGGCTAATGGGGAGTTTCCACACTTGATATATTTAAACCCTTTGCATCTCGGTGAGGGTGTCTTAGGATGATCATCGCTGGAACAGACTCGATTAAAATCGTTTTTGCAAAGCTTGCCAGTTGCAGTCCATAACGACTGTGCGTTAACCGCAGTACATAAGTCGACTGATCCCTGTTGTTGAAACTATCAAACAAATCGGATTTTTAACTAAAACCGAACTAGGATTAGTATTTTCCTGGTGTTGAATCCTTGCTATTTGCATTTCAGAAACAGTCTGTTCAAAAAGTGCTCATTATAAAATCTATGGATTCAATCGATGCAACAAGAACAAATGCACACTTATCTATGTGAACTTTGTGACTCTGAAAATGTCAAAAGAAGCTCGGTTTTCAAGCAACTCCATCAACTGGACGAGCACACATTAAAGAATCACTCAGAGGTGTGTATTGGCTGCTATGACGTGTTTGAATCCAAAGAGGATCTCGTCAAACACTTGAAAACAGCTGATCATAGGAAGCCGCTGTTGTGTGGCACTTGTGAAGGTATATTTCTCAATCCCACAGACATAGCAAATCACGTATGCAATGAACTCATGCAATCAAAACGTCAGAATCATGAAATGAACCCTGCGAAGGAAGAACCAGTAACAAGTGATGAAGATGATGAATGCACTGGACTTGAGTCTGCAGGTGACTTTCTTTGTGAAGTTTGCTGTTCTCGTGATAGCGAATCGTCTGCCATGTTTAAGGAAAAGACTCATTTGACACTGCATATCTTCAGGAATCATCCAACGACCTGCATTTTGTGCATTAAGACATTCGACAATGAAGAGGAGCTGAAGGAACACGTCATCAGCACCAATCATAGTTCTTATAGATGTCATGATTGTTGCAGACTGTTCCCAGACGACGTTCACTTGAATGAACATGTTTGTAAGAAAGGGATTACAACAGAGGATGCTGCAAGTAGTGGTGATGTGATTGAGGAAAATAGTGTGAAGGAGGAGCCTGAAAGTGAAGAAGATTCGGAACATTTTGAGGACGATATCAACGAAGCTTCCGATGATGATGAAGTAAGTGCAGGTGAACGTTGGTGAGGTTGTTGTACTTCCTGGAACTGATATTTTGTGATGTATGACTGTTGTTCATCTACCTGATTTGCAACAACTCATCAATCAGCTTCAATTCTGATACAAAGCTGAATGCAACGGATTTCACACGTATGATGATAATAGTGATCCCCTGACAAAATCAAGTGCAAAATGAGCAACGATGAGTCATCCCCCCTCTTGAAGGAAGGAAGGAGATGGCCAAGGATGTGTTGGGAGGAATGGGTCCGAGAGGAGGAAATCGTTCCCTCCCCCCCCTCTGGAAGGAAGGAAGGAAGGAAGGAGGAACTCTCCTGTGAGGCAAGGGTAGGAATCTAGGAACGGCAGAGTTAGAAACAGGTAGGTTGTGGACGTTTTGGGATGAGAAAGGCCCTGTTTCGGCAAGAAGGAGGCCTCGGATGGACAAACGGAGGGCAGATTCGGATTCTACGTGAAATTTTTGGTTAGGGAGGTTGTTTCCAACTCAATCGGAGAGAAAAAGTGCTGCCCCCCCACCTCTGGATGAGACTTCCAACTTTGGTTCTAGAGATGGTAGAAAGTCGTGTGATAGCGCGTTTGAAAGCTAAGAGAGAAAAATGCAGTGGAAGAAAGCATCATATGTCCAGCTTTTCCTGGGTTTAGAGTGGAAAATGGCTTGTAAATGGCAGGAATCTCCGAAAAACGACAGAGATAGAAAAAGGTGGGTTTTGGACGTTTTGGGGTGAGAAAGGCCCTGTTTCGGCAAGAAGGAGGCCTCGGATGGACAAACGGAGGGCAGATTCGGATTATACGTGAAAGTTTGGGTTAGGGAGGTTGTTTCCAGCTCAATCGGAGAGAAAAAGTGCTGACCCTCCCTCTGGACGAGACTTCCAACTGTACAAAGTAAAAATTCATATGATCGTTTGATAAAGCAGAGTTCTACCTTAGAAGAAATGAAACAATTGAAAGAAAAAATTCGCAATGATCTTTCGCTTGGTTCACCCAAACCCTATCACAATCGTGCACTGAGCTTATATCGAAGTCTCGAACCCAACTTGAAAATCACTCAACGAGGTGAAGTGGTAGGTGATGATGGTGGAATCATTATGGACTCAAGAGTGGAAGATTTAATTAATCATGCTGTTCGTGATCGTCGTCGTCACTTTACACCTACAGGATGGGAGTTCTTTTTAAAAAGTATGAAGAAATTCAATGTTCCAAAGGCAATTCTTAGTCGTGATACCTTACAGGAATTGGAAAATGATTCTACACCTGGGAAGAGGAAGTTGCAATGTGTAGAGACCTAAAAAGAGAATCAAGCAAACTTTGAAAACACCCGAGAAGTTGCCGAAGCGTATACCAAAACCTTCAACACGTTATCCATCATTTGATTTTATCACAGACTTCTAATAAGAAGAAGCTATGTTGCATCCCATGTTCAGAGTTGCCAAACATTCATGTGTCATTGAACTGCTTAAGTACATGTTGTAAAAGTGATTCATGCAAGACGTCTGAAAAAAGTAGCAAAAGCAGGTCTCAAACACAAACGCAAACCCTAGCGGAGAAAAAGACTGATACTTTGAGGCTAATAAACGATCCCTCTTCATAGACGATGGATGAACATGTGAAATCAATTTACTATAACCCAAAGCATTATGCAGGTTATGCTTCAGTGAAAAATTTGTCACAAGCAAGTGGTTATTCACAGAAACAAGTGAAGAGATGGTTAAAAGCTCAACCTGAATATACATTGCACACACAAGCTCGAAAACGTTATCCTACCCGTTCTTATATCGTTCATGATATTGATGAACAATGGCAAGCAGATTTGGCTGATGTTTCTTTATTAGCTAAAAAGAATAAAGGGTATCGCTTTCTCCTAACTGTCATTGACTTATTTTCCCGTTATGCTTGGGTTCAACCATTCAAGACAAAGCGTGGTGAAGAAATGGCCGAGGCTTTCCAAAATATTTTCAGTGAAGGACGCATTCCCACACGTTTTCAGACTGATCAAGGGAAAGAGTTTGAAAACAGACATGTGCGTGATTTATTTCGCGAACACAACATTGAGCTGTTTAGTGTGAAAAGTGCATACAAGGCTGCAGTGGTCGAAAGCTTTAATCGTACACTGAAAACTCGTCTATGGCGCTATTTCACTGAAAAAGTAACACAAAAGTGGACGGATGTATTACAAGATGCTGTACACGCTTAGAATCATTCTGTTCATCGTATGATTGGTCACAAATCTGCTGACATAACTCCAGACATGGTGGATACAATCCGTGAAATCAATGCTAAACGCAAGCAACCATCACAAGGTAAACGTGACATTCAGGTTGGTGACAAAGTTCGCATTTCCAAGGTGAAAAGCGTGTTTGCGAGAGGTTATCTTCCCAATTGGACGGAAGAAATATTTACTGTCTCTGAGATTAACAAGAAATTCAAGCCCACTACCCACAAGCTTCGTGATTATCATGGTGAAGAGATTGAAGGGAGTTTTTATCGTCATGAGATAACGCCCATCACCAAAGTAGATGATGACTACATGGTTCAAAAGATACTTCATCACCAAATACGACAAGTGGAAAAGTGTAGCCTGGTGAAATGGGTTGGCTATCCAAATTCAATGAACAGTTGGATTCGTAATGCTCAACCTGAGCGATAGGAAAATACAGCTGCCGAGTTTGAGACTGATTTAACTCAGCCGATTGACTTAGATGGTGATTGGGAAGTAGCCCTGCAAGATTTGAGCTATGTGAATAATATAAGAACCATTGCAAATGAAGAGATTACTTTAGGTACTGCAACGAATCAAGACTTGTACTTTCCAAAACTAGAGCGAAATGATAAAGTACATACCTACAACTTGAATGAACATGCAGCAGAGTAGAATTCTATTCCTGCAGTAAACACCCGTCGGGGAAAGCGAGCTGTTGATGAGATTGTAAATGGTCCTACTTTAATTATCACTGCAGATACAGACATACCCATTGCTAAAAATGCTTCACCACTGAAATGGAAACAACCTACAAACCCATCATTCCGTCATCGTTTAGAGCAATCATACTATTATATGAAAATTCAACGCCTAATGAATGTTATGAATGATTTGGCAAAGGATCTATGGTTCTGGCAGATGGATCCAAATCTACATAAAATTACACTCTACATGATACCGACTACTATTTCCCATGGATTTTATGTGAGTGGACCTGTGCAAAATATATTGAATCTTAAATCACGTTTCTTTCTACCTATCACTAAATTTTTAGAAGTAAAAGGAGGCGGTGCCTTCCCTTTGAGAGCTCAAGTGTCCATGAAAGTATCAAAGCAGATTAAGAAATATCCACATTGGCACAGGAAAAAATTTAATATTACCCTACTTCCCCTTGATCGCATGCATGAGCGCTTTGTGCTTTTTAAATCTGGTACTGTTGATGACTTGATCAAACAGGTAAATGAAATAAATGGATTATCTATGTCCATCACTCGAGCGCACAATGAAGCAAGGATTGATTTCCGAAATGATTATGAGCATTCACACATTGGATTTGTTCACATCAATTCTAAATTTCGCGATTTGCTCTCTTTGAATACGGACGTCTTATGGTCATACCATGAATGGGGGAATGTGAAAATAACATCTGAACAGCAATCCGATTGTCGAATGGTACTTTATTTCAAACGCACAGACCCTGTTTTACGTCCCAGTCTTATATGGAAGCCAAATGAAAAGTTACCGATACCTCCAAAGCATTATAGCAATGGCTATGATGTTTGTACATACTTGAACAAGGGTGTATCAAATCTACACTCATATAATTTTGACTATGATCCTAAAGCAACTACATTCTGTATCAGTGTACATGGTAAAACGGTCATTCACATTTCAAAAGAGTTAACAAAGATTTTAGGATTCAAAAGTAACATATTCTACGACGAGAAGTACTGTGGCTCAACATCCTTGCTCGATATGAATATCAATCACTTTTACATTTACACTAACTTTATCCATTCAACACAAGTTGGTGGTCAAATGGTTCCCCCTTTAAGATATATTCCTATTGACAGTGGCGACTTCGGTGTGACCATGCACAGGGACCTCCTGAACAAGGTATACATTCCAGTCAATGCATCAGGATTATCCCATTGCAAATTTGGTATCTATGATGATAGTGGTAATCCTATTCAATTCAATGGTGGTCGTACTGTCTTAACACTTCATTTTCGAATGAAGAAAGGCTCACTCTCAACCGTTTGTAGAGTGAGGTGCTTGCAGCCTTCAATCATTTGTCTCTCTTCCCCTTCCTCTTTTTGTTGAAACTTTCTCTCAACTTCCTTCTTCGTAGGAGTTGAGCTAGCAAGAGGTGTGAATGTTTCCTCTGAATCGGACATGACTATGATAGTGAAATGCAAGACACTCTTCTTTATATGTGAGAATGATGCATTGTGATTGATAAATGGCTGTCGTCCAATGAGAGAGCGCGAAGCAGGGAGAGAGAATCTATATAAGTGCGGTGCAATGACCATTTCCTCATAATATCATTAAAATGAATACACCACCGAATACCTATGCCCTACTCATGCCCAATGCCCCACACAAGAGGCAAGTGAAAACTATTTACGATGGTGAGGTCGAGCCGCTACAGTTGGATGAGGAAACCTTCATCATTTCCGACGATGAAATAGTGAGCAATGAAGAGGACAGTACTGATACAATCAGGGCTGCCTTCCTGAGTGTGTCTCCAAAGGACGTTATGATGGAGCGGTGTGTTGAGACTCTCCGGCGCTGGCTAGACCTCTTCTCTCCTTCTAGTCAGCCCCGCAATCAAGAAGAGTTTGACTTGGTAGACGTAATGTACCGTCTTATTTCTTTTTAATAAATGTGTATCATGACAGTGTTGTTTTTCCTTCATATAAACTACATGGCTTCGAAATGATCATCGATTAAGCATATAGTCGATTGGGAGCTATTATTAAAATAAGATATCCTATCATCTAGACACTTAACACAGTTACTAGAAATCATTCAACATATGAAAAATGATTTTAGGTGAATCAATTGAAGCAACGTTATCTGAGAATGAGCCATGAGTTCTGCTTGTCTCTATCATTGAGGCTAAATGATGAAGTGATAAAATGGGAGGTCACTCTTACACCACACGTATACAAAATCACTTTCTATCTTCTCTAATGGTGCGATCCCTTTTGATAGAAAAGGAGACCGATAATAAATGTGTTAACTAACTTCATATCTAAATTCCTCCATTTATTTCCATTTCTAGATAAATACATTGCAAAACAAACACATGTAGTATGTAGGTTTGTTTACAATTGAAGCACATATACTTTATAGCGAGGAAAAGTCAAGTGGAATAACTTTTAAGTCATTGTAGACTTTGTATCACCTTGGTCGTTTTGGGGCATCGGGCGCTCTTCTCACGCGCGTTGTTTTTGGTGTAAAATCACCATTACTCCACACAACTTGCACAATCTTGCCTTTATCACAAGTCTCCTTCTGATCGCACTCTTCATCCCACTCGTCAACCACTTCAAAGATTTTGTTGAAGAGCTCTAAGGCGGGAGATGTACCTTCCATCATGAGATAGATGAGAATGAGAAGTGTTTCAATTTTCTGACTTTTATATGTTTTTCAACAATGAATTCCTCAACAACCAATCAGAATGATTCTAATTTAGATGAAGACTACATTATCACTTTCTCAACCTGTGTTGCAGTAAAAACTTTTGTACAACATGATAATCTTTCTGACTACGTTCACAAGAGCTTGTTCACTAGCCGAGAGAGAAATGAGCTTGTGGTTGCGTGTGGCGCATGAATGTCCCTTCCAATTCATTCCATTTCATCATTTATTCTTCCCCTCTGCATTCCATATCCGAAGATATGTGGCGGGCTTGGGACCGCTTTAGCTGCATTAGAAGGTAGCCCTTAAGAGGGCTCATGGGACGTTCCCGACGAAGGGTGATGAAAGAATGCGTTGTATGTATGAAAGTTGATCTTATGTTTATAAAAAAGACAATCATCTAACGTGGGCGGGACTGGCCGATCCTGCTGAGAGAGACTCTTAATCTCTCTATGTCAGCGGCATCGACCTCCTCTACTACCATCCGACTGTCAGAGGGTGGTATATGCCCCCACTCTGTTGAATCGGTATTATCATCGGCAGCTGATGAACCAATTCGAGCAAGATTGTTCCACAATCTCTCTTGCTCTTCCATCTGCGAAAACTCTGTAAATAAATTTCTCGGCTTTAACCGAAGCTTGTCAGGAGAGCTGACTAGCGTGTTTGGTGTCTGTGTGATGGAGTATAAAATGAAAATGAAAGAGAGGCAATGGTTTATATACCCAGTGAGCACAACGCCATGATTCAGACCTTCCTTATTTGGCCATGCGTTTGACATAACAACAGTGGTTTTACCAACTATGGGCATCGGCAGTCACCATGATTTCAGTAACCAACTCCCAACACAAAGACTGATTACCCTATGACGCGAAAAGGTTTGACGTCAATGCCTGCAGTAACCCTCTCATTTTTACCAAGTTACAGTGACGAACGATGGACGTTGCCAACCCTGAGTTACTGAGGCTAGACGAGATTTCACAAAGGCCTGATAGCAGAAGCCAGGTTGATAGCAAGCGTTTAGGTGTTAAGCTCTTGAATCCGTTACAGGCATTACTCAGAAGGGATCTTATCCCAGCACCAAGGCCTCGACCCACAAATCTAACCTCGGGCGGACAGAGCGTGCGTCATGTCACTGTGTTGGTATCCGGGCCCCGATTTTGGCATGAAAACCGGTGGAGTTATTTACAAGAGGAAACATCCCAAGTCGTTGCCTTGACCAGCTTGATAGCAAGCCGTGATTCACAAGCGTTTTGCAATGGAGATGTTTAGTAGCCACCCATGACAAGATAGCTAAGACTCAACCGATTGGCGTTCAAAGTGCTACGTTGAGAACTGTGTCAAATGCCCAACATGAGTTGCCCCAGAGGTTTCGGTCTAAAATATGACACACTCCCTTGCCACACTTATCACTACGGCATCATCCGCCGTCCCGAAGGAACACCCTGTCATTGGAATATTACAGCAAAACTCTCCGTGCCATGCTCGCTTTCAGTGAAAAGCCGCTTGTATCATGTAAAGACTGGCTCAGACATCATGACAAATCCTTTCATTGACTTCAGCAGGGTCGAAAACCCCAGAAAACCTCCAAAAATAATGAATTTAAATTTTTCAGCATTTAGTGCTACTTATGACATTTTATAAGTAGTCTGCAAGTATACGTCTGATCAATAGCTATCGAATCTTTTTTGAATCAAGTCAAAAGGACTTAGAGAAGCAAAGTTACAAGCCTTTAAAGTTTTGGAGTCTTTTATGGCCTGGAGACTAAAGGCCATCTCCTGGCTAACCTCTAAGTCTGACGCCTTAGCTGATATCAGCAATGAAATTTTCTAAGTCGGTGGCCTACGGAAATCTGAAATTTGGAATTTCCGATGCTATCATCGGAGCTCCGGAGAGACGACCTACCTTAGACAATCTCTCTCGTCTTTAATGAAATGTCTCATTCGGTTCCCAGCTTATATAGTTTGTGGCGATCAGCTGATGACGTAATCTCAATCATCCAAAACTTTAAACACTTCTATCTTCGGTTCTAGTGCTCCGATTGACTTCAAATTTTGACAGTCACGTCTTCTCGCTCTCACCTTTCATTTAAGCCATCCCTCAACTCTCTACGATTACTAGAAGCCGAGTTAAAAAAACGTTTTTTCAAAGTATCCAAAATCTTGGAAAATGCGCAAAAATTCGATTTTAAACATGCTCTCATTTGGAAACAAAACCTTCCACACATCTGAAAAGATAGGATCCTAGAGAACAAAGTGCGGTCTTGCCCCTAAAAGAAACCCGAGCTCTTCATTCACTTCCATTCCTGAGTGAGTCGTCACCAAAGTAGGCCACAATTTAACATTTTCACGAAAAAATCCCGTGTTGAAACCCAGTGTGAAGAAAATTTTCGACTTTTTCCCTCCGATTTACTTGAAACTTACCCACTAGATGCAGAATTGCACGCTGATTCCAAATCTGGTCTCAGTTTTCACATACGATGCTTCGTTCACCCGCTAGAGCCATTTTCGTGAAAAAATTCTAACTCCGTCGTTTTTCTGTGATGGTCAAAAACCTTAAAGTTACTCTCACACCTCAACGAACGAACGTAGAGACATGCCGTTTCTTCCACTGCATTTTTCTCACTCTTAGCTTTCAAACGCGCTATCACACGACTTTCTACCATTTCTAGAACCAAAGTTGGAAGTCTCGTCCAGAGGTGGGGGGGGGCAGCACTTTTTCTCTCCGATTGAGCTGGAAACAACCTCCCTAACCAAAAATTTCACGTAGAATCCGAATCTGCCCTCCGTTTGTCCATCCGAGGCCTCCTTCTTGCCGAAACAGGGCCCTTCATCCCAAAACGTCCAAAACCTACCTTTTTCTAACTCTGTCGTTCCTAGATTCCTACCCTTGCCTCACAGGAGAGTTCCTCCTTCCTTCCTTCCAGAGGGGGAGGGGAGGGAACGATTTCCTCCTCTCGGACCCATTCCTCCCAGCACATCCTTGGCCACCTCCTTCCTTCCTTCAAGAGGGGGGGGATGACTCATCGTTGCTCATTTTGCACTTGATTTTGTCAGGGGATCACTACTGATGATTATTACACAATGCTATTTGAATGCTATTCGATTTCTGTGAAGCTTCCGATGATGGTGAAGTAAGTTGCACTGAATGCGTGTTTGTCTTCTTGCGATTTGTTTGGTAATGCAGTGGTCTAATGTGGTGCAAATGTAGGTGGAAGTGGCACAATTGCAGATGGAAGTGGTGCCGGTTCTATGGCTGCCGCCAGCAGGATGAGGAGCGCCTGCCACATCGCGGGACGACAGGCGGGTGAACCCCCAGAATTCGAAATCTGCCTCGTCCTCCCTCGTTTGCTGATACTATTACACATGTATGAACCCAATAACAAAGCAATAAGACGCTAGATAGACGCCTAAAGCTATCTACCTTATTATTTCAGGCTGCAGCCGCCCGCTCACAGACATCAATGACCTTAATCACAGTACGAAGCACAACTCCAAACCAATCATAATAGCGACTACTTTAACGCACACACTCGCCTTATCGGTTCATCCCACGGGCATAAGCAAAACAACAAAATCGTTAACGCAGTCTTCACAGTTCACAAATCAGAATAATCACTCAGCGCATGCGCAGAATCCTTGCCAAAAACTCCCATTATAAATTAATAGCTACATAAACGAGCCCTTCTGTCTCTTCCGTCCACTCTTCTTTTTTTGTCCCATTTGGAAATCACAATCACACAGCAAAAAACATCCCATCACTTGAACCTACATACATCCCTCACATCAAGGTAATGTGAGTTTCTCTCATCATGTTTCCCATCTCATTCACCTTTGGGGGAGGGGAGGCGATTGCTCTCCCCAAATATCTAACGGCCTCTGCTCCCCTACCAGTAGCAGCGAGAGTTGGGTCGACACCACCACGATAAAGTGCAGATTTGCAATGGAGATGTTGTTCTACTTCAGAACTAAATGAAAGCCATCTTTCAATTGCAAAACTGATTGATAAACCTTACGTAAAGAATGAGGACCTTGTGTGAGTATGAGGACCTTTTACCATTCTTCAAAGATCATAAAATGATTCCGAGGTCAGTCAAGACTCCGAGTTGTGAATCGCGATATGAAGGCGAAGGACGAGGAGAAACAGGATATGTCAGGACCAAGAAAAGGATTACGAAGAATAGTTCCACTAACAAAAGTGGAATAGGAGTCGTCAATGTGCGTACCACTCGGAAAGCGGACAGCTTCCAGATGTTGAAGATACTTGAAGATGAGGAGGACCAATCAAGAGTAGACTGAGGAGAAGTAGATAAAAGCCATGGACTCCTCATGTCCCCAGAAGTGGAGGATGAAACAGGTCTGAGTGAGCGGCTGATGAGGGTTGTAAGGAACCTCCGCTGGTGACAGTGCTGAAGAGACTTCGCATTTACCAGATCTCAAAGGAGGTTGCCAAGCGAGTGATCGGTTTCATGCGAGAACAACTTGGGTAGAAGAGGAAAATGAATGTTTGAAGATGAGCAGGAGGGACTGACCTGCAAGGCCACCTACCAGGTCATCACACGCCCCCTCTTGGAATACACATGCACATCGCTGATCATCTCAACAACAAGCATCGACAGACTTAAAGCAAAACAGAACAACCCCCTCAGGATCGCCACGCGACACACACACAACACGTGGACGATGAAACTCACGCCCTCCACTTTTCTGAACACCTCACAGTATTCTCATTAATTGGCGTTATTGTTGATATATCTTTCCGATGTTATCGCTCTGTTGCAAGTGGATAATCTCGACATCGTATTTTCCTTGAACCGCATTATTATCAGTTGTGGTAGTGATGGCTATTATGAATATTTTGTAATGGCTACGTAGATTTCAGTGTGAACAATCAGCAGTCGCTTGCATCTTTGCGATGTGTGGAATTCATACAGAAATCAGATATGTATGCTATTAAAGTATAGATAGGACATGGAAGACAATGAAGGCACCTATATGGGCTTGTCTTCATTTACTTCGGGATAACTTCTAAAGTAGATGCCGTAGATCGCAAAATTTTCAGTAAGAGTGAGCTCCACCGGGCAGTTGTCTCTACATTGTATTATTTGAATCTCAGTGAAAATTGACCTTTAACAAACGCTGCAGGCTGTGTTTTAGAAATTATAGAAGTTGATCTTGAGATCAAAAACTTGTTAATTTTGTTTTCATTTTTTGCATTAGCGATCTTATTAAACAGTTATAAGCGATCCTGACTAACGTAAATTGTCCAATATCCGGGATACATCAGGTTTTTCAATGAATGTCTTTTTGAATGAAACCCCGGTTAATCGACCTCAGAAGGCGAAGGACGCCGAAGGCCCAGTGTGGCTCTAAAAATAAATTTTTAGCGAAGAGATTGAAGATTATCAGATAACTTGGGATGTTCATTGGGTGTTCAGTCAAAATGATCCTGACTAAGGCTACATCTTTCCGGAGCATAATACACTTGACTCATCGCAAGTACATCATTTACCAGTTCATCAAAAGCCTTTTATTCTATTCGTTGGGCTTTTCCAAGCTAATTGCTCATAATAAATATTTCTGAACATCATTTCAGTTGCAATTAATTGGTGTGATGATGAAAAGTCAATGAGAGGTCATAGCAGTTGTTGTACATTGACCGGAATTACGTCTTTATTTCAGGCACAAATGAAACCGTCGATAACTGCAACATTCTAGCGCAATACTGTAAAGATGTAAGCGTCAGTAGAACTGATATCAAAATGAAGCATCTATTTTCCCATCGTGGCAAGCACCGTCCAATAATAGATGGGGTATTGACCTTGTACATGCACTAAATTGCACGACCAAATCACCTATAATGAACGAAATCTGTAATCGAGAGTGCGTTGGCACAGGAGATTAATTAGATTGTTACTATCATTATTATTAAGAGATTCATACATGGATTTTGAATTTCCCAACCTCATTATTATTAGTTTGGCTATGTTCTATTATTATGAGCAGAACTTGTTCAATTTTAATGTCTTCTGCATCACAGAATACATCACGGTAGATTATGCACTTTTAAGAGATGACTATCTATCAATGCTCATATGAATTGTTAATGTCAATTTTTCGAGGCATAATAACCAAAATGATAATAAATTGCATTTACACTGTCAAGCAGTTTTGCCATTGTAATTTCCACTTACAACATTGCCTTAATGCCTTTTCTATGGGAGAATAGAAATCAAGAGGGTGAAAAACCATGCCTGAGCTAATAACAATACAACAATCATCCTAGATTTTGAGAGCATCAGTGAGTCGCACAGTCGTGGCCGGAAGGCGGCCAAGTCTATAGGGATCATTGATGCTTGAAAAAGCTAGGCATGATTACTTTTGTAATGAATATAATATAATAATTACTATTGTAGTGAATGCTTTGATTCAGTAAAATTTCAGTCTTTAATTCAGTAGCCGCACAGCTTTTAATACAATTAACATTGCTGGATTGATTGAGTTATTTTAGAACCGCATGTTCGTTCCTTTGTTTGAAGTAATTTCCACTTTATTCTTTCAGTGTCCAAACATCGGCGGAATACGATGTCAGTTACGTCAACGTAAGTCCGAGAAAGTTCTGGATCAGTATCAACAGCTTTCAAAAGTGAAGATAGAAAGCTCTGACGATGAAGTGTCGTCATCGTCATTATCAACAAACGAAGATGATGCCGAAGAAGGAAGCCTGTATTCACCTGAGAGCAGCGAATCCGATGACGGAAATGAAGAGAACCGGTCGTGTATGCATTGTGATAGCAATGACTTCAAAAGCCTGCACATATTACGAGTGCACACACGTTCTGCACATCCTGCAGTCTGTATCATCTGTTTTGAAGGATTTGATGATGAAGACAATCTTCAAAAGCATCAGGAAGCTTTGAACCACAGTGTGTGGATTTGCAAAACATGTGACTCATATTTCATAGAGAGGAATAGTTATTGGAGCCATGTAAAGTTGAAGCATCCAGAGGAATGTCCTTTCAAGTGCTCCGATTGCAATTTTGTGACGTTTTCAAAGAAATCTCTTTATAGACATTCACGATCGCGTCATCCAATTGAAGACGAGTTGACCAGCTTAAAATGCAGGTGGAAAATCTTGCTTTCAATGTGCAACATTTGCTACAGGCCATTTGGCAGCAGTTACTCGTTGTTGTTACATATGTTCCAAAAACACAACCAGCCT
The DNA here is from genome assembly GCA_907163375.1 of Prostheceraeus crozeri. Taxonomy (NCBI): domain Eukaryota; kingdom Metazoa; phylum Platyhelminthes; order Polycladida; family Euryleptidae; genus Prostheceraeus; species Prostheceraeus crozeri. Next base: position 405,366 of record CAJQUW010002060.1, on the reverse strand, counting down.
GGTCAGACGCACGTCTACAAATGTGAAGTCTGTCAATTTGGTTTTGGCAGGGGGCATGCCTTTGAGCGTCATTTGAAGGATGATCATTCTGAGGACATTGAGTATATGAATGAAGTCCGAACACTGCTAGAATCGACTTTGAAAAAGTCTTTAAGCTGTGAGGTGTGTGAAAAGGAATATGCAAGCAATCATCTGCTAGAAAAGCACATAGTGAGTCAGCATCCATTTCTTCGACCACATGTGTGCAGCATTTGTGGATCTCGATATCCTGAGCAAAGTGATCTAGCAGTGCACGTTGAGTCTGTCCATAACGGACCAGCTGCGCATTTGTGTCCGCTTTGTGATTACTCTACACCACGCATTCATTATTTAAGAAATTTGGTGTCACACCTGAAGAAGAATCATGACTATCAAAATATGCCAGAATGGTACTGTTTTACTCACAAGCTTGAATTTATGACAAGGACTAACTTCGCCAGACACGTACAGAAATGTCATTTGCAACAAGAAGATCTCCGTTCAAAGACGAGATATCCTTCTGTTAAATGTGGGAAAGACTTCGGATCAAGTGTTGCAGTTAAAGACCACATTGTACGTACCCATGCGAAAGAACAGTCGAAGCTTGAGGTAAGTTTTGGTTAGATGGTGTTTTTGTAAGTCAGACTCTACTTGACAAGCTATATTTCTTGAACAAGCGTGATGTCAAAAAGAAAGACAGGGGGCATGAATGATATGCGAGTATGCTATTATTGAATAATTTGGAACGAGCTTATGTTTGTGAGTTAGAGACTTCCATCAATCGCTGATTGATTGCAAAACAAACGTTTTCTAAGCGGGATCTTTCGGTCTACAGCGTAAACCATTTTCAAGCGACTGACTTGCTCACCAAAGGTAGCGTAACACGGTTGACACAGACAAAAAGACATTATGATGAATTAGTATGATGAACTGTAATTTTCGGTATGCAAATGAGGTACAAGAATGTGCTGAAGGATAAAAAGCACAAACTTGCAGATCGTGAAATCGACGTTTATGATGCATCAGAAGATGCGCCCGAGCTCCACCACCGAGTTGACTTCGAAATAGGGACCTGCGAGTCGGAAAATGTTGAGTCGAATCGAATCATAGAAAACTTAAATAGGCCTTCTTCAGCTTTCTTTTACTTTCGATTTACCTATCGAGTTATACCGCTACCCATTCAGAAAATAGGCCTACTTCTTCTTACTTCTGCGTATGACTTACTAAGACAGCTATACCGATGGCTTTTAGGAAATGGGCCAATCAAATTTACGTGGCTATTGAGGCATATGGTGACTCCTCGGCAGAAACGATCAGTAAGATTTAGGTGTCTATGTTATTTTGAGAAAATGAAAGTGTACTACGCTTTGTAACTGCAACCTGTTTCGAATAATTAGTGACATTAAATTATGTGTTGGATGGATGTTCATTTGACAACATATCTTGAACTACCCATCGACCTTGCTTTGCTAAATTACCTGTGAGTAGTTTGATATCCTGTCTGAGTTTTTGCTTCCTTGCGTCTTGGTCTACTTTTAGTAATTCTTGCTTTAGGATTTGTGCTATAATTCACTATTAGCAGGGTTTTAAGCTTGCATCTTACCTGGACCTAATATTCCTGACGGAAAACAGTCTGAAAAGTCAGTGTGAAGTACCGGTACATCGAACTTGGTCAGGAAGATCGGCCGAGTCCAAATCCAAAGCCTTGATCTGAGCAACATGTAGTACATACAGTAATTATTAATGATACAGCACGTACTATGGCTGGTGATACGTCTAATTCTTGTTCAGAAACTGAGTTTCAGTGAGAGTGCAGCCTCTCAAACATGTTGCAATGTCAAATTCTAGTCGTAGCGACCGTGAGAGGCTACAAAAGAAAGGAAAATAGTTGACATAATTTTGGTCAGCCGAAGCGAATTTATCTCGGATCACAATATCGAATCGATTCGAATCTCAAAGCTTAGCAGATCCCTTCATTGAAAATTTGCAAGCAATCAATCGTGGGCAAGCTGGCGGAAGAGAATCATTAAGGACAGGGCGCCCTCGGGCCTGGAAAAAGTCTGGATAGGTATTATTTTTAAGAAAATGTCTGAAAAGTCTAGGAATTCTGGAGAAAATATCCAAGCATGATAGTAGCATCATGTTGTTTTCGAGAACTTTATTTTACGTACCCTATAGGAGTCACGAAGGTGTTGAAAAAGCTTCACTTTTGTCTGAACAACAGTTTGTCTGAGTCAATATTGCTCTAAGCGGCTGTCTGTGTCTGAGCAGCGAAAAGCGATGTGAGAATTAGCTTCCCCCGTAGTAAATGTAAGACTGAGAAACATTAGCTTCATGAGCTGAAAAATATTGTTCAGTGGCAATTACTAGAAAATCCCGTTTGCTAAGTTCCTTCGTTTAGTGGTGAACGACTGAGAACCTCGTTCATTTGCTCTCAAAAGTTCTAATGCATTGGTTAGAACTACAAAATAAACCGTCTGTTGGTCCCTTGAATAATTTTGCTTACTTTACCTGATTTGCAAGATCTCGAATCACTTGTTGGTGTCCTCCATTGCGCGTTCGGATAATTTTTCGCCAGTTTCCCTTCTGTCATCATAGCTATCACGTATAAGTCAGCTTCGCACCAACCTTGTCTGTCCAACACATCTTGGATCGGCCGCTATGGCTGCTGCCATTCGCGATGCCAAGCAGCACGGTATTCACTCGGCAATTATGCGGCAGATGTGACCGGAGACACTCATTTTCCGCTTCTTATTCATCTACACAAGCCGTAACTTCGGTTTTGCTCTTATCAAGACTTCATAATTGGTGGCGTGGTGAATCCATGTAACCACTAAAATCTTTCGGAAGCACCGCAACTCAAAGGCATTGAGACGCCGCTTATCCGTCTTTCTCAGCGTCCACGTTTCTGAAGGAGGCATCAGCACGCTCGGAAAACACGTTTGCAACACCGTGCATTTTAGTTCTTGTGTTAATCACGTGACTCGTCCATATTTTGTCAAAACCTGCTAGCATCTTGAATGCCATGCCTGGCCATGCCAATGCGCTGACGAATTTCTTTGCACTTGCCTCGTCATTCATCGTACCTCCAAGATAGGTGAACTTGTGGACTGTTTCGATCGCAGTGTTGTTGGTAGAAACCTGTGCTTTTTGACTTGCCTACACTATCACCAAGGTTGGGCTTTCGGTCTTGGGTTCACTCTTGGCGGGTACCCAAGAATCTTGGGGTTGAGAACCCCCCCCCCAAAAGAGAGAACCCAAGAGTAAACAAATTGACCATGAATGATCATTTACGGTTTTCTTGGAAAAATTCTGCTTAAGTAAACCGTAAATGATCATTCATGGTCAATTTCTGAATTGAAATTGAATTTTTTTTCTTTTAAAAACCTAATTAATCGAAAGTAGCCGATGCTGTTATTATTATTTTATTTCCCAAATTTGGGAAATAAAATAATAATAACAGCATCGGCTACTTTCGATTCATTCTTTATAATGCTGTTTAAGCGGAATTTTACTATTTTGAAAAACCTAATTAAACAAGCTATCAGATAGACATTTACGGTAGGTTTTTAAACTATGCTTTGATTACCTTTGGCTTCCTTGTGAATTTAATCCATTAAACTTGATGTAATGCATAATGTGTTATACAGAATTTAGTATATCGTATATCATTTTGCGTGAAATAAAAAACAAATAATACATAGAAAATGCAATACATGAAAACAATACCTGTATAACGCTTATGCTGTTAAATTGGTAGCCTGCAACAATTCGTAGATAACTTGCTTCATGCAGCCTCTTGCCTTGAAAGTTAAAAACTTCGGCCTATATTGTTTATTCTACTATTCGGCTACATGTATTAGAAATAGAAAGATATCAGTATCATTTAATGCAGTGACATTCTTTGATGATTGTTCTTACGATTGGTAAAAATATCGCTATATCTACATTTATGCTATTTTCATCTTATACGAGGCCTATGTTATGTGTGTTTCGTTTCTCGATCAGATATGTTGTAAGGAATGTATCTTAGTCATGCATGTTGTTCTAACTAGGAAATTATTAGGCTGTAGACGTAAACAGGGTTGATGATATTAAGCCCAGAGATAACCTATGCCGATAATTAAAACTTTTAGATGAATTGCGATAAGAATAACTTTTAGCTGAATATTAATATGGCCTCAATTCCGCAATAACAAATTCATGTAATAAATAGTAATTAATGCGAACATCAGATACATATTAATTAGATAGCAATATGTACAATATGGCATGGTATGATTCAAAATATCTTCATGCAATTTTAAATCTCAATCAAAATTCCGAACATATTCTGGAAATTGTTGTTCCACTTCATTAGAAAAATAGCCACTCTTGGGTCCAATCTTGGGAGCACCCAAGATTAGACCGAAGATTAATCTTGGTCTTGGGTCTTGAGAGGTACCCCAAGATTGTACACAACCTTGTGGCAGGGCTTGAGTTATTGTTAGGCTGTCCTTGAATTGACACCCCTGCCGCATTACCATAACACGTTCCAGGTATTCAAAGTAAAATAGAAGGTCACAGGGGATCGCCCTGTCTGGAACTCTTGTCTGAACCAGTCACCACATTCATTTCCGAGTCTGACTGTAGCCTTGGCAGTGTTGTACATGCTCTTCAAAATGTAGATGATCTTGCCATCCACTCCGTATGATTTTAATGCCGCACACTAGCGTCTTGCCGAATGTTGCCGAAAGTCTTAGAGAGATCGATGAAGCAGGCCTCAACAAGGAACTGTTGCACATTACTGTGGTCTCTGCGGAAGTCTGTTTGTTCTTCTACAGCAACGGCTCGACAGAAGCTTTCAGACGCTCTGTGATGATCAGTAAGAACACTTTGCATACGTGGTTTATCAGAGGTAAGGTGCGGTAGTTGCTGCAGATGTTTTAGATCTCCATTCTTTGGCAGCGTCACCATAACCGAGTTGTTCTATTCATCAAGAACTTTCTCTTCAGATTATGCTAGACTGCATATAATGAGCAGCTCTTATGTCAATTCTCTCCCCCCACCCGTATGTAGCATCTCTCCTGTGATGACATCTGCGGTGGGAGCCTTGTGTGGTTTTAGTGTCTTGATCGCTGCTTCGACTTGACACCCGAGTATTTCGTCATTTCTGTCGTCCTCTTGGTATGTCTTCGAGTTCTGTCACTACTGTGGTGTCATAATCATCCGTCTGCGTATGCAGGTCTCGGTAGTGCTCAGTCCATCTCTCCTTGGTCTGTCCGGATGTCTGCAGCAGGTGTCCATCGCGATCTTTAGCAAATTGTTGTTTCGGCTCCAATTTTGTATTGATATCCTTGATCACCTTTGGTCTCTGCTTCTGCGCGCTCTGCTCAATCAGTCGGCATTTCTCCTGCAGCCATATTTTTACATCGGCTGGGGCCGCCTTTCGAACTTCATCACACTCGCTTGTGTATATTCTTATGTTCTCTTCAGGCTGTAGTCTGCCATGTTTCGACTTTGTTTTTCATCCGCAAAGAGGAATGTTCCATGAGTTAATCACTGATTCTTCGCCTTCCTTTCCGTTGGTAGACTCTCAGTCATTGCCATTGATTGCCGAATACAACCCAGCTGTTCTTTCTTCCAACTTTTTTCTTCTCTTAGGTTAATCATACCAACTTTTTGGGTGAATAAGCTTAAATTGAGATCATCAGTGAGTATGGAATTATTTTCATTATCCTCCGAAAATGCGTACCCTGACGGGGCTCTGTGAACAAGACGCCGCGGTAGTCAGAACCGAACCAACAGTGACATCGGTGCTAGTTAGGATAAGATTTTATAAGGATTGTTTTCCATTTTCTACCTATTTTTAATCTACTTTTCCGATGTAATTTTCCTGTTTCTTATTAGTATCACTTTATTGTTTTACTGCTTAACTTCACTAGAAAGTTATGATTCTGCCACTCATTCCAATACCTCTGCAGCAGATGCAGCACGAAGCGACTGATCATCAGGTGCCAAGGCATGGTTTACTTGAAATGTATCAGTTCTTAACTAAATATCCCTGTTTAGCACTTTGAAGACCTTCGCGAAAATTTTCGTTGAACAGTTAGTGGTGACTTCGATTCGTGAGACCACAAAGCATATGGCGCTTTTTCTTGCATTTTGAACATTTTCTGAAACTGTCTTTAGTTAACGCAAGTAGCGCAAGTAGATGATATCAGAGGCTTACGCTTGGCATGATATACTAGTCCTTTTCCCGCAATAGTGTTACCACTATAAATTACAACCGCAGCTGGTGCTTCTAAATATCATCTAGCCCTTCATAACACAATATTAAACATGTTTGGTTGACCTCAGCTGTTCGAAAAAGTTCCGATGTCAATAATTGATAAAAATGATGATGAATTTATCCAGTTTTTAACGTTGGCTTTGTTTTATTCTTTCCAGCATGGCGGAATGCGATGTAAGTCACGTCAACGGAAGTCTGAGAAAGGTCCGGATCAGCATCAAGTCAATCATTCCAAAAGAAATCATCAACAGCTTTCAGTAGTGAAGATAGAAAGCTCTGACGATGAAGTGTCGTCATCGTCATTATCAACAAACGAAGATGATGCCGAAGAAGGAAGCCTGTATTCACCTGAGAGCAGCGAATCCGATGACGGAAATGAAGAGAACCGGTCATGTATGCATTGTGATAGCAATGACTTCAAAAGCCTGCACATATTACGAGTGCACACACGTTCTGCACATCCTGCAGTCTGTATCATCTGTTTTGAAGGATTTGATGATGAAGACAATCTTCAAAAGCATCAGAAAGCTTTGAACCACAGTGTGTGGATTTGCAAAACATGTGACTCATATTTCATAGAGAGGAATAGTTATTGGAGCCATGTAAAGTTGAAGCATCCAGAGGAATGTCCTTTCAAGTGCTCCGATTGCAATTTTGTGACGTTTTCAAAGAAATCTCTTTATAGACATTCACGATCGCTTCATCCAATTGAAGACGAGTTGACCAGCTTAAAATGCAGGTGGAAAATCTTGCTTTCAATGTGCAACATTTGTTACAGGCCATTTGGCAGCAGTTACTCGTTGTTGTTACATATGTTCCGAGAACACAATCAGCCTGGTCAGACGCACGTCTACAAATGTGAAGTCTGTCAATTTGGTTTTGGCAGGGGGCATGCCTTTGAACGTCATTTGAAGGATGATCATTCTGAGGACATTGAGTATATGAATGAAGTCCGAACACTGCTAGAATCGACTTTGAAAAAGTCTTTAAGCTGTGAGGTGTGTGAAAAGGAATATGCAAGCAATCATCTGCTAGAAAAGCACATAGTGAGTCAGCATCCATTTCTTCGACCACATGTGTGCAACATTTGTGGATCTCGATATCCTGAGAAAAGTGATCTAGCAGTACACGTTGAGTCTGTCCATAACGGACCAGCTGCGCATTTGTGTCCGCTTTGTGATTACTCTACATCACGCATTCATTATTTAAAAAATTTGGTGTCACACCTGAAGAAGAATCATGGCTATCAAAATATGCCAGAATGGTACTGTTTTACTCACAAGCTTGAATTCATGACAATGACTGACTTCCACAGACACGTACAGAAATGTCATTTGCAACAAGAAGATCTCCGTTCAAAGACGAGATATCCTTCTGTTAAATGTGGGAAAGACTTCGGATCAAGAGTTGCAGTTAAAGAACACATTGTACGTACCCATGCGGAAGAACAGTCGAATCTTGAGGTAAGTTTTGGTTGGATGGTGTTTTAGTAAGTCAGACTCTACTTGACAAGCTATATTTCTTCAGCAAGCGTGATTTTATAAAGAAGGACAGGGGGCATGAATGATATGCGAGTATGCTATTATTGAATAATTTGTAACGAGCTTATGTTTGTGAGTTAGAGACTTCCATCAATCGCTGATTGATTGCAAAACAAACGTTTTTCTAAGCGGGATCTTTCGGTCTACAGCGTAAACCATTTTCAAGCGACTGACTTGCTCACCAAAGGTAGCGTAACACGGTTGACACAGACAAAAAGACATTATGATGAATTAGTATGATGAACTGTAATTTTCGGTATGCAAATGAGGTACAAGAATGTGCTGAAGGATAAAAAGCACAAACTTGCAGATCATGAAATCGACGTTTATGATGCATCAGAAGATGCGCCCGAGTTCCACCACCGAGTTGACTTCGAAATAGGGACCTGCGAGTCGGAAAATGTTGAGTCGAATCGAATCATAGAAAACTTAAATAGGCCTTCTTCAGCTTTCTTTTACTTTCGATTTACCTATCGAGTTATACCGCTACCCATTCAGAAAATAGGCCTACTTCTTCTTACTTCTGCGTATGACTTACTAAGACAGCTATACCGATGGCTTTTAGGAAATGGGCCAATCAAATTTACGTGGCTATTGAGGCATATGGTGACTCCTCAGCAGAAACGATCAGTAAGATTTAGGTGTCTATGTTATTTTGAGAAAATGAAAGTGTACTACGCTTTGTAACTGCAACCTGTTTCGAATAATTAGTGACATTAAATTATGTGTTGGATGGATGTTCATTTGACAACATATCTTGAACTACCCATCGACCTTGCTTTGCTAAATTACCTGTAAGTAGTTTGATATCCTGTCTGAGTTTTTGCTTCCTTGCGTCTTGGTCTACTTTTAGTAATTCTTGCTTTAGGATTTGTGCTATAATTCACTATTAGCAGGGTCTTAAGCTTGCATCTTACCTGGACCTAATATTCCTGACGGAAAACAGTCTGAAAAGTATGCAAATGGGCTATTTACAATTCTGCTTTAATCAGTCAGTGTGAAGTACCGGTACATCGAACTTGGTCAGGAAGATCGGCCGAGTCCAAATCCAAAGCCTTGATCTGAGCAACATGTAGTACATACAGTAATTATTAATGATACAGCACGTACTATGGCTGGTGATACGTCTAATTCTTGTTCAGCAACTGAGTTTCAGTGAGAATGCAGCCTCTCAAACATGTTGCAATGTCAAATTCTAGTCGTAGCGACCGTGAGAGGCTACAAAAGAAAGGAAAATAGTTGACATAATTTTGGTCAGCCGAAGCGAATTTATCTCGGATCACAATATCGAATCGATTCGAATCTCAAAGCTTAGCAGATCCCTTCATTGAAAATTTGCAAGCAATCAATCGTGGGCAAGCTGGCGGAAGAGAATCATTAAGGACAGGGCGCCCTCGGTCCTGGAAAAAGTCTGGATAGGTATTATTTTTAAGAAAATGTCTGAAAAGTCTAGGAATTCTGGAGAAAATATCCAAGCATGATAGTAGCATCATGTTGTTTTCGAGAACTTTATTTTACGTACCCTATAGGAGTCACGAAAGTGTTGAAAAAGCTTCACTTTTGTCTGAGCAACAGTTTGTCTGAGTCAATATTGCTCTAAGCGGCTGTCTGTGTCTGAGCAGCGAAAAGCGATGTGAGAATTAGCTTCCCCCGTAGTAAATGCAAGACTGAGAAACATTAGCTTCATGAGCTGAAAAATATTGTTCAGTGGCAATTACTAGAAAATCCCGTTTGCTAAGTTCCTTCGTTTAGTGGTGAACGACTGAGAACCTCGTTCATTTGCTCTCAAAAGTTCTAATGCATTGGTTAGAACTACAAAATAAACCGTCTGTTGGTCCCTTGAATAATTTTGCTTACTTTACCTGATTTGCAAGATCTCGAATCACTTGTTGGTGTCCTCCATTGCGCGTTCGGATAATTTTTCGCCAGTTTCCCTTTTGTCATCATAGCTATCACGTATAAGTCAGCTTCGCACCAACCTTGTCTGTCCAACACATCTTGGATCGGCCGCTATGGCTGTTGCCATTCGCGATGCCAAGCAGCACGGTATTCACTCGGCAATTATGCGGCAGATGTGACCGGAGACACTCATTTTCCACTTCTTATTCATCTACACAAGTCGTAACTTCGGTTTTGCTCTTATCAAGACTTCATAATTGGTGGCGTGGTGAATCCATGTAACCACTAAAATCTTTCGGAAGCACCGCAACTCAAAGGCATTGAGACGCCGCTTATCCGTCTTTCTCAGCGTCCACGTTTCCGAAGGAGGCATCAGCACGTTCGGAAAACACGTTTGCAACACCGTGCATTTTAGTTCTTGTGTTAATCACGTGACTCGTCCATATTTTGTCAAATCCTGCTAGCATCTTGAATGCCATGCCTGGCCATGCCAATGCGCTGACGAATTTCTTTGCACTTGCCTCGTCATTCATCGTACCTCCAAGATAGGTGAACTTGTGGACTGTTTCGATCGCAGTGTTGTTGGTAGAAACCTGTGCTTTTTGACTTGCCTACACTATCACCAAGGTTGGGTTTTCGGTCTTGGGTTCACTCTTGGCGGGTACCCAAGAATCTTGGGGTTGAGAACCCCCCCAAGAGTGAGAACCCAAGAGTAAACAAATTGACCATGAATGATCATTTACGGTTTTCTTGGAAAAATTCTGCTTAAGTAAACCGTAAATGATCATTCATGGTCAATTTCTGAATTGAAATTGAATTTTTTTTCTTTTAAAAACCTAATTAATCGAAAGTAGCCGATGCTGTTATTATTATTTTATTTCCCAAATTTGGGAAATAAAATAATAATAACAGCATCGGCTACTTTCGATTCATTCTTTATAATGCTGTTTAAGCGGAATTTTACTATTTTGAAAAACCTAATTAAACAAGCTATCAGATAGACATTTACGGTAGGTTTTTAAACTATTCTTTGATTACCTTTGGCTTCCTTGTGAATTTAATCCATTAAACTTGATGTAATGCATATTGTGTTATACAGAATTTTGTATACCGTATATCATTTTGCGTGAAATAAAAAACAAATAATACATAGAAAATGCAATGCATGAAACCAATACCTGTATAACGCTTATGCTGTTAAATTGGTAGCCTGCAACAATTCGTAGATAACTTGCTTCATGTAGCCTCTTGCCTTGAAAGTTAAAAACTTTGGCCTATATTGTTTATTCTACTATTCGGCTACATGTATTAGAAATAGAAAGATATCAGTATCATTTAATGCAGTGACATTCTTTGATGATTGTTCTTACGATTGGTAAAAATATCGCTATATCTACATTTATGCTATTTTCATCTTATACGAGGCCTATGTTATTGTGTTTCGTTTCTCGATCAGATATGTTGTAAGGAATGTATCTTAGTCATGCATGTTGTTCTAACTAGGAAATTATTAGGCTGTAGACGTAAACAGGGTTGATGATATTAAGCCCAGAGATAACCTATGCCGATAATTAAAACTTCTAGCTGAATTGCGATAAGAATAACTTTTAGCTGAATATTAATATGGCCTCAATTCCGCAATAACAAATTCATGTAATAAATAGTAATTAATGCGAACATCAGATACATATTAATTAGATAGCAATATGTACAATATGGTATGATTCAAAATATCTTCATGCAATTTTAAATCTCAATCAAAATTCCAAACATATTCTGGAAATTGTTGTTCCACTTCATTAGAAAATAGCCACTCTTGGGTCCAATCTTGGGGGCACCCAAGATTAGACCGAAGATTAATCTTGGTCTTGGGTCTTGAGGGGTACCCCAAGATTGTACACAACCTTGTGGCAGGGCTTGAGTTATTGTTAAGCTGTCCTTGAATTGACACCCCTGCCGCATTACCATAACACGTTCCAGGTATTCAAAGTAAAATAGAAGGTCACAGGGGATCGCCCTGTCTGGAACTCTTGTCTGAACCAGTCACCACATTCATTTCCGAGTCTGACTGTAGCCTTGGCAGTGTTGTACATGCTCTTCAAAATGTAGATGATCTTGCCATCCACTCCGTATGATTTTAATGCCGCACACTAGCGTCTTGCCGAATGTTGCCGAAAGTCTTAGAGAGATCGATGAAGCAGGCCTCAACAAGGAACTGTTGCATATTACTGTGGTCTCTGCGGAAGCCTGTTTGTTCTTCTACAGCAACGGCTCGACAGAAGTTTTCAGACGCGCTGTGATGATCAATAAGAACACTTTGCATACGTGGTTTATCAGAGGTAAGGTGCGGTAGTTGCTGCAGATGTTTTAGATCTCCATTCTTTGGCCGCGTCACCATAACCGAGTTGTTCTATTCATCAAGAACTTTCTCTTCAGATTATGCTAGACTGCATATAATGAGCCGCTCTTATGTCAATTCTCTCCCCCCACCTGTATGTAGCATCTCTCCTGTGATGACATCTGCGGTGGGAGCCTTGTGTGGTTTTAGTGTCTTGATCGCTGCTTCGACTTGACACCCGAGTATTTCGTCATTTCTGTCGTCCTCTTGGTATGTCTTCGAGTTCTGTCACTACTGTGGTGTCATAATCATCCGTCTGCGTATGCAGGTCTCGGTAGTGCTCAGTCCATCTCTCCTTGGTCTGTCCGGATGTCTGCAGCAGGTGTCCATCGCGATCTTTAGCAAATTGTTGTTTCGGCTCCAATTTTGTATTGATATCCTTGATCACCTTTGGTCTCTGCTTCTGCGCGCTCTGCTCAATCAGTCGGCATTTCTCCTGCAGCCATATTTTTACATCGGCTGGGGCCGCCTTTCGAACTTCATCACACTCGCTTGTGTATATTCTTATGTTCTCTTCAGGCTGTAGTCTGCCATGTTTCGACTTTGTTTTTCATCCGCAAAGAGGAATGTTCCATGAGTTAATCACTGATTCTTCGCCTTCCTTTCCGTTGGTAGACTCTCAGTCATTGCCATTGATTGCCGAATACAACCCAGCTGTTCTTTCTTCCAACTTTTTTCTTCTCTTAGGTTAATCATACCAACTTTTTGGGTGAATAAGCTTAAATTGAGATCATCAGTGAGTATGGAATTATTTTCATTATCCTCCGAAAATGCGCACCCTGACGGGGCTCTGTGAACAAGACGCCGCGGTAGTCAGAACCGAACCAACAGTGACATCGGTGCTAGTTAAGATAAGATTTTATAAGGATTGTTTCCCATTTTCTACCTATTTTTAATCTACTTTTCCGATGTAATTTTCCTGTTTCTTATTAGTATCACTTTATTGTTTTACTGCTTAACTTCACTAGAAAGTTATGATTCTGCCACTCATTCCAATACCTCTGCAGCAGATGCAGCACGAAGCGACTGATCATCAGGTGCCAAGGCATGGTTTACTTGAAATGTATCAGTTCTTAACTAAATATCCCTGTTTAGCACTTTGAAGACCTTCGCGAAAATTTTCGTTGAACAGTTAGTGGTGACTTCGATTCGTGATACCACAAAGCATATGGCGCTTTTTCTTGCATTTTGAACATTTTCTGAAACTGTCTTCAGTTAACGCAAGTAGCGCAAGTAGATGATATCAGAGGCTTACGCTTGGCATGATATACTAGTCCTTTTCCCTCAATAGTGTTACCACTATAAATTACAACCGCAGCTGGTGCTTCTAAATATCATCTAGCCCTTCATAACACAATATTAAACATGTTTGGTTGACCTCAACTGTTCGAAAAGTTCCGATGTCAATGATTGATAAAAATGATGATGAATTTATCCAGTTTTTAACGTTGTCTTTGTTTTATTCTTTCCAGCATGGCGGAATGCGATGTAAGTCACGTCAACGGAAGTCTGAGAAAATTCCGGATCAGCATCAAGTCAATCATTCCAAAAGAAATCATCAACAGCTTTCAGTAGTGAAGATAGAAAGCTCTGACGATGAAGTGTCGTCATCGTCATTATCAACAAACGAAGATGATGACGAAGAAGGAAGCCTGTATTCACCTGAGAGCAGCGAATCCGATGACGGAAATGAAGAGAACCGGTCATGCATGCATTGTGATGTCAATGACTTCAAAAGCCTGCACACATTACGGGAGCACACACGTTCATCACATCCAACAGTCTGTATTATCTGTTTTGAAGGATTTGATGATGAAGACAATCTTCAAAAGCATCAGGAAGCTTTGCACCACAGTGTGTGGATTTGCAAAACATGTGACTCATATTTCATAGAGAGGAATAGTTATTGGAGCCATGTAAAGTTGAAGCATCCAGAGGAATGTCCTTTCAAGTGCTCCGATTGCAATTTTATGACGTTTTCAAAGAAATCGTTTTATAGACATTCACGATCGCTTCATCAAAATAAAGATGAGTTGACCATCTTAAAAACCAAGTGGAAATATTTGCTTTCAATGTGCAACATTTGTTACAAGCCATTTTTGTGCAGTTACTCATTATTGTTGCACATGTTTCAAGAACACAACCAGCCTGGTCAGACGCACGTCTACAAATGTGAAGTCTGTCAATTTGGTTTTGGCAGGGGGCATGCCTTTGAGCGTCATTTGAAGGATGATCATTCTGAGGACATTGAGTATATGAATGAAGTCCGAACACTGCTAGAATCGACTTTGAAAAAGTCTTTAAGCTGTGAGGTGTGTGAAAAGGAATATGCAAGCAATCCTCTGCTAGAAAAGCACATAGTGAGTCAGCATCCATTTCTTCGACCACATGTGTGCAGCATTTGTGGATCTCGATATCCTGAGCAAAGTGATCTAGCAGTGCACGTTGAGTCTGTCCATAACGGACCAGCTGCGCATTTGTGTCCGCTTTGTGATTACTCTACACCACGCATTCATTTTTTAAAAAATTTAGTGTCACACCTGAAGAAGAATCATGGCTATCAAAATATGCCAGAATTGTACTGTTTTACTCACAAGCTTGAATTTATGACAAGGACTAACTTCGCCAGACACATACAGAATTATCACTTCCAGCAAAATGGTCGTCCAAAGCGTTCAAAGACGAGATATCCTTCTGTTAAATATGGGGAAGACTTTGGATCAAGTGTCGCAGCTAAAGAACACATCGTACGTACCCATAAGGAAGAACAGTCGAATCTTGAGGTAAGTTTTGGTTAGATGATGTTTTAGTAAGTCAGACTCTACTTGACAAGCTATATTTCTTGAACAAGCGTGATGTCAAAAAGAAAGACAGGGGGCATGAATGATATGCGAGTATGCTATTATTGAATAATTTGTAACGAGCTTATGTTTGTGAGTTAGAGACTTCCATCAATCGCTGATTGATTGCAAAACAAACGTTTTTCTAAGCGGGATCTTTCAGTCTACACGGCAAGCGATTCTCAAACGACTGATTTACTCCAGGAACTGTTGAATGACAATTCTTGAGACTTAACATACAAGGTGATTATAAAATCTTCAAATGATAAGTAAGCTCACGAAAAAGTCCGCTTTATGTGAGAAGAAGCGGTTTTTGCACCAATATCATGAAGACAGTAAGTTTTATTCACCAGATTATCAAAGACATAATTCAAAACACGACATATTTTCTCATGGATTCCAGCATGAGGACCATTTGTGCCTTTCAAAACGTCTAAACGAAAGTCGAAATCTCTCCAAACACTCAATGGCCAGAGACATGAAATGTGCCTTGAACAGAAAAAGCAATTTTCAATAGAAAGTTAGGATCCTCTGCCTTTCTATCCAATATCTCTATTGCAGATGCTGCAGGAAGAGACCGATCATCAAGTTCCAAATCATGGATCACTTGAAATTCATCAGTTAGGAGCTTAAGATTCTTGTTTAGCACTTTGAAGACCTTTGTGAAATTTTCATTAAATAGTGGTGACATCGATTCGTGATGCCGCATAACAAATCACGCTTTTTCTTGCATTTCGAACATTTTCTAAAATTTGTCATGCGATGACGCAAACAACGTAAATTAACGATATCAGTGACTTGTGCTTGGAATGATGCACTTCTGCATAGCATGTTTTCCTTTAAATGAGCTATTCCTTTCATCATGCATCGTACAGCCAAACAACGTGCTATTGTCGTTGTTCCTTCTTTGCTAGGAAAAGAAGCGACTGCAGCTGGTGCCTCTATTTATCATCTAGCCCTTCATAACATAATACTAAATATGTTTGGTTAACCTCAGCTGTTCGAAAAAGTTCCGATGTCAATGATTGATAAAAATGATGATGAATTTATCCAGTTTTTAACGTTGGCTTTGTTTTATTCTTTCCAGCATGGCGGAATGCGATGTAAGTCACGTCAACGGAAGTCTGAGAAAGTTCCGGATCAGCATCAAGTCAATCATTCCAAAAGAAATCATCAACAGCTTTCAAACGTGAAGATGAAAACTTCTGACGATGAAGTGTCGTCATCATCGTTATCAGCAAACGAAGACGATGACGAAGAAGGAAGCCTGTATTCACCTGAGAGCAGCGAATCCGACGGTGGAAATGACGAGAAGCGGACTTGCTTGCATTGTGATGGCAATGACTTTAAAGGCCTTCACATGTTGCGGGAGCACACACATTCTGCACATCCTGCAGTCTGTATTATCTGTTTTGAAGGATTTGATGATGAAGACAATCTTCAAATGCATCAGAAGGCTTTGAACCACAGTGTGTGGATTTGCAAAACATGTAACTTTTATTTCATAAGGAGATGTTTCTATCGGAAGCATATGTTGACGACGCATCCTGAGGAATGTCCCTTTAAATGTCCTGATTGTGACTATTCTACTTTCAACAAATCACGACTTCCAGCACATCGACGTCAGATTCATGAAGCCTCTACGATTGTTGTTAAAACAGACCAATGGAAATTTTCTACTCAAATGTGCAGTATTTGTTGCAAGCCGTTTTTAAACAGTTTGTCAATGTTGTTGCACATGTTCCAAGAGCATAACCAACCTGGTCAGACACACGTTTTTAAGTGCGAGGTCTGTGACTTTGGCTTTGGAAAAGGGAGAGCTTTTGAGGGTCATATGAAAGAGTATCACGCTGAAGATATTGAATATGTAAATGAAGTCCGAGCGCTACTGGAATCGACTTTGCATAAACCACTTGTTTGTGAAGTATGCAACATCACGTTTTCTTCGTGTAGTTGCTTAAACCAACATATATCAGCTAAGCATTCGTTTCTGCTACCTCATGCATGCAGAATTTGTGGAAAGCGATATCTTAACGAAACTGATGTTGCAATTCATATTCAAGTTGACCATGGAGGACCATCCACATACATATGTCCCGTTTGTGACTTCACTCCTGGAAGCGATTCCACTGTAACTTTATTGAGGCATCTGAAAAGGAAGCACAACTACCAAAATATGCCTGACTACTATTGCTTTGCTCATAACAGGGGTTTCATTTCTGGTCAAGCATTTAGAAATCATTTGATGAGACGTCACGCTGCAAAAGTTCAGCTTCCAAGGACAGGATTTCCCTGTCACATTTGTGGAAAGGAATTTGGAGCTTTGCAACCTGTCCAAATGCACATTGAACGTGTTCATATCAAAAAGAAGAGGATTAAGGTGAGCTGCAATTAAATGTAAACAGCACAGTTGAAAAGATGAAATTCAGCTAATTCGAAGTCATAGAATAAGTGTATAGTAGGTAGAGAGTCGACTCTAAACAATGTCAGCATATACTGAAGTTGTTTGTATCAAAAGATTTAGTTTTTGTGGAGATTGCGCTCCTGCGGTTTAAAAAATGTTTGATAAATTTTTAAGAAGCGAATTTTTCCTGTTTATATAACACCGATTTGGTGCCTCTATATTGAAATTTGTATGTAAACCTTCTAGCATGAAACTTGGTTATCAAAATGAATGGAAATTTACTAACAGGTGTCTTAATTCCACGGAAAAATAGCTGATCATCAAGGAAATTTCTTAAACCGCATTACATTGTAAGTCTTCACGAAATTGTTGAGATCGGAATGTGCTTGTTAGCTGAAATTTCAAGTTTTTAATTCAATTTTCATCGGCAAGAGTTCATGGTTCACTAAATTCATTCGTGTTTCATTTCTTGAACCTGAATAGTAATGTGGACCCATTTACATCTTCTAAAGTTCCTTGTTATCATTGTCTTTGATTATGATATTTTGCTCTTTCAATGGCAGGTAGTTTGTGATACGGTCATCTTAAGGAAGTACTCCTATTGCTAAGGCTTAGCACGTGAAAGTAATCACCCATCGAATTGCCAATTTAATAAACATTACCTCTTGTTGTCATGACACCTAGGATTTGTAATACACAGTACTATTCTCCTGTATTGCTATCATGATCAGTCATTTCCGTGGTAATTTCTTAAAAAACTGATAAATATGTAAAATTGTGATTTTACTGATAATGTGAACTACTGACAAAATGCAATTTGTGACCGTAAACATTTGCAGTAATAGTGGTGTTGACGTGGAAGTGAAACGGGAGAAACAGTAATTGGCGGCAAAACAGGCTAGGATGTTGGCTATTATGTAGCTGGCCCGTATCTACATACGAGTAATATAGCCTCTATTAGTAACCTTGAGACAGTAACATGAAACTGTGATCAAATTTAGGTCCAATAAGTGAAAGATGAAATATATTTAAATTCCTTTCACCGATGCTCCTGTTTGGCCACTCTAGACATTTCAATTCACGAATGGCATTTCTCATGACGCATTTGAAGTGTTTCCAGACTTTTGAGAAGTGCTATATATGGTTAAATTACTATTTAAGTTTTAATGAATATCATAATCATATTTAAAGATAAATTCAAATTTTATTTCACCTGTAATTGAATAGGCCCACCTCCAGATCGAGATGAATGATGGGGAATGGATAACCCCGAGCATCAAGAGATATCTTGCTGCTCATGCATAAGCAAACGAAGATTTTGCTCTGATTAACATTCATCTTGATAAACAAAGAAATTAATAAACTTTTCGCTTATATTGCAGTGTGATCATTGTGACCTAACATTCAAGAACGTATTCACATTATACACTCATGCTGCAAAACACACTCAACGATTCAAGTGCGATATTTGCTCCAAGTCATTCGAAAACAGGTTTATTTTGGAACGTCATAAAGTTACTCATACTGGAGAAAAACCTTTCAAATGCGATCTGTGTGGTCTTCGTGTCAGTCAAAAATCAGCGCTTCAAAGGCACATAAAAGTCGTTCATCCAAACGGTGAAGTTAAGAAGAAAGTGAAGCAAACTCAGCGAAAAACAAGAGGACCGAAGAAGGAACCATCTGAGCCGAAAATGGATGAGAAGCAACCTGGAGACGAGAAACAGGAGATCGAAGCAAAATCTGAAGTGAAGAAAAGTCAAGGGAGAACAAGGGGGCCGAAAAAGTATCCGTCTGAGCGAAAAGCGGATGAGAAACAACTTGGAGACGAGAAGCTAGAGGTCGTAGGAAAAACTGAAGGGACGAGAACTGGAAGGGGGAGACAATCGAGGAAGAGACAATTACCAGCGGAAGAAACTTCAGAAGGTAGGTGTTGTGTATTTCTAGCTGTTTTCCATGTTTATTTAGCGGTTTTATCCATCGTTGCAAGGCAATGTTCGAGGAAAAGTGATAATGTTAGAGGATTGAAAACGGAAGTGAAGATAACGCTTGACAGTCTCACCGTGTAGTACTAAATGTGTGACGTTTGACCGTTGTCTCAGGATTACTTTTCTGATTTCTTTAACGCCCCGTTATAAGTAGTATGAAACAAGTTGGATATCAAAAGAAATGAATATTCGCTAACAAGCATCGTAACTAAGAGGAAATTATGCTGATGATCAAGGAAATGTAATGAACAGCATTATAATGGAAGTCTCTACGAAAAAGTTAGGATCTTATTTTGCTTTCTTGGCTGAAATTTCAAGTTTTAATTCAATTTTCATCGTCATGAATTTTTGGCTCACTAAATTCATGTTTCACTTCTTGAATCTGAATGGTCATGTGCAGCCATTTTACATCTTTCAAAGTTAATTCAAATCATTGTCCTTGATTATGTTATTTTGCTCTACCAGTTGCGTTGTTTATGATATGATCTCGCTTAAGAAGATTCTTTTGAGGTTCAGCATGAAAGCACTAGCTG
The DNA here is from genome assembly GCA_907163375.1 of Prostheceraeus crozeri. Lineage (NCBI taxonomy): Eukaryota > Metazoa > Platyhelminthes > Polycladida > Euryleptidae > Prostheceraeus > Prostheceraeus crozeri. The sequence continues at coordinate 385,477 of CAJQUW010002060.1, read as the reverse complement.
GTCATCGAGTTGAAAATTTAACAAACATTACCTCTCCAAGGCTGTCATGACACGGACGATCTGTAAAATGATATCATTTCATCCTGCATTACAGTCATGATCATTCAATTCCATTGTAATTTCTTCAAGACTGCATAAATGTGCATATCTCACATTTAGAGACAATTCCGACTGTATCCATCTTGAGTTCATTCAATAAAATCGAAAGTGTATACACATTGGGGATTTAATAAATGGAGAGCTACCACTCTACCTAATATGCTTACTGTATGGAATTACTGATTATTAATGATTAATGATGCGACTGATCAAAAGACATAAAGCATAAAACTGCCGGCAGTCAGTCACCAGCAGGCACTCCATAGCCTGCAGTCATCATCAGGGACTGGTCTACTTGGGTTTCGACCCGTGGCTTGCAGTCATCAGCAGGTACTCGTCTGCTTGGCTTTCGAGCCGTGGCCTGTAGTCATCAGCAGGTGCTCGTCTAGTTGCGTTTCGAGCCCTAGCCTGTAGTCATCAGCAGGTGCTCGTCTAGTTGCGTTTTGAGCACTAGCCTGTAGTCATCGGCAGGTACTCGTCTAGTTGGGTTTCGAGCCGTAGGCTGAAGTCATCGGCAGGTACTCGTCTAGTTGGGTTTCGAGTCGTAGCCGGTAGTCATCAGTAGGTGCTCGTCTAGTTGCGTTTCGAGCCGTAGGCTGAAGTCATCAGCAGGTACTCTTCTAGTTGGATTTCGAGCCGTAGGCTGAAGTCATCAGTAGGTACTCGTCTAGTTGGGTTTCGAGCCGTAGGCTGAAGTCATCAGTAGGTACTCGTCTAGTTGGGTTTCGAGCCGTAGGCTGAAGTCATCGGCAGGTACTCGTCTAGTTGGGTTTCGAACTGTAGGCTGAAGTCATCAGCAGGTACTCGTCTAGTTGGGTTTCGAGTCGTAGCCGGTAGTCATCAGTAGGTACTCGTCTAGTTGGGTTTCGAGTCGTAGCCGGTAGTCATCAGTAGGTACTCGTCTAGTTGGGTTTCGAACTGTAGGCTGAAGTCATTGGCAGGTACTCGTCTAGTTGGGTTTCGAGCCGTAGGCTGAAGTCATCAGCAGGTACTCGTCTAGTTGGGTTTCGAGCTGTAGCTGAAGTCATCAGCAGGTACTCGTCTAGTTGGGTTTTTCGAGTCGTAGCCGGTAGTCATCAGTAGGTACTCGTCTAGTTGGGTTTCGAGTCGTAGCCGGTAGTCATCAGTAGGTACTCGTCTAGTTGGGTTTCAAACTGTAGGCTGAAGTCATTGGCAGGTACTCGTCTAGTTGGGTTTCGAGCCGTAGGCTGAAGTCATCAGCAGGTACTCGTCTAGTTGGGTTTCGAGCCGTAGGCTGAAGTCATCAGCAGGTACTCGTCTAGTTGGGTTTCGAGCCGTAGGCTGAAGTCATCAGTAGGTACTCGTCTAGTTGGGTTTCGAGCTGTAGGCTGAAGTCATCAGTAGGTACTCGTCTAGTTGGGTTTCGAGCCGTAGGCTGAAGTCATCGGCAGGTACTCGTCTAGTTGGGTTTCGAACTGTAGGCTGAAGTCATCAGCAGGTACTCGTCTAGTTGGGTTTCGAGTCGTAGCCGGTAGTCATCAGCAGGTACTCGTCTAGTTGGGTTTCGAGTCGTAGCCGGTAGTCATCAGTAGGTACTCGTCTAGTTGGGTTTCGAACTGTAGGCTGAAGTCATTGGCAGGTACTCGTCTAGTTGGGTTTCGAGCCGTAGGCTGAAGTCATCAGCAGGTACTCGTCTAGTTGGGTTTCGAGCTGTAGGCTGAAGTCATCAGCAGGTACTCGTCTAGTTGGGTTTCGAGTCGCAGGCGGTAGTCATCAGCAGGTACTCGTCTAGTTGGGTTTCGAGTCGTAGCCGGAAGTCATCAGCAGGTACTCGTCTAGTTGGATTTCGAGTCGTAGTCGGTAGTCATCAGTAGGTACCGTATATACTCGCATATAAGCCGATCTCGCATATAAGCCGACCATCTAAAATTGCTTTAGAATTACCAGTTTTTGCAAAAACCCGCATATAAGCCGGTACTCAACTTATCTAATTTTACACTATATTTTTGGTTCATAGAAATTTGTTACTGTAAAGATGATAAATGCTTACTTTTATGTTACATACTAAAAGAAATAGAAGAAATTTTTTTATTTCTAAGAAACCAAACCGTGTACCAATGACGTCGGCTTCATCATTACCTCTAGCTTGGTTACGGCTCGCCACTGGTGACACACAACCAAATAAAAAGGCAGATAGCGATGAAAACGTGTAGCTGGAAAATTGGCATTAGTATCTGTCCTTGTGTTCATTTTGTTTTATACGCATATAAGCCGACCCCCTGATTTCAGCATTGTATTTTATACTTCTAAACTCGGCTTATATGCGAGTATATACGGTACTCGTCTAGTTGGGTTTCGAGCCGTAGCTTGGACTAGCCTTCTCAGTGAAACGTTTTTCTATTCTGAGGGCGGATTTAGGGCGAATTTCGACACTTGCTTGAATTTATGATTATTGAAAAGCCTATCCTGTTTCTTCAGATAACATGTTTGAAGATTTCTCGAAGAAGACTGCATTTGTACCATCACAGAAGAGGAGAAGAATTCATGCCAAGAATCGGCAAGGTAACAGTCGAAGAGTTTCAAATTCTATTGATATGTATTTGTCTTTCAATATGCATTGTGTTTCGGATACTTGAAAATCATGTTTTCCTCTATTTCGTCGAGGAATTCGTCAATCTGCCACAATTAATTTTGAATATCCTTATGTATTGTTTTACAAACAATGACTGCTAATCCATGCTCTTCAATGTCATGCAGGCCGTATTCTAACTGCAAACAAATTTCACTTAAATAAGAATTCTAATTTTTACATTTTAGAAGCGATGAGGGCGAATGTAAGCACACCTATACTCATCGATTTTAGCTGGAAAGTAACTATGTCACGTAACATTTCAACCAACTTTGAAGTATGAATGCAAAACCTACGAGGACGCACACTGTTAACAGTCATATAATATTCTCATTTATTTTTATCTCAAGTTTTGTGAGGATCATTTCAGATAAACTTTGGTCTTTAGGTGAATTGTCTAAACAAGCAGTTTTCCTAATCAACATTTAACAAACGCTTTCAGTCTAACTTAATAACAATAAAGCATGCGTATTATTTGCATGAATAATTATTGCCTGCATAGCTTCAATTTAGGATATTAACATGTATGTAATTATTTGCAGACTGACACACAAAGTCGGTTGGCCCGTTGGACTCCCATGGGTCGATAAGCGATATATCCCGTGGAATGGTACTAGGATTAGAACACTCGTCCCATGGACATCGCTGGACTCATCTGAGTTTTTAATATTATCGTATTATATTATGCATATTATATATTATAATTATTATATTAATTATTGTATTAATTATTATTAATTACATGTATGTATTCATTATTATATTAGTTATTTATTATATATTATATATATTATCGCATTCCTGTTTTAGTTTTCTTTGTTAATCAGCAGAAACTTTAATCAATGTGATTGATATGAAATATTCTTTGCGCGCATGTTTTATCATAATATATATGCAGTGAGCCTCTAGAAGTAGAAGTACCTTGTCCATAACGAAGCACATGTCTGTAAAAAGAGATACCAAAAATATTCAAGTTTTAAATACACATATTCGTTCAGATGCGCACATGCAACGTGTGACACGAAGTTCACTAAATTAAATCTGTGGTTGATAATTTGAAAATGAAAAACTTATTATTTAATTTGATTACATGTCATTAGATAAATCGGCATGCTTATTGTAAGGAAGATGCAATTACAGTCATTTTGTAAAACAGCATTTTGGTACACTAGCATTCGCAAAAAGTGGGCTTCAGTATTTCATTTTTTAACAAGGTATCTGGTATAGATTGATGTTTGACTTTTTATCTTTTCGGTTTCATAAAGTGAGGCCATTGCACAGTCTAAGTTCGTAGAACATGAATGGAGCTTCAGTTTCAGTACACATTAGTGGTGTACAAACCCGGGCCGGGTTTACGAATTTATTTCGGGTAGCCGTTCGGGTTGATTGTAAAATATTCAGGTTTTATTTTCGGGTTATGAATTTGTGACACTTCGAAGTCAATATAATCTAATAATGTGTTATATTCACTCTTCAAAGACTTCAATCAAGGGATACAATCAATCAACTTTATTACACGAATGAATAAATTATTGATTGTGATCGTGAAGAAGAGGAATTTCCTTTTCATTAAACTCCCTTCACTCAAGCCTAAATATTGAGAAGTACAGCTTCCACGGCGGGTGGAAAGTGGTCGAGTCGGGTTCGGGTTTTTTATTCATAGCCATTGCACGTACATCTCTAGTGCACATTCAAGTGACTGGTAGAAGCGCGTTTGCCTGTGCTCTACAGTTATCTTCAGCGACTATTTTTAATGAGTCGAAACTGTTTTGCATATCTTGATTTAAAATAAGATAAGTGTTCTATATCATTATATGGATCGATAATTCTGAATTTTATACCAACTTCGGTTAATGTGATTCTTATTTTGTCGAGAAACATTTGAGTTTGTCGATAGAATTGGTTCACTAAATTAAAGTTTTTGACGTCTTGGACGACGCTTTGGTGATTCAGGTTCGGTTTTAGAGATAGTAATCATTTTGTGGAAGTGGTACGGAAGGATGGCCTCAGTGCATTATCAACTTACAGTTCTACGCCATGATTCGTTCATGTTGAATTTCTTGCTTTACGTCTATAGACTCAAGAAACCCATATTACTCGCGGGAGGAAGTGTGCGCATCAAATTTTGTTGATTATAAACTTAGATATTTTACACTCCATTTTACTAAACATCGTGATTTTATTTACTACTATCTACTGCCAATGAAAAGTAGTGTCCGAGAAGAGTGAATATTTATCATCAAGGAGATTTAGATTGCTGCAGGAGGCGAAACTGACACTCGGCGCACTCATTCTTTTTACATAAGTAGGCGGACGATGACAGGAGAGATGTCAGGGTTGTAAGAGGTTTTTTAGTAAAAAAACAGCCACAAAAGTTTGAAGTTAAAATATTATATTCTCCCTGTGGCTGTTTTTTTACTATACATTATAAGAGTGAAATTACTCGATTTTGCTTCAAGGTTTTTTACTAGTCCCTGCATGCGTGTGCAGTTATCGACCGATCGAGTATATGACTCGACACCGCAGCTGCATGATTTGGTGACCCGATCGGGGCGTTGTCAAGACAACCTGCCATTGTCTACTGATATAATAAGAGGAATATAAAAACAGTCGGCTGTGTTTTTGCACGCGACTGCCTGCCTTCGTCAGCGATGTAACAATCAAGTCGTCGTTCGGCAATCCTTCAGCCTGTTCGCTTGTGCCAGTGCGTTGGTGCGTTCTGTATTTCCGATCTTGGATTGATATACAACTGCATTGTGCCATGTTGCACAACAGGATACGACGAACAATCCACTTCGAAAGCTGATATATCAATGCTTAAGTTCCTTACAGGTGACCGAGTTGAGGTATGGACATGAGCGATAAACCGGTAAAGCTTCACCATTACGGTCTGTTCTCGAGTATGCAGTCCCACTTTTCGGATTGTGTCAACAAATTTGAGGATTCACGAATCAACGATTCTGAGCAACATCACAAGAAAGAGTTCAGAAATATCTACCTTATGAATATTTGTAGCTTGTTGGTCATTGCAGAGCTACATGTTTTAAAAAAATTAGTGTTTGGCCTAGGAGCCATTCTTCAAATTAAAAACTAAGATGATGTTTTACCATATTTTCGCCGTTGACTTTGTCAAGGTTAATGATGAAATGGACAGCACACATAGACTTTTAAGCAATTAATCAAAATTCAAAAACTTACATGCAGACTTACTTGCATACGATGTTCTAAGTTGAAAACACTACTTATGTGCCTTAGAAAAATACTAAAGAAAAAGGAAACTATTGACTTAGCTACTAGCATGAAAAATACACAAGGCGATTAAGATACAAATGATAATAATAATTTTTATTTTATTATTATTTTATTACTCCCAAAGTGCATAAAGCACCAAGGCAAAGCAAATTTACAACAAGTAGGTGTACAAAGCAGTGTCAACATATTGGTTAGTATAGCGATAAAAGAATATGTAGGCCTACCTAAAGTCATTAAATTTGACGTCTATGACATGGAATCAGGCATCTCTCATCCTTTGTAGCCTTTTTAAATAAGAAGGGCCTAGAGCTTCAGTAGCTTCTCTTAGGTACGACCCGGGACGAACACACCAGATGCTTTTGTTAAATATTTGGCAAATACTTGACAACATTTTACTATACTACTTATTATTATATACTACTTATTTATTTTTATCCAGTCCTTGGGACTGGAACAAAATAATTGATAGGCAATTCATTGGAATCAATTGATTGAGCAACCATCTTCAATTCAATCAATTCATTGGATCAGGTGCCAATTATTCCAATTTATCTCAATTATTCACAAGTCAAAGAAGCGATTATTATAAGCTATACAGCATAATATGCAGGCCTGCATAGTTGCAAAACAATATTTTGCAGGACTTATGCAAAACTTGTTCTTAATAATTTATAACATTCATTTAAACGTTAAGTTAAAAGTCTCTAACTAAATGTATGTGTTTCATACATATTTTACACATTCATAGATATTTTACACTCCCTTTTACTAAAATCGTGGTATTATTTACTTCCAACTGCTGCCAATGAAAAGTAGAGTCTGAGAAATAATAGTGAACGAACATAGTGATGCAGAATGTATACATGTGATTGCAGGCAAATTCTATTTTTGTTAGTATTTTAATGCATCCTCGTAGACCTGTATGATATGGAAATAACTTTTTAAGTATTTATCAATCAAGTGTCTATCATGCAACCTTTTTGCGGAAAGATCTTCGTAGCTTTGGCAATGATAAAAAATACTTTCAATTAATTGATTGCTCATGTGATCCAATTAAACTAGGTAATTAATTGTTAGCATAAAATGAGACCGCTTCGTTTTGCTAAAAGTTATCATTCAAAATATTTGCCTGATTCCGGAGCGCCAATCCAACCGATTTTTGGTGAAAAGTTTAAAAATATTGAACCTGTAATCGCCCAATACAGACACGAAGAACATGATTTCGATTTGATTGTTATTGGTGCGTGCAGCTCAGTTTCATGAATGTTAGAAACATCTCAAATTTTTGTTACACTTGCTTCGCATGCATTTCTGAACTTTAATAACTTGAGAAGCTTATAATGCTATATATTGGTTGAAATTTCAGCAATTTCGTGAAATGATCAAAATGACCTCTCTTGTTTTGCTAGATTATCACATGTTGGCATGTCAAGCATTATAAATGAAGAATTTCATTATCTAAATGCTCATTTTCTTAATTCATTTCATTCGGATAATGAGGCTCAAGCTATAGGACTACAGTGATATTATGAAGCTGTCCTGAACTTGAAAGAATTGACATTGAAAGAGATGATGCAGCAGTCAAGAATATAATAATATGACCTTGATGAATATAGAATGACTTTGGAAGAAATATAAAAATGCTTATTCTTGGAATGGTTATTTTCGGTTATAGTAGGTCTTATTTCTATTTTCAGCAACGAATGTCGAATAAGCAATGCCCGATGGAAACGCAAAGAATCGCAGGAATAATGAACTTAATGTGATTGTAGCGAAATCAGAAACAATGGACTTTTGATCTCAAGTCTCTTTTTTCAATTTTGATGAATTCAGTTTTATTTGAAACTGTCACAGATTCTTATACCGGTATAGGCCTACGTGTATTTTATATAGGCCCTACTTTTTAGAAAATATATACATAGATATAATGTGATCTTCTGACATTCATTATGTAATTGATGGAATTTCAAATATCGAGGAAATCCAGCAATTATGACCTACGTGATCATGCAGTCTCGACAGTGACTCGAGGGGTTTGCGCTAAAAACGGGGGATGAAATTGGTAATTTTTTCAACTGATAGTACATACAGTATCTGCATCAGGATGCCAAATTGTTTACAGTGAGGATGTGCCATCACCCTGACAATGCATAATGACGAGTTTCAGCACGATTGCAATCTGTGGGAATGTTTATCGCGTCTACAAGTGCGTGCGTTCAGAATGTTACAGACGATCACACACATTCGTTGACCACTCGAACCCCTGTTCATGCACTAGGTGACATGTCACGCTCAATTACGCGTAATTCATGCGTGAACTACGCGTAATTACACATGACCCTAAACATCCGTGGCTATGAGTGACATTGCTGCCTGTCGGCAGTCTTGTTATAAAGACAGCGTCTCATGTGTCTGCATGCATCAGAGGCCAAACAATGTGATAGGACCTCAATTTCATGCTCAGGGAAGACAGAACATGCTTAGCGGTTCATTCGTGGTTCAAGTGACAACGCAGACAACCATAGACGACGCGCAAACTGTAAACGCTCGCCCGCGTGTATTCATAAACATTTCCCATGTTTTAACAACATCAGATCAAGTGATTTCTGACTCTTAGTGCAGTGCGTATGTACGCGCGAAGAAGAATATAATGTCTTTAAGCACGGATGTTTTGGGTGCTCTGTAATTACGTGTGAGGTACGCGTGGCATGTCACCTAGTGCATCGAAAACATTAAAAGATAGGCCCTAATGTTACTCTGTGGTACTACACGATGAGAAAGGGGTCTGTTGCAGTTTAAAGGAAGGTAGACAGACTTTTGGTATAATCATTCGCCTAGATTGAGAGTTGACTTCAAATTTTTATCCCAAAACAAAAAGGCTATCGTACAATCCGACAAACAAGATTGTTAAAGTGATGATAAAATGCATTTTTATTTCTGTTGTAGGCCCCTAATTCAAAATTGCCGAATTTTACGTTTAGGAATCTTTTCGATCTTTTTAGGCTAACTGAAGCTAAACACTCGTGTGCATTTATCACTTCTTTTAAAGCTATTACAATGTAGGCTAACGCATGCATTTTTAATACTTTAGGCCTAATTGATCTGATGATATATCTAGTTTCCTAAAGATAAAGCCCACTTAATAATTTGTGTTGATGCTACCTTGTTATGAGTGGCGATTTCTCAGGGTAATTAAGGTAACCAGTGTTCACTGTCAAATTATCATGTTCAAGGTATTGCTTAAAAATTACCGGTAATTTATTTTAAGTTACCTTACCGGCAATTTTCTGGTAATTTGCCGGTACTTTATATCTATATCCGACTAACTTCAATAGAACACCAATGTGCTCTGAATTTATGACCAAATGCAATTTTGGCTTGATCTGATTCTGGTGAAGGTCTGATTCTTTTTCATATAAATTGCGATTAAGAAATGAAAAATTGACATTATTTAGAAGTTTGTTAATCTTTCATCCAAATAGACCTGATAATCAAAAGATTGACGGCAAAAAATGGTTTTCGGTAATACTCCATCGCAGCCTTATTCGGCCACTTGTTTTGATCCTGATTGCATATAATTAAATTCAAGATTTGAATGGTAAGATATTGATGGGAAAGAAGCAGGGATGCTACAGAATAGCAGCCTAAATACGCAATTACAAATGATTATCTGGGTTGTTTGTATATGAAAAGTCTCAAGACATTCGATATCTAATTTGCCGATGTTGTGATAATTTAGCATCTAAAATCAAACTCAATTTACTAAAATATTTTTTGCTAAGATTTCGATTGAAATTGTGTTTCAAAATTACGCAAATTTATCTTTTAGTACGCGAAATTTATATTTTGTGAACTATATGCACTGTAAATCTTTAACTTTCTATAAATCCAAAGTACTTGTCAATGTAAGGAGGATTATATAATCTATGATGCGCAGCAAATTTAGATGCAATGAGACAACATTGTTTCAAGAAATGAATTTTGTTCATTTTTGCCTAAATTTACTATTTCCCTAAACAATATTGAAGCTGCCAATTTTTCCGTGTCGCTACCTAGACCCAGTGATCGATCAATACACCGAAGTTTATCGTCTACATCTGTCAAGGAATGGAAGCGTTATGTTGAAATTAAACATTTTTCAACAGACCTTAAATCTTTCTGTAGCAATTCTTTGTGAAAATCATATTTCAATTTTCGTAGCTATACAGAACTTGTACATACCGTCTAAAGTTAAGTAACATGGTCCAGGGCTGTATACTGAATGAATTTGTCCAACGCATCGCATTTTAGTTATTGTTCATGATATACGACTAGAAGAAATAGAAGTGCATCTGATAGGCACCATGCAGGTCTGGTAGCTGCTATCAGACAGAAAAAAGGCTGACAAATGAAAAGCAATAAAACATTTGGTAGCAAGCATTTCATCGGTTTGGTAGCGTGCGATTTACAGTGTATATCAAAATAAGGCACCTTTCATACCCATCTTAGGCGTTCAATGATATTTCATTTGCATTGGAGTGCATTCAGGTGCATCCAAAATCCTTACGAAATAGACAATTATGTCAAAGTGCCAGTTGGTTCATCAGCAAGTACGGGGAGTGCGAGACGTCGAGCGTTCATTACGCAGCTTCTTAACAACAACATCTTCACAATTTAAGAATGTTTTGAATTTGTTTATTTTGAAGTCATTAGATACAAATGATAATTTCCTCCCGTACCCACTGGCAAAAAAAAAACGTCGGATTTCCGTTGATTCACCGGCTGTGCGTTGGAACAGTGGCGTGTAAATACAGATACAGTAGTTGATTAATAGACGGAAAAGCGATATTGACACAACCCTTTACTTTATTTCATCTGTACTCTGAGACTCCAGTGGCATCGCAGTGAGTCAGACTGCATCACGAAGTGAGCGCTCGCCAAAATGTAAATAAACATTTCCTTATGCTGTACGTGACCTCGCTGCAGCATCAACCATTGCACGTTTACTTCATTCATTGTCAAGTGCAGTCTCGTCCGGAGGTGTAAAATTGCTAGGTCGTCTAATTGCTGCCTCCTGCATTCAGAATCTTGCCTCATCAAGTCGATCTATGTTGTCTTATTGTGACTATCTCTTTTTCGTGGGATTTCTCAATTCGTATTTTGCAGCTACTGCAACTGCAACTGTTATCGCGTCTGTAAAGCACTTTAAGTTAGAGGTAATTGAAGTCGTCGTTTAGAAGGTAAGCTTACAAAGGTTCTTTCTCATGTATAGCGGAATGTGTTGATAAAATTTCCTGATGATAATTAACAGCATAAATTCAGAGATTTTATTATCAGTCACAGTCGTGCCTGCTTTATGTATAGTGATGTAAATCAACCGGAAGTTTTTGAAATTAATGATTTTACAAGGAGAAATAATGCAAACAAATTACAAATTGAACAGTGTCTGCCTTCATAAGAATTTCATATCAGCATGGAACATTTTTTTGCGCTATTCATGGTGATCAACCAAAATTCGAGGGACTATTCGATAGTTATTCCGCATATTTTGTAAAATCAATTTTCTGCAAACTTTCTGTAACTTGTAATTTACAAGACTCCAATAACTTCGAATTTCATTCAAACGCTAGAGCTCATCAAAAGCCGAGTGACTTTGATTAATTTTTTTTTTCAGCTGATGTTGAGCTATCATATGTTTTGAAAACACCAACTTCGATACATAAGCGATACCTAGGCACACTAGGATTTAGGATTCAACAAGACGATCTCAAATTAAGATAATTAACATCAAAGAAGAACTATTGTGATTGATATTACAGGTCGTATGAGTGGCCCTGTTCTTTGTCACATATGAAAGTCAAATTGGCAAAAGGAAAGGGATCTTTAACTTGAAAAAATAGCACTTTTTATGAACTAAATGTTCACTGTAAAATGGTTAATGTACTATAGTGCGCTACAAAATATAGTGACCACTTTCAATACGTGACTGCAGAAAATCGATCTCCAGTCCAGTAAAAACTAAATGTACAGAAACATTTTAAGTTTTGTTTCGCTACGCAAAAAGAACAAAGGCAACAAGACAAAACTTCTGCTTCTATTTATTCTTCTGGCAATTTTACTGCGATGTATCGCAAAGAAACCAATGCTGACTAACGATCAAGTATCTGTAAAGACGGTTGTATTCTGAAAGTTCGAACTTTCTGTTGATCGCGGGTTTGAGCGTTATTGCGTTTGCTTCTGTTATTGTTGTATCTCGATGATCAATAATTGGCACTACTGCAGTTTAGTGCACCCTCTTTTACCCCTACTGCAGTTTAGTGCACCCTAAAATGCATGTGAGAACAACATGATTTAATCAACAGAATGAATGCCGTTCGTTCTTCCCTATAGTTATAAATGAGTGCCTTTGTGTCTTCGTGTGTCTTCGTCTTCGTCTTCGCACATTACACCGAGCGCGCGCTTCGGTGTAATGTGCGTAGTCATCGTTTGCGGGAGAATGCGCCGTTGTTTTAGGGTGCACTAAACTGCAGTAGTGCCCAATAATTTTGAACAAATAATCAATTCAAGGAATTCAATTGGAATTTCAAATATTCATGCATGTTTCGAAACAATATTGTGTGCAAAACCATCACCTAAACTGCTCAGTGCATGGACGCCTTGTTTTTCAGAATTCTTGTCGAAAACATACATTAGAGAATTGCGAAATGAATTTCTAAGGTTAGAGAAGAAAACAATAAGAGAATGCCCTGACGCATGTAAGTAAGTCGTTGAGAGATTATTTTGTGTGACAATAATTCGATAACTTTTTTCAGGTGCTTTGAACTTCGAAAGTCCTAGCTTCCCCTAATTGTTGAGGTTCAATCTCACGTAGGCTAAGTATCATCTGAAATGAATTTGGATTTAGAATTATGCTAGCTTGAAGTTCGATTGACATTTCTGCCAATCGTGTCAAAGTGCGTATACCAATAGTCAGTGGCTCCTGTGTCATATTGTTTGCAGTTATCTATCTTTATGACATTGGAATCATTTGGTTATTGGATTGCTCAGCATTTGCAGGATAAAATTGTGAGTGATTTTTCAGTTGAACGGTTTGTTAGATTTTTGACATTTAGTCAAACGAGAATTTTCGTTTTGCAATACTGAATTTCATGCCGTTGGATTACCGTTGAATTTCATGCCGTTGGATTACCGTTGAATTTCATGCCGTTGGATTACCGTTGAATTTCATGCCGTTGGAACAACGTCTGCACCCCGGTGCAAGTTCACCTTTTTTGGGACGTCGACATCCACCGCTAAAACAGCCGTTGGAACGACGGAACATTTTCCAGTGGGTATACAAGGCAATCAGCAATAATTCAATAGATCACTTCACTATCAGCAACTAAATATCGATAATTGCATCAATTCCATCCAACATAATGTGAGAAAGTAAAATGTCAAAGATTGATAACTAATTCTTGAGAAGCAGGATACGCGCTTCTTATCGCCAGTTATTGATGCAATTTTGTCAAATTTCATGTGAAATGATGCTCTTCCTGATAATTCTTCATTGACATCAATTATCAGCTTTGTCTTACAGTGCCTCGGTCAGCAGCACGAGAGTTGTCAAATCATTTATGACGGGATACGTCCTATTTGCGCAATGTAAGTTGAAATCACCTCAACTGATGCACTAGATTTTTATTTCTTAGATGCAACGTGAAAACTGCAATAAAAAAATACAAGATACATCATTTCACGCTCACAAGTAAATCAGCTACATTTTATCATCAATAAAACTTCACATCATAGGGAATTACAAATATGCCTAAAACTCACCGTTTGCAGTTTTAAATAACACAACATGTACAATTTCTATTTACATATGATTTTAGGATCTTGATAGACCCAACAAATCAAAACCTTTTCGTTGTCTGGTACCCGTAACTAAGAGACAAGCAAACATTTGAACAGTCATAAAAAATCTGATGCAGAAAGCATTCATGAATGAATTCAATTAATTCATAATGACAAGCATTAAGAAATTCAGCGTCCAGCTGAAGGCAATGTCTTAAGTCCGTTACATCATTTATTTCTTCTGTCAACTTTATACAATAAGGTCTTTCTGCGTGCCTGCTGAGAAAGTTTGCATATTTCAAATTAGAACTTGAAAGTGTGAACTTAGAGCTCTGCGCTCTTGCGCGGATGCAGATCAAATTGAACATTATCTAATAAAGTCTTTATAGGCGATATCTTCACTATAAATTTGAAAATCAAGAACACTGTTTGCTGGTTCATGGCCTCCTTGGCTCTCTGAATTGAACTGCTATCAGATAAAATGCTGATACATTGACACAAGATAATAACGAGCTTGTGAGAAAAGTTATAACTACGTAGCACGCAAGAATGATGACGTTGGCGCTAGTACATTCTAAAATGCCAGAAATCATAGGAAAGCTATTTACAATTACTACTTATTAAATAAAGCCATTGGTAGCATTAGAAGACACTAACAAAAAATAATCAATCAGAGGCACAGTTTCAAGTTAGTTTCATGACATGAAGTCGGTCTTTCTGTGCACATAATTATCGGCTGATCCTCTTTGATGGTAACACTTTCAACCAGCGAAAGTTGAAACTTTGTTTTGAGGATTGTGAACCACTATAAATTCTTGCTCAGTTTCTGATAAAATATCAGTCTTTCTGTCAAATTCGGTCAAGTGAGCTGAGCGGGGAAGATATGCTACATACAAGTCGAAGGCAGAGTTGACAATGGCCTGAAGACGTAGCAGTGTGGAGATCATCGAGCATACAAGAAAGCCAACAAAGCGTGCGACGCTGAAAGCAAAGAGTGCAGTGCATGAGGATCTATAGTTATATAGTAGTTTGGAGCGTAAAGATAGAAGGCATAGAGTAGGGATATATAAGTAGAGTGTCGACTCAAAAAAGTATCTGTATACAGTAAAAATTTTGATATGAGAAGATTCAGTTTTTTGCGAAGATTGCGTTCCCGTGGTCCAAAAATTATTTGAGCAGTTTTAAAAAAAGTCAAAATTTTGCGAGTTTACCAAGAAGTCTCCCCTATATAAGTAGCATGAAACAAGTTGCATATCAAAAGGAATGAATACTTCCTAATAAGCATCCTATATAAGCGGAAATGACGCTGATTATCAAGGGAATTTCATGATCCGTATTATAATGGAAGTCTTCATGCAAAAGTCGCGATATTACTCGTGCTTTCTTAGCTGAAATTTCAAGTTTTTAATTCAATTTTCACCGTCATGATTTTATGATTCACTAAATTCATGCTTCATTTCTTGAATCTGAATAGTGATGTGGACCGATTAACATATTTCAAAGTTAATTGAAATCATTGTCTTTGATCAATGTGATTTTGCTCTGCCATGTTGCAGGTTGCCTGTGACATGATCACGCTTGAGAAAACACTCTTGAGGTTGAGCAAGAAAGTAATCGGAACCCATCGAATTGCTAATTTACGAAACATTGAATTTCCAAGGCTGTCATGAGAACCTGTGAAATACCATCATTCCTTCTGCATTACAATCATGATCATTCAATTCCGTGGTAATTTCTTCAGAGCTGCAAAAATTTGCATGTCTCACATTTCGTGACATACCACCTGTATCCCCACGAGTTCATTTAATAAAATCGAAGGTGTATACACATTGGAGATTTAATAACTGCGGAGTTGCCACTCAAGATATAAAGATAAGGAATCTCAGGATATAAGCCCTACCGGGCAAAAGTAGTGAAAGATAGCAACGGGCAGATTTTGATGGATGATGTAGAAATTCGTGACAGATGGAAAGAGTGCTACCACACTGTACCAAAATCGCATGCAAATTGAAACTAACAATGGATGCCGCATTACAGCGATGGATTGGTGATGGATTTACCCGACCCGTCCCGTGGATAGGGGCGAGATTTGGTATGTTTCTTCATACGAATATTAACTTCCTTTCGTATGTGATCGTATGTGTTCGGTATGTAGCGATCATATGGCATCTCTATGGTAGCGATGCGAGCAGTTCGCTCAGTGATAAAAGCAACATACCTAAAGATTCCTTGGTATCCATCCTTCGCATGTGTTTAGTATCGAGCAGTGTACAGTGCAGGGTCTGATAGATGTGGAGAAGTCAGGATGCACATGACGATGAACTCATCAGCGTAAATGAGTGTAACTGAATTAAAGTAACACTGTGCACTGTAAATCGCTGGATACAAAGATTTCACACAAATTAATGCCAAATTCACATGCAATTGGAAACTAATTGATGCGAGATTATAGTATATTTACAGAGATTTTTGCATGCTTTTCAAGCGAATATTGGCCTTCTTTCGTATATGTTCGTATGTTTTTGGTATGCAACGATTCTAACAACTGTCTCTGTGATTGGCTGACAGAAAACAACATGCCAAAAAATATTTTGGTACCCATCCTTCGTATGTGTTTGGTAGTGAGCAGTTTACAGTGTACACTGTAAATTGCTCAATAACAATCACATACGAAGGATGAATATCAAAATATTTTTTGGTATATTTCTGCATCTATTTGTATGCTCTTGGTATGTATTTCAGGTGTGGTATGCTTTATATAGTAAAGCCATACCTGCACTGTTAAAGGAAAGCATCAATGATGTCTAAAATATGTTGATTTAAGGCCTTTTGTCACACTAATGTTACATGGTACTTACTACTGTTTTGTAAGTACTAGTGAGATAATGAATGACATTCAAGAGTCAAACTTACAGTACTGAATTCGATTTTAATACACGTAAGTCTAAGGCATTTCATGAATAACCAATAAGTATTCAACCATCAACAATTATGAATAATGTAATTTTGAAATCAAGCATGTTATCAATCCGAAATAAAAACACTTTATAATTCTTGAACGCAAAAATAGTTGTTTGAGATATATAAGTCAATATGGTTGCACGAAACATATCGCTTGGATGAATTGATGAACTTGGTTCATAAAGTAGAGCTATCTAAGCATTTATGTTGCTACAATTAACTACAATTATATTAAAATTATCTAATCTAGTTAAATACCACACAATCAGAAAGAAATATTCACGACTGGTATTACTGAAAAATATTATTTGACAGTAAAATGTAATATATATTACATGAGACTATGAGACTTAAAGCTCTACATACGAGAGACGCACGAATGAGGACGAATTTGCATCGGGTCTCGTATATAAAACAAACCAACAGCTCGTATATCATTGTAAAACAACCAATCTCAGACAGAATAGTTCGTAAAGTAAGTGAGATCTCGTATGAAAAACATACCAGATCTGTGTAAACACGCAAGAATCTCGTATCAAATGTTAGTTTCAAATTATATGTGAATTTGGTGTATGTTTGTATGTAATTTTCGTATCCAGCGATTTGCAGTGCAGTGTCACGGAGAATGTAGTTTCATGTCTTAAAGTGTGATCAGTATCACATTCTATCTTCTTCAATAGTTTTGCACACAGTCTGTCTGAGAATCGTTTCAATGCAGATTTGTAAGTATGATTTGGCACCGCGGAGCCTGAAGATTCACTTCCATTGACCAGTGAAGTCTTGAAAGTTAATAGATCAGCTCGCATGGTTATTATCATTAGGAAATATCTTGATGGAAATTACATGGCAACTATTAGAGCTAATGTGAATATAGAAGCAGTTGTAGCAGATGATTTTGAATAAGAATAGCGTTGAGAACATCAGAAATTTATTGAGGAAAATCGAAGTAAGACAAATTGATTAAAACCTCGACATGTTTCGGCTGGTCTATGCGAGAGGAACCCAGCAAGTGATTTGGACATGGCATGTACATCAACGTAAATAGCACTCATGAAAGGAGATACAGACAAAGGTTGTCACGTACGTCTATTTCTGGTTATTGACTGTCATTCTCCTCTTCCTCATTCGTGACGCTTCCATCGGACCGGTCGCACACAATGTCCTCGTCTGGTTCAGCAGCATCGAACACCGGCCTGAGGATCAAATGATGAGTGAGTGTGCGTCTAAATAATGCAAAAGGTAGCATTAAACAACATTACCAATAAATAATGATTCAGAAACAAATGTTAAGTTAGTTTTAAGACATGAAGTCGGTCTTTCTGCGAACACAATATCGGCTGTTGTTCTTTAATGGTAACACTTTCAGCCATCGAAAGTTGAAACTTCGTTTTGAGGCTCCTCACCACCTTGAATCCTTGCTCAGCTTGTGATAAAATGTCGATCTTCCTGTCACACTCTGTCAAGTGTCGTGTTACTGCCGATTGGACAGCCGTGGTCGATTTTGGTCTGGAGTTTGAATTCTGCACCCATCTGGGAATGTGCTCAGTGCGACGAATATCGAGACACCTTGTAGTTTTGCCGATGTCTTTGCTCCGCAAGGACAGAGAAAGTCGTATATAATTTTCGGTTTTCGGCTAGGTGGAATTGTATTCTTCACAGCTGCAGGTGCGAGATTATTCGTCCTGAAAATTGTGTCCAGGGGTCGAGCAGACGTCGAATGAGGCTAATGTGGTAGTCGAAGCATCAGAGTTCCGGTAACTTTCAGCGACCGTGAATGAGTCTTTCACGCAGTAGTCATTAAAGCACTGTTCTACCGGTATCAGAAGTTCCGACAGCCCCTAGACACCTTTCATATGCCGATTGCGTCATGGATAGAATAGGGCGAACAGATATGTCCTTCTTGTGTCTTAGGAACGCCATACATACGTGGGATCACGGCGCCCATGGGTATGAGCTTTGAATACTGTTCGTTGGAAATTACTCCTCTTACTTCTTTCAACTCTCGAATTGTACCCGCTATGGCTTTTGTGGTCTTCGCTGCTCGACCTTCCTGGCGATCGTCGACTTTAAACTTTGAAGTGTCTGATAAGACATCCATTACCTTTTCCACATAATTGTTTCTGTCCATCAATGCCACTCCAGAAACCTTGTCAGGTCTAAGGATCATGATATCGGGATTCTTCTTGAGTTTCACAAGAGCAGCGACATGAGTAGGCAAAAGAATACTTCTCTCTATCTGGATGCGTCCGTGGGAGGATGCCAAAGTCACCAATTCTGCCTTAAACAATGATACTTGATCAACGTTGCGAGAAGGAACGTCGTGGAGTTGTTGAAATAAAATCTCAAATTCAGCATTGATCTGAACCTGTTCAACACGTCTCGGAGAGATGCAGAAGTCTAGATCAAAGCACAAAGCCTGTTTTTCTGTGACGGAATTAAAGAACATCCGTGGATAGGTTCAACATTTTTCCCATGTCCAGCGGAAAAAGAGAGTAGCCCTCTTGTAGACGACGATATTTACCATTAAAACGCTGTTCCAGTCTTCCCAGGGTAAATTGTGTCATTTTGTAATTAGTAGGAAACTTACAAAATGCAATTCTTTTAGAACGGAACGAAAATCGTGAAAGGAGCGGTCGATTGCATTCGACATGTCATTGGCATTAGATTACTCGGTATTTAAATAGTCGTTACACACATTCACAGTCGTCTTCCGGTTGCTCGTAGTCAAAGAACGCCGTTGTTTAGTTGCATACATTCCATTTTTGACCTGGCTCTGCCATGGTAGGTTGAAAAGTCGCACGTGTGACGCAACCTGTGTCTGTATCTCCTTTCATGAGTGCTATTTACGTTGATGTACATGCCATGTCCAAATCACTTGCTGGGTTCCTCTCGCAAAGACCAGCCGAAACATATCGAGGTTTTAATCAATTTGCCTTACTTCAATTTTCCTCAATAAATTTATGATGTTCTCAACGCTATTCTTATTCAAAATCATCTGCTACAACTGCTTCTATATTCACATTAGCTCTAATAGTTGCCATGTAATTTCCATCAAGATATTTCCTAATGATAATAACCATGCGAGCTGATTTATTAACTTTCAAAACTTCACTCTTCAGGCTCCGCGGTGCCAAGTCATACTTACAAATCTGCATTGAAACGATTCTCAGACAGACTGTGTGCAAAGCTATTGAAGAAGATAGAATGTGATACTGAACACCAGTAAGGTGAACGAAGGTACAAAACAAGACTATAGTCGAAGGCATGTCTTTCTTCTCTCATAGCAGCTGCCGATTGTTTGCCTTCATTGTTCGTGAACTTTTACAGAAATGGAAAAAATATATTTAAAAGGAGTTTAAAAAGAGCTATTGAACTTCCCGGCATCACAAACTTTTTCGAAGTTCACCGATTTTGATGACCAGCATGTCAAGAGAGAGCTCAGAAAATGTGCTTTCTCCCCGCACCTGATTCATTATCATACTCGCACATTTCTCATGCGATTTTCTCACATGTTCGCATACTATTTGCAAATTGAGCGATTTTCATATTTTGAGTACTACTCATAAAATACAATAACGGAAACAAATCCATCATAGCGCAATTCAAAGCTGATGACACAAGCTCTCGAATGATGTACGTTACGTTTGTTGTGCGATGCGATTGGAAGACATGAGAATTGTTTGAATTTCAGTGAAATTTACATGTAGGTGGTCCGTTTTTGATGATCAGGTGTGTAGTATAAACAGTTGCTAATTGACTTTATGTACTCAATGATGTCTGCATTTTGTTGATAAATGTAATTTCGTGCTGGCACTTACCAGACCATTTGAATAATTAATATTGTCCCCGTGTCATTGACATTGTTTTGACTTCGTGTGCTGCACCAATCAGGTGACGGGAACGAACGGGATCTTTGGTTCGATCCTGAGTCGCTTAAGCCGATAAAAATCGAAAGGTACCTTATTGCATCAACTGCGCAGTTAACTACTTTGCAGTTAACCGAGAGTTCTGTCATCGTCAATTTAATTCAATTGCTACATATAGGTTTCAGCTGATAATCTTTAGCTAAAGTTGAATGATTTCGTTAATCCTTCAACGAGCGCTCAACTGTTTCTAAATAAACTTCGCGTCTGCTGAACTCCTAACAAGCCGTCGATTGTTTGTCATTGCCTCTCCTCCTCTTCTTCTACCCTCACTGCTCTTCCCGCATAGATACTAAGTTTAGCAAACCAAGAAGTCCGGACTGTCAACAGCCTTCCTATAAACTCATACATATAAAAATATCGATTATACACAATCAACTACAAATCCAATTACAATTACAAGGCCAATTGCCATTAAAAAATAAGATTACAATCACTAAACCAAAAACGATTACACTGCATAGCGTACTTGGTCATGTTCAGAGCTCTATGGTCACGCATGTTTCATGAAAGCTACACAAAAGTACAAGGGTTTCAATGTAGACGTACATGTAGATCGAATTTGGCATCAAAAACTTTCCAAAACTGACCGAATTCAAGTCTGAAAATCGCCAAGCACAAAAAGCTGGTATTCTTCTGAAAAGGAAGGCTTTGAAGCATGCCAGAATCTAACTCCTGTGGTTTGTATTGCAATACACCATCTATTCGCATATGAATATTATATTCTCTCAATGTGGAAAGGGAAAATCGTTATTCAATTGTCAAGGATGTGATCAATCTGTAGAGCCTATTATCACCTCTGATCGCTTGCAGAATTTTATTGGCTGGTTGAAATATTTATTCCACTTTTGGCTCTATTTGACGTGAATGAGATCTCTACAGTCTGCAATGAGCAAGAGAAAGGAGAACTCTGTTCATATGCGTCGTGTTAACAGTGAATCTCGAATGATAGTTCGAGAACCAGCCTCGAATCTCTTCCCATCCTTCAAAAGTTTTGAAAAATCACGCCGGTCGTTTCGAAACACACCCAGGAAAACGTCGACATGTGATTGTGATGACTGTTTGTTTGGATCGAACAGTAGTTTCGAAGAGGAGAAAGTAGTTCTTAAATGTGGAACTGGTACTTCCAACTGCAGTCAACCGTGTCTCACAGACGAAACCAACAATGATCGGGTAAGTGAGATGGGCAATGATGGGCTTTATAAAAGTTTCATTGCTAATCCATGTGAAGATAGCAACGGAAATATCATTGTAAAATTGCATGATTGGAAACAATTAATTTGCCCTCAACTAATAGTACATCGGACAATCCTACACATTAAGAGATATGAGCTGTATTTTTGTGCTGATCTTAGATATACCGGTATCAAGTTTCCAAATTTCACACGAGCCTACAGTCTTCACATGACGTTTAATTGCTTTCGCTACCGTACTGTGTAGAAAAATCCAAGTTAGTGAAACAAAACATTGTTCTAGATTTTTATAGTGTGGTGACTTATTGCAAGTTCTTTCATAAAAATGATTTTATACTCAATGAGAAGTGAAAATGATCGAGAATTTTTACAACGCAGCCTACTCTATGTACAAACTAACATGGCCTCTATGTGAAAACGCATGTCCACAATTGCCACTGCTTTAAAAGTGCATGCATATTCTAGCCTTTGATGTTAGAGCGTTAGATTTCTATGGATGCTTGAACACGAACGATCGAGATCTAAATGGCGTTTTTTTCATGTCACATCGAGTCATATGGACGTTGTCCAGGTCAATTCATTCATGCATTTCTCGTTTTACTCGGAATTACATATAGTGCGCAGGAATGCTTAGTTAAGCCCAAATAAAATAGTATCGCTGGTTTTTGCATGTAGTTGAATTGCATGCTTTAAACAACATATCGAAAGTCAAAAATGTAAAATAACGAGTGTCACACCAGGCCTACTCTCCCTACACTACATGCGTGGAATTCGTTGTCATGACAACGGTACCCTAACAATATCGGCTTCTAGTGGTTGACAATAGGATAAGGAGATGCCGGCAACTATCAGTGTAGGCCTGCTTCGTAAATATCCTCGGCTATTATCATTTTTCTTTTAAGCTAAATGTAGGCTAAAAGCGCTTTGATAAATAACTTACAATGAATCACCCTACGGCAAGCATATACAGGTATTGCATGCTTCAAGAATTTCATTCTTCTTAAGATCTAGTAACATTGACCTTTTAATCAGTGCCTAAACGAGCGGCAGAAATGACTATTAACAAACCACTTTTGTTCATTCTAGTCCCGCTTATGTCGCCACATCTTTGGAAGAACCAAACTTGTGAAACATTCAATGGTTAATCTTGTCTTAAGACGATGTCCAGTACGCTACTTTATCAAATTGCTTATATATACAACGAAAAGTGATAATAGCCGTTGATTTTTAGAAAGTGCTCGGAGAAGGTACCGGTATCTAATCAACTACTGGAAGCCGCTGTCGCTTACATGCAGATACTGTCGTCATGATAAAACATGTCCACGACCTAGCATTGTTTTCAAAGCACATTACCAGTCAAATTCTTTATCAAAATAGTGCCGATTTCTGTGAAGTTAACCCTAGAAATCTAAAGTTAAACTAAGGGCCGTATCACATCACCTACATGCTACGTGCTGCGCTTCGAACGTTGTGTGAAACCCAAACATGTACATTGTACATGTAGGCTTACTATGCAAGAAGTCATTGTGTTGCAACGTCATGACGAAGATGTCTATGAGCAGTGTGATAAAGAATTCTTTATTATCTTATTCATAAAGTATACCAGATTATTACACAGTTGTAGAATCGTATTTCAGAATCCCTTCTATGTTTGATAAAATTTGTTCCCAGGGAAAATCTTGATAGACAGGGATTTTATCGCGGATATCTCTGCCGTTAAAAAGCAAAACGACGTATTTCGGAATATCATGGTATTGAGAAAACTGAAGTCAAAGTTAAGTTTGATATTTCATCATTCTACGTCAGCCTTTAAAATCTCTAACTTTTGATCTTTCAATTAAACAGCAGAACAACGTATTTCGAAGTACGCTTGAGCCATGAGACATTGTTCAAAGGCAAAACAACGTAATTCAATGTACGCTTGAATCGTGACGCTTTCTTCAACGGCAGAACAACGTGTTTAGAAAAGAATCAAATTAATACGGACCTCGACTATTCAACCGCACTGATATTTCGAGATACTATGTATATTAGGACTGTTAAAAAATCAAGTACGTATCACAATTCATTCCTTGCATTTTCAGTAGTAGGCTACCTATCTACGCAACGCTATCTACGCAAGATTCTGTGGTCCTAATAATCTGGCATACTTTATAACGGCTAGAGGATAGCTATGCGATTCTCTGACATAGCTCGTGAAATTATTTGATATATCCCTCGGGCTAAAGCCCTCGGGATTCATCAAATAATTTCCCTCTCTATATCCTAGAGAATCGCATAGCCATCCTCTATCCATTACATAGATCTTCCTGGTCATAACTGTCACAGCCAATCCGAATGGATTTTTCTCTAGATGAACTTTTTTATAATTTTATATAAGAATAGTTTATCAACTTCTATCTATGATCTCGATAGCCATAAGCTATGATCTCTTCTATCTTCTTATCTATGACTTCGAACACGCAACACGTAACACGTAGGTGATGCGATACGGCCTTAAAGCGAGCATAGTGCTGACATATGCATACATACTGCGCATTGAAAGCAATTATTCGCCGTGAAAATAGACTGCGTTGCTATGGTAATCAGCATCTTAATGATGGCTGCTTCCATTGGCTTGCAGTGTTTGGACACCGGCAAATGGTCAATGTAGATTGAAAAGATTCTTTTAAATTTGTCTCTAAATACAAAGCCCTCTTGATATGCCACCATAAGGCAAGAATTTTGAAACTGTGGCAGGTTTCAGTAATTTGATTCTTCATTAGATCTGGTGACATTGACGTACATTAGATCGCACATGACGTAACAGCTGAAGTTACCATCAGCAAGCAGCCATTGTCCATTCTAGTCCCAAAGTGAAATGTCAGATCTCTGTGGGGTTGACTTGCTTGGCTGCGGAAATAGTAATTAGTGTGACCAGTAGGAGAGCAAATAGCAATCTGACTTTTCCCTTTGTGCACGTTAGTAAGCAAATAGTGGACAACAGCTGTTTGTTGATGGTAGCTTCAGCCGCTCGGTTGCCGATTGGTAGATCTTTAGAAGAACCAAATTCCAGAAAATGCTGCAGGAGCAGATTCTTGTCATAAGGCGATCTATTGTAAGTTATTGCATCAAAATGCTTTTGTATACAAAAAGAAATTATAAAGGCCGTGAATATTTATAAGGTGCATTTATAAGCTGACGGTAGCTTCATATTGTGAACCACAGGACGACAAGACGCTCTATTGTCTTCAATGTCCTTGTCAGTATAGTCTTATATTATTATAGTGTTGGATTTCTATGGGAGAGCTTATCGCTTTCAGACCGAATGAGCTCGAAGGTCATCGCATTCCGACAGTGTGTCTCTCGTTTTGTACATCGCTTTCGCTTTCCGCTTGCTTTCGTTGTGAACAATTTTTAGTTTGCATTTATTAATTATTTGCTTCATTTAATATCTCAATTTTCGATTACTTGCAGGCAATGCGACTGTGGAGGAAGCTTCGGAATGTAATATTCTGGATTAATTTTCGACCATCAAAAGTAAACAGACGGTGGATTCAGCTGGCTGGACATGAAGGTAGGATTGACAATTATTCCTTCCATGCATCTCAGGAAATTCATCAAAATTCATTCTTTGCTTTCAGGAAACTTTATCCCTGCACGCAATGGTTTTGTCTGGAAGCGACATAACAATTATGAATGTACGGCTTTAGACTCATTGATGAGCGATGTCTTGCGGCCATATGTAGCTGAGTTCTACGGAGTTGTCGAAATTCAAGGCGATCGTATCCTTTTATATGAATTCTAGAAGTACATGTAGAATCGTCAATCAACATATGTTGCTTTTTCACTGATTTACTCACACGAGGCATTTTATACCCGATATATGCACACCTACAGTAATGACAGCGAATTGGACTTGTGACACCTTCATATTCGCGAATTAGTGTTCACTAGTCAGCAAATAATATTCTCTCTTTTTATGACGCACTCTCAAAAGCGGCTAGAAAACAATGACGCACTATCTATTAGTGTCTAATACAAATTCTATTAGTGACGCACTGTGAAGAGCAGAATAATAATTATGAGCCATGCGAGAATACGGTATATACACAATACGTGATGATGGGCGGAAAGATCAGTGATGCATGAAAAACAGAAATTCGACGCTTAACAACACCAATTTGCATCCTTCAAAGTTAATTAAAATCATTGTCTTTGATTCTGCTATTTTGCTCTGCCAGTGGCAGGTTGTTTAAGATATGATCACGCTTAAGAAGATTCTCTTGAGTTTCAGCATGAAAGCAATAGCTCATCGAATTGCTAATTTAACAAACATTACCTCTCCAAGGCTGTCATGACACGGAAGATCTGTAAAATGATATCATTTCCTTCTGCATCACAGTCATGATCATTCAATTCCGTGGTAATTTCTTCAAAACTGCATAAATGTGGATATCTCACATTTAGAAACAATTCCGACTGTATCCACCTTGAGTTCATTTAATAAAATCGAAAGTGTATACACATTGGGGATTTAATAAATGAGGAGGTACCACTCTACCTAATATGCTTACTACATGGCTGTTCTGCTGACAATTCATACATATTATCATTTCACGTTAAAGATGTAGGGTAGTTGTTTTGATTAATTTGCTTATTGCACAGCGCCGGAAGGAAAGAATCTACAGATGGGCTGCATGTGCTTTACTAATTGATTAATTCTTTCAGGTCTAAAAGTGATCATCGGTAGACTGGATTCCATTCTAGTCCCATTAAATTAAACAAAAAACGAAATATATGTGATCATTGCAGTCCTGTATATGCGAATATTCATCAGTGCGAATAATGCAGTGTGTTTGGAATTCCATAAATTCCATGTCTATTTTACTCATCTATCAAATTTGAAGCATCTAAAAATCAAGTCTTAAAAAGAAAATGAAGATGCTCTGCATGCGACTTCCAAAATCGG
Organism: Prostheceraeus crozeri; assembly: GCA_907163375.1. Classification (NCBI taxonomy): domain Eukaryota; kingdom Metazoa; phylum Platyhelminthes; order Polycladida; family Euryleptidae; genus Prostheceraeus; species Prostheceraeus crozeri. Next base: position 358,693 of record CAJQUW010002060.1, on the reverse strand, counting down.
CAAACCAAGATTCACAGGCGAAAACATGGCACTGGGGGAAATAAAAGTAAACCTTGCTTATTCTTGGAAGCACAGGCGAGCGCCTATGTCCTATGGCCGAGTTTTATTTATCTCACTCTAACTCCTTCGAAATGGAAGACATAGGCTACTCAGAGTTGAAAATGGCTCGAGGATTTGACAGAGCGATCCTTCATATTACAAAAATATTACTCTTTATAGGCATAGTATTCCTGAGTTATCATGTAACAAACAAAATATTGTCATCTTCAAGAAACTGTCCTAGCACTTGCATTAAGCTGCTTCATAGCTATCAAAGGATTTTGAGCCTGAAAATCCAGTGAAGAAACGCGTGATGACAAGATATTTTGATGGAGTTCAGCACAGATGATTACCTCACTTGATATGTCTATTAATGGCATAATTGTGTTGGAGCACCTGCATTTTTGCATACTTCAAATTCATCAGACAATACCAGAGGCGCTTGGGCGTGTATCTACATCCACTTGAAGATGAAAGGCAATACTCAGAAAAATTTCAGCAGCATTCCTGCTAGATATTTCAAATTGAAGACATTCACATTTTTAGCTATTTGCTCGATGCAAATCAATGTATTAGTATCAGAATCCTTTAATGAGTGTAGAGACACTTTACACAGTCATTCTTTGTCGCTCTATATAGTGCATTTGTTGATGAAGAAACCTATTCTCTTTATTAAACAAATACAAAATTCGAGCATTTCCACATTTCTTGAAATAATGACGGCCCTCGAGAATAGTGGCCAGGGTTGATACTCGAAGGCAAGGATTTAGCCTGTAGTTTTGGTAGCCACACGCAAAGTTTTACATTGTACAGTACATGTATATTTGCTTCTTCTACTAAATATTCGGAATCTTTCGTTGCTTGCTTGATAGCTCCTCATGTTATTTCCTTAACGCAACTGCTTCAGATTACCTACAGCTACAGGACTTGCTCAACGGATTAGATGATCCCTTCATGATGGACTGCAAAATGGGACACAGAACTTTCCTCGAACATGAAATACAATCAGCGCGAAATAAACCAGAATTGAGGCCGGTATGTTTTTGGATTTACGTTGACTTTTTTTGATAATTTTCCATCATAATTCACAAATTCATTAATGTCGTGATTCTCCTTGAAAATGAAGATGATGATATCAGCTGCAATTCACACGATCATCAGCGCACTGTGGAAATAATTCAAATAAAATCAATAATTCAATAATTTATAATATGGATAGTTAGCAATTAATCCATAAGCAAGATGGAGTTTGAATGACAGTATTGTTTTTTTGTGATGATTATCAAATGAAACTGACACATCGCTCATTGTAGGATGCTTGCAAGGATTATCAAAAATTAATTGCAATTTGTTTTGGGCAAGCAATCAATTGATTTTAGTTGTGACGGGAAACAATCATTTATTTGAAATTATTTATTATCATGTTTGAACCGATTATCACTCTAAAATTTCATTTTGACGAATTTAATTTTCATGGGCCTACATACTTTACAAGTCGTATAATAGCTCATTATCAATGTGGATAGTGACTTGAACAGACCCTTTGCATGAAATGCATAAAACCATATTCTTAATTGGATGTGAATTTTATTGCAGGCTTCAGTTTATACATCATCATTATTATATTGATAATTAATGATTGAAACAAACGAATGAATAATCACTCGTGTCTATGATAGAAAATAAAATAGAGTTTTAAAATATATCATAAAAATATTGTATTTTAGAGATTCTAGATACATATACACTATGCACCAAATACATGTAATTCCTGATTAGATTCCAGAAAGCGATCAGCTGCAATGCCTTTCCCTTTACAATGGAAATCAGATAATTGATTGAGTGAAATTAATCAATTGATTGTAGTCTTTGATAACAGCAATCAATTAATTGCGGCCAATTGCTTGCTATTAATTTTCCATAGCCCAAGAGCGCTTGGTGCAGATGGTTCTTGCAATGCGTGAAAGTCTGAAATAAGCATTGCAAGAGCCCAATGATAATGACTGAAAACAATGCAAATTTAGTGTTTAAGATAGTACATATTTTATCTTGTTATATTTTGCCTCTGAGTATACAAAATTTATGTCAACTTCGTTATTCAGCTACATCTTCCCTTTCAGGACCTCTATCAGAAGATGTTACAGCAAGATATCTCAGCGCCAACCATGGAAGAGAACAAGAATTGCGCAGTGACGAAACTGCGTTATATGCAATGGAGAGATGTCACGTCGTCCACATCAAAACATGGATTTCGAATTGAGGCGATGCGGGTAAGATTCTTCCATTAAACTCTCTATACTGATGTTGGAAAATTCGTCATTATAGAATTGAAGATTATTTGGATTACATATCGCTAGGGTAAATTGAGCTATCGAAAAATGCACTTGTGAAAAATGCCCTAACGTATGAGACATTTCAGTTTTAGAGGAATTATTCCATTTTTGCAAAGTCGATAATAACAATGCTCCAAACCTTAGTGATATCACAGAATTGGGAAATGATATCGTGAAAATGACTTTTTGAATGAATGATGACTAACATCACAATTCAATCAATATGTCATTTCAGCGATGTCATTCAGAAAGAACACATCTGTATCGCTCTGTAAATAGCAAAATATTTTCACTATATTGGTGTGTGAATACTTGTTTCCACATACACCAGTGGATGGCACAACTTAGCACCTCACAGCTGTGGTAAGTTGAGCCATAGAGGAAGTATATTGAGTAGAATAGCAACTTAGCATTAATTAATTTCCCACCGTGTATGCATTTTCGATTTCATTCAATGAACTCGAGTTGAGACACACTACCAAATGTGAGATATGCAGATTTTTTTCAGTTTTGGAGAAATTACCTCGGAATTGACTGATGATGATGGTAAAGCAGAATCAATAATTGTATTTTACCTCCGTTTCATGACATTCTTCGAGAGCCTATGTTTGCAATTAGCAATTCGATGGATTTTCTATTACTTTAATGCGCAGCCTTATGAATAAAAGTATTTTCTAAAGTGTGATTCACAAGCTACCGGTCACTGAAAGACCAAAATATCACAATCAAAGATAATGATCATAATTAACGTTAAATTATGTGAATATGTCCACATTGGAGAATTCAGATAAATGGGTCCACAATTCAGATTCAAGAAATGAAACATAAATTTAATGAAATCATGCCGATGAAAATTGAATTAAAAACTTGAAATTTCAGGCAAGAATCACAATAAGATCTCAAGTTTTCCGTGAATATTTGACTCATAATGCGGTTCATGAAATTTCCTTGATAATCAGCTTAGTTTCCACTTAATGAAGACGCCTGTTCTCAAATGTTCATTCCGCTTGATATTTAATAAGTTTCTCATTACTTGTATAGTGGTTTCACGGCGCTAGTACGAGTATATATAGAAGAATAATTTATAAAAATTTATCTTCTTAAAAATTAATCAAGCATTCTTGGGCCGCAGGAACGCGATCTGCACAAAAAACTGAATCTTCACATACAAAAATTTTCACTGTATGCAGACATTTTCTTGAGTCGGCACACCTACTACGTATATACTTACTCTATGAGTTGAGCAATGAGTAATCTTTTGAAACTGTAAAAGTGATTCACGTAGTCACATTATGCTAAGAAAATCTGTTGAGCAACATGTAGACCTTCCACGAAAGTTGAAATGCCTTTGTGTCACATGACTTATTGCATGCAATCAACATCTTTATACTATAAGATTCAAATTTTTACGGTTTTAGGTTCCTTAGGTATGAAAAATATTTGATCAATTTTTAAAAAGCCAAAATTTTTAAAAGTCATTCCTGAGTTCACATGCTATCTATATGATGCCAGATTTTAATATTTATCAAATATTGCAAGCATGAAGCGAGCTAAATATCAAACACGACAAAACTTAACTGATAAGAATCTTGAAATATTCAATTTAAAGGGAAATTAAGTTGATAATCAAGGAAATTTCATGGACGGCATTATGATTTAAGCCTTTATGCGAAAAATTGAAAACTTTTCCTGCTTCTTGGCTCAATTTTCGAGTTTTTCAACTAGGAAAATCTGCCTCCAACGACTACAAACTATTTCCAAACGACTATTCGTTAAGTCGACGCTATCTAAACTTACAATGCAGTTGCAATTTTTAGAAATATTAGATTGCAAATGGTTAGGATCACAACTTATACTTGTGCTTGGAATTCAACTTATTTATACACACAGATTAAATGAAGATTCTTAGATGTGATTCACAGCTGAACCGTAAAGCAATAGCCACCTCCATCACAGTTCATTAAAAAGCACGGCCTCTCCAATTAAACCAGCGTTTCCAGTAATATCACATAAGTAATGCTGAATATCATTCTTTCTTCAGTGTTGCTTTTTGGTGTCGTTATCACATCGATTCCCAGGCAATTTCTCCAAAAATGCACATCTCAAATGCGGTGATAGATTTCAAAGAGTTCATTTAATGAAATCGAAACTGCTATGGCCTTAACGATGTAATTAATACTGAGTTATTATTCTACCTATAGATGTATTTTCTCTATGCGTGTAGTATTCAGCAATCAGCATCGTTATCTTAAAAGAACAGATAGCTTTAAAGTATGAGGGCACGACTGCCTTGAATGTTTTAACATTTAATTTTGTATACAGATGAGCTAGGAAATATGTCCCCTCACTGTTTTGTTCTCGAGAAGACATAGAATATTTGAAAAAACTGATTGCCCACTGCTGCAATATTGATTGCGTTGCTAATTTTATTTGCAAAATATTTTTGAAAATCGCTGGTCTACCGTAGGACAAACCATAAGCCCAGCCGTATGTATAAAAGCATCATCATAGGGAACAGAAAATGCTCTATGCCCCGTGGCTTATTCTGCAGCCTGATTTCGGGCAACATTTCCAGTTTGACACGAGGTCAGTGGAAACACATGACGGGCCATAAGCCGCAAATGGAAGTCCTTTAGATGCGGTTCAATGATTGATGATACACCGATTTCTCATTTGTCAGTCACCTTTCATTGGCACTTTGAACAAGTTAATGAGTTTGTGTTGTAGCTCATAGCATATTGCAGATCGTGGTGCGCTTGTCGCAGGTCGCTTACATGGCTAATCATGTGTGGCTGCCGCCTAAGATGTGTCATAAATGATGCAAATGATACTGAAATTTGCGGATGTTGGTATTAAGTAATGTGACACTTCACGAGTAGATACCGATGATAAATTACCTTGGATTATGATTTGTTGAATCTATAACCTAAACTTGTTTTTCTCTAGAATTGTGGATCACACATGGTAAAGAATTATCGGCAGTTATCTTCCATGTCTCAACTGAAAGCAGCTGTTTTACAATATACGAATGGAGATTGTGTGATATTGGTAAATATCTCCATATTACAAATCCTTTTATGTTAGATTTAATTGTCACTTTCTTGTATTGCAGAGAAAATATCTTATGCGACTTCGTGCAATCAGAGCAACGGTAGAAATGTCCCCTTTCTTCAAAGCAAATGAGGTAAGTGATGCTTCATGAGAGACTATACCCTAGATATTTGCTTAAGATTAAAATTCGACAGCTTTGGATTTTGCAAAAACAAATTATTGAACTCATAAAGAATCATAGAATCTGATCATGAGAATAATTGTGTGATTTTCGATTATATGATTCTTAATCTCAACAGATAAGTGAACTGTTTCCTGAACAAGTATTAGGGAAAATATAAATCTAAGGAAATTTAAAGCTTTCATTATACTGGATAATAAATATAAATCTCTTGACGGTTAAGTATTTTGTTTTTGGAGCAGAAAATCCTCTCATATTTTTTTTGAAATATAAATCTGTGTTGAAAATCTCACCCTCATATCACACGTACTACTGATAGATATGACATTTTCAGGAAAAGTCTAAAGACTGTACAAGTATTGCACATGAATACTTATTCGTTTAATCATCTTTACAGGTATTGTCGTGTGGCAGCACGTTGGCTACACGCAGATACTCAAATTCACCGTTGTTAATTTATATTACAGTACATTTACATAGAGACAAACGTGTGTCATCAAGAAACCGCATTTTAGGAGATTTTGAAACTTATCATCCCATTTCCTTCACTGAGGGTAGCATTATTTCTTTTTGCTTTGTGTCAATTAGAGATTCTGTAGTCCGACTTCACCATTTTACTGGTCACTGTATGCTTCTATGTATAGTAATGTCATCCAACTCACAGCGGCCTGGTAATTAAAGTCACATTCGCTAAAACTTTGGCCTATTTTGATATTACTTAAGTTTTTATGCTCTTCCTAAATTATTCTGATTAAAGGTCAGAGAACATTTTTGGCTTCATGAGCGAAGTTTTATTGTGAGATATAATGTGTTACATACCATACATGCATATTATTGCAGTGTGTTGCATGCTTCATACTGTAAGACGCCCAATCTAAATGAGAATTTCGTGTCTTTTGTCAAAGCAAAATGTCCTTTTGAAAATTCTTTCTAGGTAATCGGCAGTTCATTATTATTTTTTCACGATCGCTCAAATCGTGTGTGGATATGGATGATTGATTTCGCGAAGACAATGAATTTACCTGCCAATGTTCAAGTCAACCATCGGTCGAATTGGAAAGAAGGAAATCACGAAGACGGATATCTGTTAGGCTTGGACAATCTGATCACGGTCTTCACAATGGTTTTGAAGGATCTTGAGACCGTCGTCTAAAATCAGAATTCAAAACATCAGTACAGATTCTTTCTACGCCAGTGTGGGAAACTTCTTACGATGGTGATCACGAAATATTTAGGCGTTGACGCAAAATTATCTAACATAGAAATCCTTCATTCCGTATAAAAATGAATGATTAGAATAGAACTGAGCATCGAAAACACTGCAAAGGAGCGGATATACACTTAGCACAATTGAAAACGCACCACCTGTCAAATCCGTCAAATTGATCTCTATACACGATTGATAAAGAATGGAGGACGCATTCTAACCGACATAGATATCTGTGCTACGGCCCGACGGCGGTCAGGGGTCTAATGACATGATTGACAGCTAATGTAAATGAATAGGACAAACTTTTAGTGATTAAGAAAAGAAATGATTAAACATAACATGTAAATGAAAAGGACAAACTTTTAGTGATTAAGAAAAGTAATTATTAAGCATAACATGTAAATGAAAAGGACAAACTTTTAGTGATTAAGAAAAGTAATTATTAAACATAACATCTATACTTGTACAAGTTAATAGCGGGTATAACCTCCGCGAGCAGTCAATAAGGCACTGATTCGTCGCGGCATTCTGAGGACGAGCCGTCTCAGAAAATTTTGAGGAATTTGTTGCCAAACTGCAACCACTGTCTCTTGTAATTCACGCAGTGTTTGCGGAGGCGGGTCCCGCTGCTGAACTTGGCGCTTCAGATAATCCCACACGTGCTCGATCGGGTTCATGTCCGGCGACCTTGATGGCCAGCGAAGAGTCCGTATCCCTAAGTTTTCCTTCAGCTTCGTCACATTGTATGCACGATGCGAAGGTGCGTTATCATCTTGCAGGATCCAGTTGGCCACGTCTCCGAATGTTCGAGTCGCAAATGGCAGAAGATGTGTTTGCAGCAGTTCAGCATAACGCTCACCAGTCACGTTCGTGTTGAGCACTACCAGCTCGGTCTTGCCCGTCAGGGTGATGCCTGCCCACACGTGAACGGATGGCCCCTGTTGCTGATGAGTAGGCTGGACGTGTTGCTGCAGCATCTCTTGGCGTGGCACACGCCAAACACGAATGCGGCCATCATTGCGGAACAGACGAAACCGACTTTCGTCAGTGAAGATGATACGTCTCCATTGTGGTAGTCTCCAGTGAACTCGTTGCATCGCCCACCGCTCTCTTCGTGCCACATGCGCAGGTGTTAATCTGGGGCATTTGCGCATCTTCCTTGAGCGAGTCCTTGCTCTCGAAGCCGATTTCTTATGGTGCCCGAGCTCAGGATGTTGCCTCTGCGACTTCTTTCGCCCCACATCAGTCGTAGCAGAGTTTCGGGGAGTGTGGGATTGCCTCGCACCATTCTGAGCAATCGCCGGTCAGCTCTGGCAGTTGTGTGACGAACTGCACCAACGCCAGCATGTGCCACGGTATCATTTGCTCTCGCTTTCTTGAGAAGTCGGGCAATCGTCGTATGCGAACGACCGAAATGTCGTCCGACTGCCCGAAGGGACATTCCAGCGTCAAGCATGCCAATAGCACGCCATCTTTTGGCATCAGACATTTGACGCACCATCTTAAGATTTTTCTCAAAACCGTCATTTCCCATAATAAGTCGTTAATTTTATACTTCATGATCGAAGTTCAATTTGAACACATGCTTGCTAAGTAATTCGGTAATAATAATGCTTGCTTCAGTAATTCAGTCTGAACAATTACGCAATCCCACCACCAGACCGCCGTCGTGCAGATATCTATGTCAATTAGCGTGCGTCCTTCATTCCATATTCAATCGAAGCGATTTACTTCGAATTAGCTGGATTTGACAGGTGGTGCGTTTTCAATTGTGCTAAGTGTACATTGCCAAGACAACAATCGGTACGTACATGAAGCATAACCACAGAGATTCATTTGCGTGTGGGTTAGTCTAGAGAGGACACAATCCTATCCCAGCCATTGCATGTAATGGTAGCAAGCTATAGAAATTGTCATAGATATCCGTCTCTCTTTGGCTTACGTGATTGGCCAAGCGCGCGCATTGCGAGAGTAGCACGTAGCAATGAACACATGAATATCAGCGGTCAGTTGGCAGTCAGACCAGTCAAGTGAAAGTACATATCTTTGACTCGTCTTTTCTCCATGATAAATTCGTCAAATGGAAATATTATTCTTGCTGTTCGACTCTTCACGATCTAATTTTGCTGTCTGTGTACGTTTAATGTGCTGTTAGTGCTCTAGTTCGTCAGAATTCAGGAGGCTTGAATTTGCATTATGTTCAATGAAAAATTGATTGTCCTGCCCCTCGAGGCTAATTCTGGCCGTGACCATCAGTGTTGAGCAAAGTCATCTCTAGACCCAAACACGCATCTCTGTGCGAATAACTGTCTCAATTGCTGACAGTGGTTGGGCACCAGTACCTAGTAGTGTTTCGTGAGGATTCATTTATAAAACCATTTTGATAAATGGTAATAAACCATACTCAAAGTGCAACGCCTTATAAATCTTCAACTTGCATGCTACCTGCCTAGCCGAGCTGCTAAAATGACTTAACGAACAATGGGTTTTATTCTAGTCCCACTAACATAGCCAAAAGAAAAAGTCGGATTTCAACGGTTTCTAACATTATATTGATAATCAAATTAAAAATGTTAAAACTCATTTCATTACCGCCAAAGACATCAGGATTGTGAACTGCGAACTATCTAATGATTGATCAGCTTTCGCTGAAGATGTCAAAGAAATCAGATGCATCTCTAATGTACAGCTACTACAAATAAATCATAGGCGGGTTTTCTTTTTAATGAAGGTTTGTATCGAATTCAATTAAATTTTGCGTCAGCGTCTAAATTTCGATATTGTTTATTCAAAGTTCTAAAACTTCCTCAACCTCTGCATTTGTCTTTAACAAAACCAATTTGTAAAAAGTAATATTTGTTTGTTATTTTCTACGACTTAGATAAGAAAGTATATTTGTAAATTGTATTTGGCTAGAGCTCTCTTTCATTTCGCAATTGTGAACATTAAACCTTGAGTATTACAATTGACTGATTGCTTTTATCTCATAAGTTTCTGCATTTTGTAGCTGGAAAAAGAGAGAACCACCTGAAAAGACCACTTAGAGGAGAATGTGAATTGAAATGCTTTTACAGTGATTCGTGTAGTTCTCTCAGATACTTTGATGCAGGGATGCGGAGTCCTATCATTTTGATAGGACTCCGACTCCGAGTGGCAAGCACATAAAGCCTAGGTTTTTTAAAAAACTGGTAACCTGCATCATAGATCATGATAGGCTTACGTGAACCTATCTTTACTGATCATGGCTGTATCTGCTATCAATAATTTTCGATGAAAGTTTATCAAATGTCGCTTTAAGTTGGATGCATGCGACTGGGCTCCCCCCCCCCATTTTCTGATGTGTGCTTCACACGGTTTTTCTACAGCCTCTACCAGGCAGGAAAATCCTCCATCCTTCTCCAAAAATGATGAGTACTCACACTTTCGATTTTAATATGCGCTTTGGATGAGCCATCACACACGATTAACGTGGTGGTAGGAGGCAATGTTCTCAAACAAACCAGTATTTCATTTTTGTCTCTGATGTGACCTTTGGTGTGTAAGTGTGATCGAGGCTAGGAAGGTTTGTCTTCTCTACTAAATTAGCGAGTGAGATGACAATCCTTTTTTCACTATCACGGTTCATTCCCTCAACTATTACAAGCTTTGCATGCACTGCTGTCTCTGTACTTTTGTTTTACGGAGAAAGTTGACATCAAGACAGTGACAGCAATGCACGAGGATAAATAATTTGTTTGTATTGTATTTTGGGTCTAGTTATAGGCCGGAGTCCGGAGTCCTATAAAATGATAGGACTCCGACTCCGCATCCCTGCTTTGATGTGCTTTAATTTGAGTAAAAATTGGGATTCCCGAACCTTCTTCATACAGTTTCGTACTGCAAAATAAATCCCTTAACCCTAAAACTCGGGCTAATTTGAGCTCGGAATACATCGAGGAGGATCCAGACTAGAGCCCCCTTTTTTTTAAAGCTTCCATGATTCAAACGTTGCCAAAATTACACTGTACATGTAAATCGCTGGATACGGAAATTGATGCCAAATTCACACACAGTTTGAAACTAGCGATTGATGCGAGACTGCCGTATATTTGTAAAGTTTTAATTGGCATGTTTTTCATACAAGTATTGGAAACTTTAACCAGCAAGGTAGAACAGATATCGGCTAACGTCCAGCTAGGTATTAATAACAAGAAGACAAAGACAATGGCGGCAACGAAAGGAGAATAAGAAGTGGACATATTTTGTAGAGGAGAAAAGCTGGAACAAGTTGAGAAGTTTAAGTATCTGGGATCGGTGATAAATGAGACAGCGGATTGCAGCCCGGAAGTAAGATCAAGGCTGAGTGCAACACGAACAACAATCTCTGTCCCTCAACACAATCTGGAAGCACCGCGCACTCAACAAGAAAATCAAAGTCAAGCAGATTGAGATACTTGTCTGGCCAGTGGCGCTTTCGGTTGTGAGTCCTTGACAATGAAAGAATGTGACATCAGACGAGCGAGAGCCCTTGAAATGGACGTACAGGCGAGCACTGTGGATTAGCTGAACAGCGCATAGGACGAACGACTCTGTCCGGAGAGAGCTTGGTACTCAGAAGAAAATTGTGGCGACCATCAAGAAAACTCCACTACTTCGGCCATGTTATCAGGGCTCAAACATGTATACCCACGTCCTGGAGGGTCGAATCGACCGGAAGCGATCCAGGCGAAGGCCACGAAGAAGATGTAGCCACGACATCGCGGATTGGACCGGACGAACGACCTTAGCGCGCGACCGAACAACTTGGATGAGGCTGGTGCACCTGATCGAGGTGCCCGATCCTCAGTCATGAGGAAGGGAACAGGCAAGGCAAGAAATTGACATCCCTTCGTGTATGTTCGTATGTGTTTGGTATGTGAGCTGCGAACAACTCACTCTCTGATTGGCTAAGTAAAAACAACATACCAAAAATATTTTGATAGACCTATCTATCATTGGTATGTGTTTGGTAATGAGCGGTTTGCAGCGTATGGCGCATGCTGGAGGCATACAGCACAAATGGCGCAAGCTGGTGGTGGTCCGATGGTGGTGTCTTGCTCTAACAGATGCCATAAATAAAAGTTTAGAATTTGTATTACACTTTTAAAAAATATTTTTGAGTACGAACCTGTCGGAAATTTATAATAGATGGCCTTGATTAATTTAGTTAGTCACCGCAAGGAAGCATCTACTCTAAAGACAATAAAGGAATGCAGCTCAAACATCTTTTTGAAAGTATATTGCAAATAGTCTGTTAGAATTTCATTAATATATATTGAGCAGAAAAATACCGTTACTGCACATTTGTATTAGCAAATCAATAAAAGCTATTGTGAGGGATGATAATTCATCTTTTGCTTGGGATTCTCTATTTTGTATCATGTAACTGACAGTATTGCTCATAAACCTATTGTTAGAACTGTTTAATGGTTATTGGTCCCATGAACAATAAAAAGTAGAATAATAAAATAAAATAAAGCCATACAAGAATTATATGTGTACTTTTTCGATGGTCTATATGTACTAATTGCACATGTCATTTGAATTGTTCAAGATGCTTTATTTTGTCAGAAATTGACAAAAATTCTCTATTTTAAAAAGTAACTTTTATTCAATATTTCGTGATTAGTAGGCCTACCACATCATCAGGAACACAGGCGGACATCTTAGACAAAGACCATGATATTGTTTATCTACGATTCCGTAAGGCAAAGATCATCTTGCATCCATCAATCAACAGTAAAGATGAATATGATGAATGCCACGATCTGATTATCTCTAGAGTCTAGACAAACGATTAATTTTTTTGTCCTCTACGTACTGACATGGATTTCTATATAGTATTCTATATCGGGATGAGACACTACCAATGTCTAGAGTACATACATTAGTAGTCCTGTTTTGAAGACAGTTGATTGCTAAGTATCACGATTATACTTTCTCAAAATGACTTTCAAATGTATTGTCGATGGTTGTAGCACAAATTGTAGAACCCAAATAGAAAACAAGATCACACTATTTCATTTCATTGATTTCCAAAAGACGCTGAAAGATTCAGGAAAATATTGGCTACAAAATATTAGAGAATTTGATGAGGGAATTTGGAAACACATAATATCAAGAGCATCTACTCGCACAACAAGTTATTAAAATCCGGTGAATTTGTTATTCCTTTTGCTCCCAGATGACTCAATTATATAGCAACTCCATTCTAGGAAAGTTGTCTGATATGAAAGAACTCTGCCATATCGAAAAGTCAAGACAGTTAAAAATGGCACATAATTATGTTGTACAACAACACTTTGGCTTCAAATGGAACATAGAAGAGTTCACCTCATTCTTTTTTACACGAATTAGCCATTCAAGCACTGGAGCAATTCAAAATCATTGACATTTTGGTAGCGCTCCAATTTTTCCGTTGACGTGATTAATGTAAAGACTCCAACGATAGGACTTCATAAACGAAGTGAGTATTCTGATCCTATAAAATTAATTCAGAATTGCAAACTTGATTATCTGGAACGTTTCCTTGCTGTCATGCTAGAAGTTTGAGTGGTCTCAAAATATCGTAGCCTGAGTAGAGAGTCATTTTTCGACATGATCCAGTTCACCAAAGCCCTTTCAGTGTAATTAGTGTTTCATATCTTTTTGTGGTTCTAAGTATGTCCTCTTCGGACAAATTCATTCGAGTGCCGTTTCAGCTGGTATCGACATTTTTCATGTGGAAAAAATTTGATATCTGTAAAGGATGTAACTGATGCAGAAAGAGCAAAATGATTTCTTTTCTAAGCATTCTGAAGTGTCCAAAGCTTTGAACGCTGCTGCTGATCGCTCAGAATCAATTAATTTGGATTTTCTCGAGATCTTTTTCAATCATGCCTGAACCCACAAACTCGTACTTAAGAAGACAGGCATTATATGTAAAGCTTAGATGGATTTATAGTCAGAAAAGTCATCATTAAAAATTATAGTCCTTTTAAAATATTTTCCTGAATCTTTCAGCGTCTTTTGGAAATCAATGAAATGAAATAGTGTGATCTTGTTTTCTATTTGGGTTCTACAATTTGTGCTACAACCATCGGCAATACATTTGAAAGTCATTTTGAGAAAGTATAATCGTGATACTTAACAATCAACTGTCTTCAAGACAGGACTACTAATGTATGTACTGTAGACATTGGTAGTGTCTCATCCCGATATAGAATACTATATAGAAATCCATGGTACTGACCTACGTACTGTATTCATGATTAGAACCCTCATCTGTTAAGATTCCTATATCCTCTGGAGTCTTTATTGGGAGAACGAGCATTAATACCTTGATATGTCTATTCACCATGGATAGGCATGAACTTTCTATGATAAAGTATACCAGATTATTACATAGTTGATATTTGATTCGTAAATAGACAAGAAGAAAATACAACGATAAAAAGGAAACATAGCATACAAAGGACGAGACACTAGAAGAAAACTTTACAAGTAATTCAATCCTCGATCCACTGCCTTCTTGAAGCAAAGACTTAGTCTCGCCATCCAAAGAGGAAACGCGATCAGTATGACTTCGTTGTAGAATTGTATTTAAGAATCCCTTCTATATCTGATAAAATTTGTTCCTCAGGGACAATCTTGATAGACGGGGATTTTATCGCGGATATCTGTGGTCCTAATAATCTGGCATCCTTTATAACGGATAGAGGATAGCTATACGATTCTCTGACATAGCTCGTGAAATTATTTGATATATCCCTCTGGCTAAAGCCCTCGGGATTCATCAAATAATTTCCCTCGCTATATCCCAGAGAATCGCATAGCCATCCTCTATCCATTACATAACCAGGGATGTCTATGAAACATAGAAAGTGTTAGGGATTTCCAACTCTCAATACGTAGGATTTAGCGTAGGCCGATTTTCTCGCGAATTAGGTTTCTGGGCGTATGGGTCTTCCTTAGGTATAGGAAACTTTATTTCATCAATCAACTGGATATGATTATGGGCAGCTACACTTCGGTTGTTAACTGAAAATGATATAGATTCAGATGCATCATTACTATTATCGGATATATTCTCAAACACCTGAAAAACATAAATTTTCATTCTTTTTGGACGAACATTGATGGAAAGTATCAGTGGATAATTCTGTTGGACGAATTGACGATGACATCTCTCTCACTCCTCTCTGATATAGATCAGCAATAGCCGACCAAGAAGCAGTCATGAATTTGAAATCTTCACCAGACTTTTTGGGACTGGCAGCTGAATTTATGATTAGTTGATGTAAGACAATCATTTCTAATAAACTTCAATCAGTGGACGGAATAGAATAATAGATAGTTGGGCATAGCTGAGGTTCAACTAGAATAATGTGTTTCAGAGAAATCTTTTGAGCTTTTGTGATCCTTCTGAACTAGTGAACAGAAAGTTCGATAGTTGATAGCCTCATACGGGAGGGTGTTCATGATGAGGATGCGAAAGCAAAAATACGGCACTCCCTTTAGTAATGGCTTTAATAAAAATGAGTTGCTAAAAATATTTACACGGCAAACGTTTCGCGACGCAGTCGCTGCCTCAGTGCACTAAAAAGAAGGTGCAAAGTTGTATTGTCTCTTATTCCGATCCAATATTTTGGAAGCTTTCAATGTTTAACGTCAATGTACGAGTAGTTCGATGTGGAAATGGAAGAAAAAAATTATCTAGTTATGTTTATTTTTGCTGTAGTATACAATTTCAATGATTTCAAAATAATTGATGCACTCTACCTGCCCATTGAATTCAATTTCAGTCTGCTCGATTGATTCAAAGTGGATTTTTGTGTCTTCATTCAAATCTGTTGGATAAATTCAGCTAATGATTTGATTGATTTGATAATATGCCATTCACAGTTTTCATAAAGTTGCACATTTCGCAAATGTGATAATCTCTCTAATAAATGCTAGCCAAGGATTGTGGGTGGAATTGTGAAAACTATGCAGCCGGGTGTCGTCCTTTCAGCTGTCAAATATGAATAAGCTTGAAGCAAGACTATTTGAAACCTTCATCAGCAAGCATCCATGATAAAGAATTTGTGACGCTGATACTAAACGCGACATACTGCGTAAATGAAATCGATAGGATACTCTTTCAGCTGAAGGCGTAGTTCGTGCTTGAATGATATGAAAACACAATCAATGATTCACACAATTGTTAATTTCTTTAAATTCACATAATTCGTCGGGAATTTGATTCCGATGTTCAATTGGTATTCAATTGAAATTTTTCGTGACTCAATATATATTCCACGCAGAATACCTGTATTTATTATTAATGCAGGAATCGAAAATTAATAGATTGCATGTCTATCAGACATCCAATTCTTATTCAATTCTTTGGCGTGTTGTAAGACCTGTGTTATGCACAAATACTCATCGTTTCTGTTGTTTTCTCTTATAATCAATAATGTTAGGAAGGGTGTTAATCCATTTGTCTCTTCTTTTTCATTTCTGATTGGAGATTACAATTTACGACAGTGCACTTTCTCAACATCTTTGATGAAAATTCTGCAATCTGTATTTTCAAACCGGCCTACACTAATTGCTACGGATTGAGAGTTGGAAATCCCTAACACTTTCTATGTTTCATAGACATCTCTGTGATAACTAAGAAAATCTCTATGATTTCTAAGAAAGGTTATGCCTATCTATGGTGAAAAGACATATCAGGCATGGACTCTTAGATGTATAACACCTGGACTGTCAGCCAAAATGCAAGGTGTACTTCAGGGGCTAGCCTCTTGTACATTATGTTATAAAACAATTAATGTCTTTTTAGTTGATAAGTGATTGACAAGCAACATTTATATTTTGGCCAGTAATGTCAAATATTCTAGATCAAGAGTATATTTCTTCACTTCAGTCTATTTGGTAAATGTTCGAGGTTATATATAATTACGTAGGCATTTGCATTCTAAATACTTCTAAGTGTATTAATTTTGAGATCGCTCTTTTGAAATTAAACATTCATATTTCATTTCATGAGACAGATGTTTGATCATGCAGTTCTCACAATATTTAAATTTGGCGGTAGTAGGCTTAGAAGAAAACGCGTTGTAGACCTAATGTACAAAGAGAAATTGAAAAGTATGACAAATGTCATTTTCCTGAGACTTTGAATTGTTAGCAAATTGTATGTGCATGTATGCGTCGCATGTTAGCCATTTAATTTTTCGCGTAAGATTGTCTATCAATCCCCATCCTTCCATAAACGAAGTGGCTTTAAAAGAATAGAAGAAAGTTTCAAGCGATTAAATCCAACTTTATGTAACAATTCTGAAACTTCCCTTCAGTATCGTGTAGGTTTTATGATGTTAGAGATCACAGTGCACTAGACTGGACACACAAGCAATGCCTTTATCATTTCATAAAATCTATTTCATGAGGCACCAGCGTCTTCGTTTGCAATTTAATTGTCTGAATGAATTCTACCACAGTATGTTCCACTATACGACTCTTTTGCAGTATATTGCATACATTGTAAAAGCTCATGCCCATTGTTCGAGTAATCTTGCATGGTGCATAGGCAGGAGAATTTAACAAGACGTCTTGTTGGCCATATGTTACGCTAATGCATTACTGGAATGCAGAAAGAGGTCTCTCTCTCTGTCACCTGATGATGCGCACAGGTTGTGCATATTGTGTCCTCTGTTTTTTTTTTTGGAAAGAATAGGATAGAAAGAAGGTTCATAAGTTCATAAGATCATAAGTTCAGATTAAAAAGTTCACAACATTTGCTATATCTTCGAGAAACAACCACTTTTCAACTAGAAACAACTAGTTATTTTCTGCTATTCTCCGACTTTGAATCAGCAGGCTCCAAAGAACCTTTCTCACGAGTCACATTTTTGAACAGAAGAAGCTATGATCGGCAATGATATCATTTTATTTTTTCTAATGAAAATATACCATTTTTTTTAGTGAAATATGTGTAGGCTTACACCGTAAATAGATCTACTCATGCGAATTTTTCGATTTCCACTGCTATCATGCTACTTTTGCCGCTCTTAGCAATGAAATTAAAATCAGATTGCATGCAGCATCGATATATTCCAAATAATGGAAGACCGAAGAAAGCAGTTTAGTCATACAAAGCTTCTTGTGTATCAAAAGTTAGGTAGGGCCTATGGACTATACATCAGACATCGCAAGTTTTGATTCAAGGTTTATGCACTCGAATTACAAATACATGTAAGCCTAGAAAATATGCAGTTGGTTGGGCCAACAGTATCTGAAGTACGAAAAAAGGCCAAAAACATTTTGATTACAGTCAAGACTTCAAAACATCGAGACAATGTTATTAATGTGTTGTTTGACAATTTGTGTGATAGGCAGACTGACAGCCGGTTGCTTCTCGCTACATGAATCAACCAGTGCGGAAGGACAAGGGTAGACCAAACGAAAGAGACTAAATTTGCTTCAATACAAAATGCGCAGAATTCATGATTAGAAAATATAATGGAACAAAAATTTTTGATAATATCATTTTATATCATTTTTCAAAAATAAAATGATATCATTTTTCCTCAGAATAAAATGATATCATTTTATCACTGCCGATTTTTGAGAAGAAGCATATATGTAAGTGTCAGTCACATGATGATTGGCTTCAATTACATGGGTTATCACTTTCCGCCATTTTACGAGAGATGACTGAAACAGTTGATATCTGGCACTGAGTACAGGGTGAGTCAGAAAAAACGAAATCTGATTATAAGGCGAAATAGTTATACTGTATTTCATTTAACTAAAAATTAATATCCATTTAAATATTTATTGAAACTGTCTCAAAACATAAGCTGAAAATGTCTCAAAAGCACGCTAAAGAACTGACTGAAATTGAGCACCTTCCTGTTCAATACAAACCCTGCATCGGCGAACAAACGAATCGTAAACTTTTTGGCATGTGTCGCGACTGAATACTGTAATCTCCTCACGAATATAGGCGGCCAACTCCGTCGTATTATTTGGACGTCGCGCATAAACTGAGTCTCTTAAAGTGCCCCACAAGAAAAAATCGCATGTACTGAGGTCCGGAGACCGTGGAGGCCATTCGATGGGTCTTCGTCGACCGATCCATCTGTTAGGTAGATTACTGTCGAGAATAGCGCGGGCAGCAGAACTGTAGTGCGGAGGAGCTCCATCTTGTTGATAAAATCGGTGTCTGTTTTCAGCCCGTTGAAAAAAAGGGATGACATGATCCTTTAGAATACCACAGTAGCGTTCACCGTTCATTGTTGTGCAGCTGATGTCGAAGCTCAGCACTCCTGTGTTGTCCATCATGGCCCACACTGTCACTGATCTTCGATCTTGAGGCTTTTTAATGAAGACGTGAGGATTGTTTGCACTCCAGTAGTGAATGTTGTGCTTATTGACGGATCCGTTAACATGAAAAACTGATTCGTCCGAGAAAACGATAAGCAGATGAAAGTTCCGTTGGCGTTCAAGTCGTGAAGTTATCCACTGACAGAACTCAAGGCGTCTATCGTGGTCATCGTCAGACAGCTCTTGTACATGTGTCGCTTTGAACGGATGATATCCTTTTCGGTGTAGGCATCGAACAACACTTCGTTGAGATACACCAACTTCGCGACTTAGGCGGCGTGTTGAGATGTTTGGATCACTTTCCACAAGCGGTTTTATCGAAGTGAAAATATCGTCTCCGCTTGCAGATATTGGGCGAACGCTACCTTCCTCACGATGGTTAATGTCACCGTACACCAGGAATCTCTTCACCCAGCGATGAACCGTTGAAGGGACTGGTGCTTCTTCCTCAAATTCTTCGCGAAACTTGCGCCTCGCCTCAGCAACGTTTTCGAATGCGACTGCCCAAGCGACAAGCTTTGCTTTCCTTTCCATACCTCGAATGAAGTTCAAATGACTTAGACCAGATTTCTTGGATGGATCAACTATCGACTTCATGATTTGAATTGAATTTGAATTTTCACGAATTGAATTTCATTACGAATTTGAATTTCAACTACGAACAATAAAAATACTGCCCAAGCGATATAGAACGCGATATAGAACGCGACCATAGATATAGAGCATCAATAGACGAAGAAAATCAATGGCAATTGAAGACTATTTTTCGACATAATTCAGATATCGTTTTTTTTACTCACCCTGTATACTGCATTCTTTAATAGCTTCATGTTATATTAAATGAAAAGTTTATAACAAAGTTGCGAATTCAGTGTACCAACATCATATTGGAAAATTAGAACCGATAAATTGATGTCTCTCTGTCATCTCTTCATAAAATAAACATGTTTCATTACGGATTTCATCTGAGCATCTTGCTAATGATTCTTCATTTCTTGACAAATATTTGTGCATGAGCTATTTTCAGTGATGTTGTCAAAGGTATTCTTTGTAACGAATTAGGGATTATATATGAGAACTGTTCCTTTCGTATAAAGATAATAAATTCGGCTAGCATCCTTTCACTCTTCAATTTCCTCCTCTACAGTAATTTCAAATGGATGTTTCACGTTTCATAATTCCATTTTTCTTCGACCAGCTTTGGAGCATTCGGTCAAATGTCTGAACCACACTTCACCTCTGCTGATTTCGAATATCATCATAATAATATGCTAGTCGCACATTGTTTTCTCTTACTTTTGTATGGAATTCCAGCATTGATTGACATAAGCAGAATGGGCGACACTTTGCTATCGTATTCTGGGATTTCTTGTTGGAATGGATTTCTTCCGAAGAATTCTTTAAACCACTTTTTCATAATCCATTTGATCTTCACATAATACTTCTGTGCACTGTTGCAATCATGAGCAGTATTTACTTTACCACTCACTTTTTGCAATCTGATTTTGTAACAAAGGAGCTGATAAACGTGATTGCTGCATTCTGATGTACGCAAAAATTTTGAATTTTTCTTGGTTGACAGTCCAGGTGTGTTATTTCTAGGAGTCCATGTATCAGGGCATTAATGCTCGCTCTCTCAATAAAGCCTCCAGAGGATGTATAAATCGCAGCAAATGAGGGATATAATCGGGCACTAACGTGAAAGCCCTCTTCAGATTAGTATTATTCCTATAATTACACTAACCACGAAATATTTGATAGCAGCAAGAATTTTGAGCATCAAAAATGCTGCATTGGGGAAAAGTATTTTCAAAAAATTTCTTTTAAGTAACGAAAAAATATTAAATTTCTTGAGCTCCCATGCGCCAAATTCGATAGGATTTGAGTTGTTTATCACATGCAGAAGCTAAAAGTCACACAAAACTGGAGTAGTTACTCTTAGTATTGGAGCAACATCAAACAATGTCAATGTGATCCAGACCCCCTTCCAGGAAAAATAGGGTTGAAACACTGCTTCTGAGCGACTTTTCACTCGCACAGATGCAAGGACTCAGTTTCTGACAACCATGTAGTTTATGGTACCTGAGGAAAATGCTTTAAACAAATTTTTTTTGAATTACATATTTCTATTCTATGATGCTTTACAAAAATGTGAACACTGTAGTAACGAGAGAAGCATTATTTGTATAATATTTGTAAATTATTAGTTAAATTAATTGAAGTAACTTTTCAATAACTTTAACTTTTTCAATTTATCAATAGATAAATAAGAATCAAGAAAATACGAAAACGAAAAGTCGTGATAAAGACAAAATGAAAGTGATGACGAGAAGCGAACTCGAAACGCGAAAGCAAAACTCACTATCTGTCATTACTTTTGTGCGGTTGCCTTGGTTTTAGAGCATAGTTTACATTCATGACAGGTGTGAATGCATATCGGAAATATGTGTACTGAAGAGCAACCGCATCTGGTAAACAAGTTCTATCTTATCATCAGTTATGAATACATGATAAACACTCATCTACCTACATACGTCACAGCGTAATCAGTAACCATTAGTTCAAACTGCTAGACATGAGAAATCGCTAACCGGTGGACATAGCACATTTAACCGTTGATAACCGTTTAACCATTCATTAAAAGGTCTATCTTAACGTTTCATGCAGAATGTCTATGCCTAGGTTCTTGGTTGCAAATGATTCCCACGAAGCTGACTTATGTAGTGCACCCTCATTTCTACCTTGGATTTGCCTATAAAATTATCTGAAAAGTAGATCTATGAATTGGAAATCGTAGCTATCTAATAAACAAAGGTCTTCAAGATCTGCCGCAATAACGAGTGGATTACCATATTACTGGCGGTGAATAATCATCAGCTTGCCTAATTCATATCTCTCAGCATCGACAGGAGTTCCTGCTTAAACTCGGAGTTAAGTTGAGATGCGCAATGAACATAATAAGCGAAATTGAGGCGAGAATGCAACTCATTATTGAATTATTCTCTTCACATTCTGTTTACAACAGGCAAAACACACTAAATTCAAACTAATCTATTTCGTAAAACCTTACAGAGTTTCAAGAGATGACAAACATTCTAATGTTGCGAGAAAGCGTCAATAATTCTATTCATTTTCTGACTCACACATGAGTTTTGATGATCTGCAGAGTCGACGAATCAATCTGTTTCCGTGGTTTTGTACTAATGTAGTTGATATCCGAATTCTTTAATTTAATATGCCGGTGCAAATTGATATCAAGAATTTGCAGGATGGACGTTTTGTGGAGAGCAAACATCCATTTATGGATTTCTGATAGTTTCATAATGAAACTCGATTATCACCTTCGACGATTTACGAAATGGCACTATCATTTTGATATTTAAATATGCTTCCTACATGATGACTTCTGTGTATTCGCATTTAAGTGATTAGGCATTTACATATGTAATGATGTTGTGTAGTTTGTCCTTTGACGTCTTGCGAAATTGCACAATCATTCACATTAAATTTCAAAATTTCTATTAAAAATTTGTCTAATATCAACCGCAAGTTCATTGCCAAATCCACTAGACCTTCGGGAATACGAACATATAGAAACATGCACGTAGGTCTACTGCATTGTAGAAGTGCATTGTCTACGAAATCACAATTTATTAGATAAGAAGGCAGTCAAGTCTGTGTTCCTAAAAGTTCTTAACTTATGCCTCAATTCATTTATTTTTGAGCATGCATGTGCCATATTGCGAAACAAACAGGTTGTTTTGATGAGTTAAATAAAGCGCCTGTCATGTCGATGTCAAGTTGTTATTCGTTCACTAGTAAGTTGCGTGTTGATATAATATTACTTACATTTGCCAACAGTTACTCAGTTTCTTGAAACAAACTTATACACTCGTGTCGTAAGAAGTCATGGTTAATTTTTCTTAAGCTGCTCTCATTTTGAATAAAGCATTAGAGTGATTGCCAGCTAGTCTATCTCACACTCATCAATTCCACATATGAAGTTAGTATACAAGTGGCAACTTTTGCGAATAAAAACTGTTGGACAGTAAAAACAGATGACAGAATTTGAAAATTATAGAAAATTGCAGTTGTTATATATAGGCTTGCTAATATAATAATTCAAAATGCTAAATATCTCTTTACAATGGTGCTTTTTGCTTACTGAAAATCTACCTATTGTAACATTGAGCACCATGCAATGCATAAATAATATTGCAATACATGTTGACATTCATGCATTCGTTAAATGCTACATATTTATGCTTTTATTGCACATATATTGTAGCGAACAAATGGAAAACTCTGTGCTAATGCGGACGTCCTGAGGGAGGGAGGTCGAAAGTCTGGGACGCAAGGAGGAGAGGGGAGCTGAAAAATGCCATTATTTTTCGGATGGCCTTTTTGAATGGCCTCTTGCCTATCAAATGTCTGTACCACACTCATCAATTACTGATGGCTTACAAAACACGGTATTTAAATGCACATTAAAAGCCATAATTATAATAATCCATTTATATATGCATATATGCATAGAAGTGCAAAAGCCTAACTATCGCAAAGCGGCAGAATTCTCCCACTGTAAATTAACCGAACATCAAAAACGTGGATAAAATAAACATTCTTGGTGTTGTGTTCAACAAAAAGGTACTTGGTCTGACCACATTGATAGAGTGGCATCAAATGCATCAAGAAGACTGTTTCCGTTAAGATTGATAAGGCCATTTTTGAACTACTGGTCCCTGAGAAGAATGTACTACAGTATAATGAGATCAGTGATAGAATATTCATTTCCTTTATTGGTTGGAATGACCAAGAAAGATATGTCCCGACTGATGGTGCTTCAAAACCGCTTTCATCGTCTTCTTTGTGGCCGTGGCTGCAAAAATGAGTGCCTGCCATCCCTGGAAGAGACTTATTTCCCAGGCCACCAAACTCTATCGGCATGCGATGAATGAGAAATACATATTAAACAATTTGCTCTGTCCTTTCGTTAGAAGTGGTCGTGTCACCTTGCCACATGTAAATTCTGTTCTCAGACTAAATTCATTTGCAATCAAGACTACCACGCATATGAATGAGTCATTTACACGCGTTTGAACATCTAATCGAGTTCAGTTATTATGTCATTCCTTGAAGTTATATGTACCACTATTTCTTGCAACTTTTCTTTGAAATTATCGATTACTTATTTGAAAATATTTATATACATGTCGTATCGGTTTCTCCGTTTTGTATATACATTTCTATTTGATGCACACTTTGCTTAAATCCTGTCTGGGACCTCGTTTATAATTTGGATGAAGCATTGTGATTAAGCTATTAAATTATGTACTTTGACACCATTATAGAAATGACTCCAAGTGTGAAAGAAGTTCGCAGATTTATACAAAAAAAGAAATTATGTGATCATTTACAATTGCTGTGTATTATGAAAATCAAGAGCACCAATGTGTTGCACATCTCAAAAGTCAACCAGCCACCAGAGTCAACCTCAACTGAAAAACCATAGCTGATCATCAATTTCGTAAAATGATGTGTATGAAGAGTACAACTACCAGCAGGAAAACTGAAAGACAGAAAATGACATTTAGCATAAAGAGAAAGTTTACAAAAGGTTAACAAAAAATTTCGACTTTGAAATCATTTTTGACTCACAATTAATGGAAAGATTTGAACATCCATTTTCACATAGAACTCCTGTGTACTTTGGTCTACATGTACAATAGAATCCGGATTCTGTCTGATTACAAAATGCTCTATTCTTGCATGGATTCGGCTCACATGGAAATTCCTGAAATTAAATGGATACGACTGAAAAACACTGACTGCAATCTGCATTAACATTTTTTCGCAGCAGTCCACATCCTTTAGAATCGGATTGTAGCATGTACCAGATGACATAGGCCTATGAAGCGGTTAACTTGTTTGGAAGATCGATCTGTTGAATGAAATATTGATGATGTTGAGTTTCGTGCCAACGCTGAAACATCCACTCTGTTGTTAAAAGTTCACATTCGATTTTTATGGTACAAGAATAGACAGTCCAGCAATTTGCATGCACACTGCATGTTTCATTCAGATTTGGAAAGTTTTATTCGGAGAGGTATTCATGGTGGCCTCTATTTCAGCAATATAACAGTATTCAAGGAACAGGCAGAAGCAAATAGTTGTGAAAAGTTAATAAAATCAATTAAAGTCAATGCTTCTACAAGTACGCACGTGAATGGATGAGTTATAAGTTTTACGTCTCGCTTTTATAAAGTTAAGGAAGCTACAACTGTTCTGACACAATTATTTTTTCTGCAAAGAAAGTCATTAAACCACGTACAGAGTAATGTTCATCAAAAGGAACATCTTGAGCAAGTAAACTGAATATCATAGCTAATAAAAAAAGCAAATTTCTATCTAGATAAAAAAATTTGTGTATACATTTGATAGCTTTGTTGTCATGCTGATATCATGCTGTTGTCAGTAAAAAGGGAGACAATGTTTCTGTTATAAGGAATCATGTTTTAGGCCTATTTCTTCAAACTTGCTCGTATTAAAGATTCAACCTATGTCCCATCCAAAATGTAGCCTATCAAATGAAAACGTTGCAACAAACATTGAACGACATATAAGGATAAAATTGTGTGTATTACCTGACATTTCTTTTAAGAAAATTCGAATCACGTAAATTGTGTTTCCGGCATCTTTATAAAGTCGACATGTGGAATGTATTTAGAAATATGATTTTGTCAATAATTTTGTGCTTCACACTATGCATAGATCCTGGAAATAGATTTTGCTGCTTAATTTGATGAGATGACGATGCACAAATGCATATATGTATGCATCACACATTATGTGGAATAGTGTAAAGAGCATGTATTAGTGCACATTTAGTGCACATTTAGTGCATATTTGTATGAATATGTCCAAGGGTCAGCAGATTCAAGGTGACTATCATCTGTTTACCCTTCAACATATTATATTCAAATTCCAAGCTAATTATGGATCATGCATTTGACACCGAAATTGACTACCGAAATGCTTTAGCAAGTTACAATGCTTGTGTTTTTAATCAACACTACTGCTTGTGTTATCCTGGGACACTCGTGACCAATAACCTATACAGCCTTTTATGAGTTAAAATTTTAGAGAAAAGGTCATTCTTTAGGAAACTCTCTTCGTGCATACGACAGTTGTTGAAGATTGGTCTGTATTTCATAACATAGTGCCGCAAACCCCTGACTTCCAGAAAATTTAGAATTCCATTACATCATCCGGGCGATTGAACACATTATCAAAAAAAGGCTGTCTATCAATGTGAATTGGCACGATTGCATTCATCTCCATCACCGAAATCGGGAGCTTGCTTATTATCGGCAGAATTAGAGAATGAGATTTGTACTTCTATAATACCACCAAGTAGTTTGTAGATACAGGTGCGATTTCATTGTGAGGACAAAGGATATCCTCCAGTCTTGCAGACTGATCTCAGAATCCTGCGACACGAAGAACTAAATGATGTAGTGAAGAAAGCTCTGACTGTTGCCGGTTGTCCTGCTGCATCGGGGCCGAGTGGTTTAGATCGAAAATGTGGAAAACCTTATCGTGCCAAAAAGAAAGACGACCCCTTCTTTAAGGCTAAAGAGGCATTGAGGCAGAAGTGCTACAGATCATCCTTAAAATCGAAACCGTAGAAGGATCAGCATGTGAAAATTTTCAGTCGTCTACGTGGGATAAGCTATCGCAAACGACAGGCTAAGCTGGATACTTCGATGGATTCAAACAGCTACCAACAATCGTCCACTAAAATGAAAGCTGTTCATCGCGTTGCGGGAAACTTGCCCAGATCGCCTCGGAAACAGATGGAAGTTGTTACCCCATATTGCTGAGATGCACGAAATTAAGGACCGTACTGTGAAGGGGGAGTGCCCGAGATACTCCAGAACCTTCGTTCATTTAAATGAAATTTCTTAGTGAGACTACAGCTCTATTTCGAACGACCGATTTTCTCATTATCTCTACATGTATTCAAATTCTTTTTAGTGATCCTTACATATAACTGTGCTCCTCTCGTTTAATAAATTATCGCGGTATGAAAAGCAAATTTACGTATGCAATGGACATTTTGTGGATGACATTAAACAAGCTATAGAAACACATATAATTATCTAATTTTATTGATCTTCATTTTGAAAAAATAAAATTAATTTTGGTGAGTGAGTACGAGTTTCTCTGCATCTCATAATATTGATCCGTTTGTATAAAAATCTACTAAGTTCAATACAATTTTTATATAGGCCTAATTCAGTTGACATTAATTGAGTTGTAGGCCTTCATAAAACTATATTAAATACAGTAACGCCAATTCTATTCATGCTACTTATATTAGCTTATGAAATACTATTTACAAGACTTAGGTCACGATAAGCGGCGCTAGATTTAATGATTTCAAGCAGGTTTACTCAAGTAATGCATTTCAGTTGCTGAATCACAGTTATAGCTTTTATAAGGATCATAACTTTAAACATAAATAAATGCAGAAAACTTGCCAACGAATTTCAAGATGATGCCGAGGCTTACCTAATTCATCTAAATTCTTTGTCCCTGAAAAAAGCGTACGAACGTCATGTTTGAGGCATTTTTTCTCCTCGATAAAAAGCGAATTGAATGGATATATATTGTATGTAGAAACTGCGAACGATTTGTGGTTTTACTGTGGTATTCATTTTTGGGTATGGCTCTTGAGTCCTAAGATACAGATCAAGAATAGTCGTACTTTTGAAAGTACGAACAAATGGAATGTTCCCAAATAATTATCAAATCACACGTGAAGAAAAAAATCACATGATAACTTGCACGAGTATATGTAAAATAATGTAGATATGTCCTATAGTTGACAAATTACGACAGACACAAACCTTGTTCGATCCATAAATATACACCTGGCATCCAATTTAATTTTTTTCGCTCACCTTTAGAACACACAGATCTCCTTGGCTCTTATATCCGGCTTTGCAGGCACAGACACCTTTGACTTGAGGATTTGAAGCTTTGCATTCTGCATTAGAACGGCAAATCACACTTCTACACGGCGAGAAATCTGACGCCGTTAGATTCACACTTGTCGATGTGAGTACGCGGTTGTTAGCAGTGCTCCGAACCGCAACTTTTACAGTGTATTTCGCAGAGGAAAGCTCCGAGGTGTTTGCAAGTACGAATAGATTTGATCCTTCCAATGTGAAAGTTTCGGCAGGAATGTTGCTGATCCTGAAATATATGAAAGAAATAACTCTGATAGACAATACAGTTGAAGTCAATACAATTTGCTCATATTAGACAGATAACCGGCTCTTGTAAATCATTTCCAAGGATCTGATTCGCATCATTCGGTGAAAGGATGGCTCAGTTGGTAAAAGGTTGCTCTTCGTAACGGAAAGTTAGAAGGTCCAGGGTTCCAGTCTGTCCGGCTCGGGTGTCACCACCGCTCTAACTAGAGGTTGCTAGTCCTAACCAAGCGAGAGTTGCGGGTGCTCGAGACCTGCTCCGACCCTAGCTTGGCTCCGTGCTGGGGTATGGATAGGTAGAAATAAAGTCCTTCACCTTCCTGCATCGTTTTGCACTTTTTCAATAAATTGAAAATCCTTTTTACGAGTTGTTTGAGTAGAGCAGTCGCTGCAGATCTCGAATCTGCGTAAATCGACGCAAGTGGAGCCATTGGGAAACCAGGGGATGCGTTGTTTAGCTATTGATATAGGAGGTTACCATGTCTTTTGTCTTTTCAAAATCGTCATATTTCAGAGTTGTGCTGGGAGTGAATACAAAATGGGAGGATTCGTCTATTCGGTGGATTCGTGTCAGCCTCAGTTTTGTGTTCTACGATCTGTGAAAATGCTGAATTATTATGTTCAATGTGCTTGATAATAATAATGTCCATAAATGAGAATATAGTATAACATTCAATTCAAAATCAATTTCTGAAAATATTTATAAAACCGCTTTTGTTGGGTCAAAATCGTATAATCACGGATCGGAACAATGTTTTGGTTTTTGAATAGGATAATCGCTCTTCAAGATCACCAATCCCTTGTCTGAATTTTAACTTTCGTACTCGCTTGTTAGTCAAAGCAATATGTAGGATCAATGATGCAAGATGATACAGTTATTTCAACTTATCGAGTAGCATTGAAATAAGAGATACTTTGATTACAGCATATGCCCTAAATTTACCGAAACATATTGTATATTCAACAAGGTAGCATGCAACACGCTGCTAATCTAAAACCCATCTAGTTGATGACGATCGATCTCTCTCTAAATGAAGATGTGAATCCGAAATTGTTTGTATCCAAAATTGTAGTCCAAAAGATTGCTTGTATATTATGGTTTTGAAAACCGATTATCGAATAACCGGAAACCGGTTATTTTTTACTATTCGAAAACCGGATTTAGAATATTTTAAATCCGGTTTTCAGGGTTCCATCCATTTGATTGAAATAATGTAGATAGTCGACAAATTGATCATCAAATCAAGTCACTGACTGCGAAATACATGCAACTAAATTTTCCTCATGTGTGAAAGTAGACAGCAACGTGTTATGTTATGTTGGCGAGCACCTAACTCCTTCACTTCTGATGCTTGCAAATATCATGTTACTTACCAAACATCGCTTGTTCGACACCACGATTGACCAATTCGATTACTCACAGAGTCTTGTATGTGCGCTTTGATTTCCAGGAAATCAACCTCTCGTGGGTTGTCTTTGTCTTGGCATTCGTGATGCAGGGAGCCTGAATAACACCTGACAACTGATTCGTTGCTCTGATTATTGTCTTTTCTTTTATAAGGCCATTAGTTTAGGTGAGATCAGTCTTCGAATCGACATGAGAGCTGCTGTGCATCGCTTGAACCAGTCTATGGTATGGAACTTTTTTGACCGTGAAGGCTCGATGCAGTATGCAAACGTTGTGGTCGGAAGCTATCAATTAAGGTGGTTCTGCAAGTAGCCTCCGCGCTAATTTACGACAAGTGCACTGTGTTACACTTACGGATTCGAGAAATAACGAAGCTTCGGATTCTGAATTGGTGGAGTCATCAGAGTCTCAGCCTAAAGTTCCAATCAAGAAGCAGAGATTTCAGCAATCCACCATCGAGAAATGTCTGAAAAAAGCCGAATATGATTCTATCGACGTTGTGTTAGCGAAGCTTGTGGCGATAAATGGCTTCTCCATGAACGCCATCGTTCATTCAGAATTTCTTCGTGCAGCATTTCTTGAACGAGGGTTTACCATGTTAAAATGTCCTTCTAGCTTGACTAAAATATTGAATAACCATTCTTCTGATTTTAAGCAACAGATGACCGACAACTTCCGAGTGATGATTGAGAGAGGTCAGCGCTTTTCGTTCATGATCGATGAATGGACTTCTCGTCGACGGCGCCGCTACATGTCCATTTCATGCAATGACGGTGAGGAGCTTCATCAACTAGGAATGGTTCGCTTGTTTGGAAGACTAACAGCTGAAAACATCACCGATGTGTTTAATCGGAAGTTGGAGGAATTTGGTCTCTCTATGGAAAAGCATGCTGTTGCTGTAGTTACGGACGGTGCCAGTGCCATGAAGAGGATGGGAAGTGTGTTGATTCCATGCTTTCATCAAGTTTGCCTCACACATAGTATACATCTTGCTGTTTGTAATGTTCTCTATCATGCCAAAATAACAGATACTGATACCGATGAATCGGATTGTGAAACTTCCGATGAAAGCGACGACTTTGAGACAGATGACGACATTCTCGGAAGTGAAAGTCTTCAACTGACTGGACAGATACTTCCTACAATCAAAAAAGTGCGACAACTGTCCCGCTATTTCAGAAAATCATCGTTGAAATATGAAGTCTTGCAAAAGTATGTAAAACAGGAACTCGGTTATGAACTTGGTCTTTTAATCGACATCAAGATACGCTGGAATAGTCTGTATGACATGATTTCGAGATTCGTGAAACTGAAGAACTGTCTTCTCAAGGCGTCACTCGATTTGACAGATGTTCCCGCAACCCTTACAGAAAAAGAATGGGACCTCTTTGAAAACCTTGCGCTGCTGTTTGAACCAGTCAAAATAGGCGTCGAAGCACTAGGCAAACGGGATGCAACTCTTCTTACTGCTGATGGCATCAACAGATTCATGTTGAAGAAAGTGAGTCAAATCCCTGGACCATTAGCAACATGATGAGATGCTAAAGTACATCACGGAAAGACGAAATGACGATCTGACGAGTCAGCTAAAATACCTCACCCGACCTGCCAGTCTTCATGAGACCTGTGAACTTCAGTTTCAGGCGATGCCATCTCGGGGAAATCTAGAGAAGTCACTGAAACGAATATGGTCGAGGCTTTTCATGGAGAGCAGTGAACAGACAACTGAGATCGAAGCATTCTCACGACATGATCCGGAAGCTGCGAAACCAAACACAACGAGATTGCGCGATGAACTTCATCAATCTATTGTCGAAGCAACAACAACATCCACAACTTCTTCGCAAGATCAAAGCGTTCTGCGAAAGGAAATGAACCTTTTCGAGGCGACGAATTGCCTACCAAAAAATCTGAAACTGATCAGAGATGCCATTATCACTGTGTCTCCTACTACAGTTGAAGTCGAGCGATCCTTTTCAATCAGTGGTGGATTTGTTTCCAAAGTTCGAAGTCGCCTTGGTGACACTACTATTTCTTACTATTTTTTACTATTCTACTATTTTTTAATCTCTATAATTTCTTAAAGGATATTATTCCAAGTGATCGACATCCTCTACACACGCTTTGTTCATTTTGATTGCTTTCCTGGTAATTCATTCAATTTAATGAGTGAAATAGCGATTTGCTATTTAGTGTCATGTTCTGTTGCTGAGTATTGCATTAAATGATTTTGATCAGTGCCTTTTTATTCTTTTCATTTTACTACGTTTTCAACCCTCAGCTTCAAACTACGGCATCAATAGATCACTAGAACACGAACACATATGTCTATTAAAATTCTTGCTATAGACCTATACAACTATAGCCTAATGTCAATATCGAAAAAAGAAAGGCCTAATAACAGTCTTCTACACACATAAATCACTGCTGCGTAAGTGAAGGTACAGATATTTTCTTGTAATATGATAAATAATGAACAACGCCATAAGTATCATGAAATTTACAAAACCGGTTTTCGAAAAGTTGTGAAAAAATATTCGAATAACCGGTTAGCTCGAAAACCGGCTTTTTTAGAAACTCTATTGTATATAGAGTGCGTGTGTAGATTCGCTCATCTGTAATCAATCTGCCAAGCATGTTTAGCACATCGTCGTTGTCGCGGCAATATCTCACATGTGCATTTTTAGCAATTTTCGTTTTTTCCCATAAAAGTTATATTAATGCTTACCTGGATCCTCTGTCAAAATTTCAGCGACTATTACAACCCACATCTTAAGGAAAAGGCACTTGAAAGTTTGGCCCTGTAGTGTTAGCAAGTAGCCCAATATCTCACATGCGCATTCATAAAGTGAATTGGATTCAATTTCTATTAAAATAAAACTAAATAAAATATCTTGTCGATAGTAGAAGGATGCTAAAAGCTACATGCGAGGATGGTTTCCATCTTCAATAAGAATTGCAATCTACTGACAGTTTTTGCTTCTCCTGAAAAGTTTATAGGTGTTAACCAATGACCTTGAAATCACATATCAGATACTGTCGCGACAAAGGCGACATGCAGAAGACGTCAATTTGCAGTAGAATGAATATGCAATAATTGAGATATTTATCTTTGACAAATCAGACAATGTATCCACGAATCGCAAGGTTGTACTGATCATACATGCCGTTTTTCATACATAAATTACTCTGTGCCCAATTTGTCAAAGGGCAATGGTCGTGCTTTTCAGCAGTCACAAGCATTTCGAAGCAATCCACTCCTAGTGGTTCAGGGGGGGAGAAATTTTCCTTAAGGGGGTTCTGAAGGTTCATTTGTTGCATCAGGCAATGAGAAATTGTAATTCCCTATTACAATATGAATGGGCCTCTACATATGACATGTCACTGATCGGATCTGTTCATGAATACTTCAAAAACATGCCTGCATAAGTATGCCTATTTTAGACCTATAATTTCGAGACGATAGAAATGTTTTTAAATTGTAACTTTTAACTAACTAATCACCTGTTACAGATTAATTAATGACTACTTTAAGTCGGATGATGTTACTGTCTGTAAAAGTGCAATGGAAAGCTTTCATATCTCGCAGTCACAGACAAAGTTCCTCCCACCCATTCATTCCAATGATGCTTGCTGCCCACCCATCCATCTGTGCGTGTCAGCAGAAGCGATTACATCTCGCTGCAGCGGGAAAGGGAAGGATTATAAATCTTGCTTTGTCTATGAAAAGATAACTTCCGCTCACGAGTGAAGCCGCGGTCTGCAGCCAGTGGAGCGTCACTTAAGCGATTTAAAGGGCGATCTTAAAAATTTACAGCTATACATCCTGCATCTAGTGTATGATTTTAGTTACGTCTTCCATCATGAGCCAGAAAAATATCACTTTACCTCAAGGTATTTACCAGCAGCTCACGGCAAAATATCTTAGGTGAGGGTAACATATAAAAATAAGATTACATCGAGGAAATTTCCATCAGATGTGAAGGAAAATTGCTACCTTCAGCTACATCAGGGTAAATCAGTCATTTCAACGACATGGCTTCCTACTTGCAGGTGATAACCCAGAATCGCAAACCAAAGTGTTACAAGATTGTCAACGAGATGCATTATCCTTCGGATTTCAAACTTCAAAAGCGTTTTAGGTTTGACAAAACAGGAATTGAACTCATCTCTTCGATCGTCGGGCCTGACTTGATAAAGCATCATAACAATGGACGGCCAATTTCTGTACATACTCAGGTGATGATTTCATTGCGCTATCTTGCATCGAATGACTTTCAAATTGGTGTCGCCGATGATTTCAACATATCTCAAATGTGTGTTTCGACAATATTAGCCAACTTTGTTGACAGCTTGATAAAACATGTCGATGAATATATCGTATTTCCTGGTGAAGACAAGCGAAGAGAAAGCATGAATAATTTCTACAAAATAGCAAGATTTCCCAAAGTGATCGGATGTATTGACGGTACTAACATAAGAATTGCATCACCAGCCTTACAAGACAGTGAATCATACATAAATCGAAAAACTTTCATTCCATTAATGTTCAGGCGGTGTGTGATCATCAGATGAAATTCATTAATGTTGTTGCCAAATGGCCGGGAAGCAATCATGATAGTTTTATTTTGAAGCAAAGTGAACTCTGGGAAGTCTTCGAATCTCATCAAGTCAGAAACTGTCATTTATTGGGTGATTCAGGATACCCATTTCGAGACTGGCTTTTAAGTACAACGAGGCCTTGAAGAAAACAAGAATTCTGGTGGAGCAGTCATTCGGTGTTCTAAAGAGACGCTTCAGTATTCTTCATAGTGAAATACGACTGAAACCGTCCAAATGTTGCAAAGTGATTGTTTGCTGCTTTATCCTGCACAACATTGCCCGTGATCTCAAGCTAACTGATTTGGAGGAAATTACAGAAGTTCCTTACTTTCTTTGGATGAGCCCAATGCAGCAGAAACTATACTTAGTCAGCGAACTAAAAATTCAGTCGTTGAGCTGTACTTTGGAGATGTTTAATAACCAAAGTTTAATAGATGATTATGGAACGTGGATGGTTGTGTGTTACAGATTGTTAGATATATTGTTATGAATACTATACCCATACAAATCCAATTAATAATACTAAGACAATTAGACCTACTGTTGAAACAAAAATGGCATGTTTGATGAATGTGTGCATCTATGCTCCCTTGTCGACGTTGTCGTTCATTTTCAAGCAAAAATACACTAATAATCCGAAATGTATGTATATATTTGAATAACTATTTGTAATTATGCGTCCGTTAATGTTGCCAAGGCAGAACTTATCAATCCATAATTCTGCTCGCCGCGCTCGGGTTGCGGTGATTGGTAATCATCCAGAATTCTGTCAACTTTTCGCAAGACAATGCTCTTCAGTTCCATTAATTCTCTTTCTTCAGTCAAATTCAGGAGTTGAGCCTCTAGCACCTGTCTCTGTAAATCCACTATTGAATTGGATTTCTTCTTTCTAGATTGCACTGGAGATTTTGTGATTGGTCCATAAGTAGGTTCTCAGTTTGCGAAAGAACAGTCGATTCGATTCCTCCTTCAATACCGGAAAATGAAGCGGAAATTGAGTTCCATCGCTTTGAACTTTCTTTGATCATCAGCAGAAGTGACGGATTATAAACAATTTGTGACTCAGTTGTTGTGGTCACAGAATTAAATATTTTGTTTATCTGATGAATCTAATTCTGTGGTTGTGGTTAACTAACCTGATTGGCTAGCGGTACATTGCTTCTTATTTCATCGAATAGTATGCACAGCGTGCAAGCGTTGTGTGACAATCTGTTCGTTTGAGGTCACGGTAGCTTTTCCATGACGTTATCTTTACAGCATGCCTAGGTGACGGCAACATTTCCTTGAGCTTCTGGTAATTTTCCTCACTTGCAGCTCGAGGTAATCATTTTGTTATTTTTCTGGCCGCATCATAGGAGGAGAAAGTTCTACCCTAAAACAGGAGTGGATAAAACACTGGTTCGGAGGCTATTACATGAAAGCATGGATGAATAAATAGAGCGAGTAGCTCCCGAAAAGCAGACATCGTCTAATCAATTGCTGCTTTCAATGGTGAACACAAATGTGAATCGCTCATAGAATCATAAAAGAAAAACAATTGATCAGAGTTTTCAATATTGTAATGCCCGTTTACCTTTGTCATATTCGGTTTACTTATTTTGTTAGCAATTTTAGTGTTTACAGCTTTGGACCTTGAGTAAATTTCCTTAAACATCAGTAGAATCATTTTCTGCCAGTAGTTTTGGTTGTGAGCTAAGTGTGAAGCAGGTACACCTATTCGCATATGTTTAGAATAATTTCACAAATCGTCTTTTTCGTTTAAAGAATCACTTCAATGGAATATTTCACATATAGCGCATTAGCAGAGTTGCCAGTAGGCTTGCTGCCACTGAGAAGGCAAAAACAGTAATATTCATTGAAACAGCATTTTTCAGGTGTAGGCTACGCAGTTGGAAAAGGAAAATCATTATGTAGCGGGATCTCATGCCGAATGCGTTTCAAATTCTTACGATGTGGAAGCTACTTCCGTAATACGAGCAGCAAAGTTGCTCTCCCCGTAGTGCTATAACCGTCTTAAATGATTTTGTTAGCGCATATGTAATTGAAAATGTCAGCGGATATCTTCAGAATATTCCTTCCCAAAGCGCTCATTATTTCCCATTTTCCATGCATGAGAGATATTTTGAAAAATTCTCTCTAAATTTCATTAATTCGTGTTCCATTTGCAATTGACATTTCATACATTGGATGCTTGCTTTAATCAAATTGAGTTATATTAAGAACATTTCATTGGGAAGCAGACAATATTACTGAGCACCTGATTAAAAAAATTCTCATCTGTAGATTGGAAACCTGATTAATATTGTGCAAGAAATGAGCAGATGCTACTTCGGTGCAGTCAACACAATTTTCTCTTTCAAGGAAAACCTATTTTAGGCGCTTTCTATGCTTTGTTCCATCACCTTGCGCAACAGTTGCAACCTATCATGGAAGGTTATCTTAATATAAAACATCATTTCCATTCTTATCCTCATGTGGTAAGATTTCTACATCTTCTGCAGACTTTTCATTGAGAAAAACGACATTCAGTTCATAAAATTCACCACAGAAATATCTTTTTAATGAAAACCAGTAACAATCAGCTCCTTGTTCGTGCGATCTTCAATGCCATTAGAATGGAAATACAGCTGGTACTGCACATTCCGACAACACTGTAGAACGAACTGTCATCCATCTGAATCAGGCCTAAATGACGAGAACGAGCAGATAATCGTCAATGAAACCCGATTCAAATGGGTTCTATCAATGCACTACAAAACACATGCTTTAAATAAGCTTCATACTCATATTGTTCTTCATAGAAGCACTTTCTTCTCCCTATCATTCAAACTTTGATATCACATTCAGATTACTGGTATAGAATATTCAAGTTTGCTAACGCGATTTACACGTACAATGACATAAAAGAATAATTTGTCTTAAACACATGCTTAACAACAAAGTAAAATCATGCTATCGATAGCCTAGTGATAAATGTAAGACTGAAGTCATTGTAGGCATTAAAAACCGAGTAAGGTGTCCAAAAACATATCCAAATGTAGGTACATATAGGTGATGCCGAAAATAACTGCCAGAGAGAAGGACTGAAGCAGTCGGGGGGAGGGAAAATTGAGAAATTAAACAAACATTTCAGCAGAATCGGCTGTTTAACATGATTATGCTGTTTAAGAGAAATCTCATAATCTTGATCATTCTATGAATTGAAATATCCAAATACTGCTACTCAATGTTTTAGAAGTGCCTTATACGCCCTGTATACTGAATGAAACATACATAAATGAAGCATAAATAGAGTATATTTAAACTAGCAATTTTAGCCATATGTTTAAGTATTTTAGTTTATTATCTCCGAACGCTCACATCTGTGTATATAGCATTATACAAGATAATGTTAACCTTTTAATCATAAAATCCTTGATTTTTGGGTTATATCCTCAGACAAAGGCCATGAAGTGGCCGATGTTCGGTAGTGTTATTAGTGTAGTACATGATACGCAAACATACAATCGGCGACAAAAGGCACGCCTCACCCCGCATTCTAGAGCTTATTCGCATATATTTCAGTTCTCACATTAGGATGATTAAGATGATTTTAAGACGGGTATGATAGCTATGTATTGATGCAGTCATATGCAATATTTCTACTTAATTAAATCTTCAGAACTGTTCAAAACTATTGATTAATCACACATTTCCGCTACTGTGCTAATAATAACTAATTACATAAGCAAATGGTTATACGGCTTCAGATCATTGATTTCAAAGCAATGGCTCAAGCTATTGACGATAAAAGATTACAAATCATTACTTTGATGAAACATGGAGAATTGTCCATGCGCGAAATTGCTCATCGATTGAACTGTGATCACAAAACAGTCTGGAGAACCCGGCAGCGATATCAAGAGTCCGTCGATTATTGGATGCTGTACCAAAATTGTGGGCGACATTTGATGTGAGACAGTTACGGCAAATTAAACGGTTTTGTGCTGCAAGTCCAAGGTCATCAGCTGCTGACCTATCAAACAAAATTGGTGCTTCTGGAGACTGTACATTAAGAGCTATGCAACGCACTCTCAATAGCATCGGTTACAAAGCAATCAAGCCGGGACGAAAACTATATCTGAATAATGAACAAATCAGACGTCGACTGCAATGGGCACGAGGCCATCAACATTGAACGACTGATGACTGGAAACAAGTTTTGTATACTGAGGAAACAGTCATTGAACTGCGGGACGAAGCTCCTATTATGTGAGAGTTGTCAACGGTCATGCATTGACCCCTGATCATTTTATCCGAATGACGATGCATCCCACAAGCGTCATGGTTTGGAGTTGCTTTAGCGGGCAAGGACCCGGTCGCATCCATATTGAGGAAAGGAACATGAATTCCAAAATTTGCATCAATGAAATCATTGATCGCAGAATTGTTCTCCAAATGAAGGACTTTTATCCGGACGGCGATGGTTGGTGGCTGCAAGACAATGCACATTGTCATACCAGTAAGCGAAGCATGGCCCATTTCAACACAAAGAGTATTCGAGTTTTACCATGGCCTCCCAGTTCACCGGATGCATTTCCGATCGAGAACTTGTGGTCCATAATCAAACGACGTCTCAAGACTCGCGGATGCAAAAACAAACAGGAACTGATCAACGCTTTCTTAAATGTGTGGGCAAGAGATCCTGAAGTTGCTGACATTTGCAAAAAAGTGGTTGAGTGAATGGCTTCCCGAGTTGAAGCAATTATTGCTAAAAATGGTGGTAACACCAAATTGTAATGAACATTTGCGAATCATCTTGCTGTTTTCATCATTAATGATTTTAAGAAAGGTGATGGAAGTAAATATTTTCTAGAATTCTTTTGTCAGCATTTCGCCCAATTAAGTGTTTTTCTTTAAACAACTTAGTGTAGAGCGTACATTTTGTCGCCGAGTGTAGTAGCATTCTATTGCATATGCAAATTAACAAATTGTACATGTAGTTATAGTGCATCATAGTATACATCTAACAACAAAGCGTCATTCCAATTGATGGTCACTTATTCACCAAGAACGCTGTCTGCTTCTCTGTTTTAGCGAATTAGTGACTCCATTGGCAACTTCCACCACAAGACAAGAACAATGAAGCATTTACAATTGCAAAGGAAAAGGCTGATTAGGATGTCTTATGGAATCAAGAATGTCTGGCGAATATCTTTATGAATGTCTAGCGAATATCTTTATCAATGTCTTGGGAACATCTATATGAATATCTAACGAATATCTTTCTGAATGGACTTACAATCATCATTTTCATCACTTACTGAAACTTGACATTCGGGTGTGATGCTCCATTTACAGCGTATTGTAGAGTCCCAATTTTTGTTTTGCCAGTACTGTTAGCCTTGATGGTCGTCTGTGACAGTAATATCGTTCCTATGTCAAGAATAAATTTCAGATTGATTGTTTGATTTAATGTCTTTGCTGGGCGACCGTTGTCAATAGCGCGGACAATTAGATTCAAATCCTGAGGTTTCGCATAATTTAAGTCCCGAACAGCGAGATTATTTCCTCCCTTTATCTGTAAGAATTCAAATGAACAAAATCAGATGAAGAATCTGATTCGAAATCGTGGGACATTACCTGAAAATAACTAGTTTCACTCAACACTTCAAGTTCATGATTCTGATGCGCATCTGGATCTTCTACTGCAAGCTGTCCGATTAACTGATCCACTCCGATGGTTTCCAAATCAATAATCGTGATTCCTGTATAGCGGATTGCTGTTGGAGCCTCGTTCATGTCAGCAACAGGCGCGGTAATCTCCTATTAGGGGATTGCAATTTTTATGGAATTATGGAAATTACAGGGTTTACACGGAAATTGATTTCATATAAATTTAAATTTCATAGATAGCAAAATAAATAAAGAAGTCAAATGTCTCATATCTACTACACTTGGAATGCAATACATTTCAGATATTTTACACGTGGTATTTTTGCTGGCACTCATTGCATATGAGTGTGGATGTAACAACATGAATATTTTGTACTTTTGTTTCCTGCTCAGTATGTCCCATAGACAATATTTAAATATAGTTGGGGAACAAAAGCATGTGTAGTAATCAATGAAAACTAATATGAATATTATATAATGTGTACTTTTGAAATAATTAAAAGCGACATTGAATTTTCTACTAAATCTTCTTTCCTTTATTGCAATGAACTGTCAAGTCTTTTAGGTTCAACATAGGCTTATTTGATTTTCTAGATTTGTAACCACTGAGTTGCTCAAATCATTTCTAAACGTAAGTGATTTGAATCAAATCATTTACTAATCATTTACTATCAAATTTACAATCAAATCATTTACTAATCTAGTCATCATCAAATCAAACATAATCAAAATCATTTGAACGAAGCCTTGAAAGTGTATTGTTTTGTTTATTGAAAAGATGACAGTAAAAGGATTATTTATAAAAATACTTTGGCTGATAAATGTGAAAGAGTTTAATATTTCTACATAATGCACATCAAAAATGGAATTGATACAGCATTTGAAATAGTTTTCTCTTAAAAAGGTATTTACCTGTACTTTATATAAGCCATTCACATCTGAGCAATTTACTGTCGCTGTAAATGTGGCTGATTTTTCAAAGTCGAGAGGAGTTTTAAATGATAATTTGAATATCCGACATTTCTCTTTGGTTTCACAATTGAAAATGATGTTTGAATCCTTTGAAGTGCATGTGATATTGTCGTTTGAATCTGGGTCTTGTATAGTCAATGTACCAGCACCTTTGCTGCCTTCATTAATTCCGCCAGTTGGATAAATGAAGACAATGTCAGTGGGAGCCTCATTAACATTTGTGACAGATACAGTGAATGAAGTCTGAAAGAAAATTTAGCAATGTTAAATAGCAATTATTGTTGCCTAATCATGGAAGTTTCGTAGGTCTGAAATGGAATAAAATCAGTTAGGAATCAGCAAGTTTAGTCCGATTTTTTAGCTTAGATGCATGTAATGTAAGTACATGTAGATTATCTAAGACACATGTTCATTTTGCATAAAGATCTCTAAAGAAACATTAAGGTCGCATCGCATGGTAAGTTATTAAAATGTGAATTTTGAACTCTTATGACAAGGACGATTCTCAATTCCAGCAAGGAAAGAAACAATGCGCTCCGTGTGACATAAAAGCTGTCAAGTTGCGGTAATGTGCATTCACGCACTCAGTGAATTGGCTGTCACGTACGTGCCTAACGTACTGTGAAATTGCTATCATGTGGTGTCGCACAAGCTGTCGAGTAGCTGTCATGCACATGTACGTGCTACACAAGCTGTCGAGCTGCTGTCATACACATGTACATGTACGTGCTGTGCAAGCTGTCGAGTTGCTGTCATACACTTTTCATACAAACTGTCGTGTCGCTGTTCTATAATTGCCTTACAAGCTGTCGAGTTGCTGTCATGTACATGTACGTGCTACACAGGCTGTCGAGTTGCTGTCATATACTTGTACATGTACGTGCTATGCAAGCTGTCGAGTTGCTGTCATACACTTGCCATGCAAGCTGTCGAGTTGCTGTCATACAAGCTGTCGAGTCGCTGTTCTATAATTGCCATACAAGCTGTCGAGTTGCTGTCATGTACATGTACGTGCTATGCAAGCTGTCGAGCTGCTGTCATATACTTGCCATACCAGTCGTTAAGTCATTTTCATGTACGTTCATTCGCGCAGTCAAGTTGCTGTCATGTGCGTGCTATATATACACGCTGTCGAGTGGTAGTGTGTAAGCGCTGCACACGTTCTCACATTGTTTTCATGCATGTTCATGCACGGAACCAAGTTTCTGTCATGTGCGTGCTTATCTGCACTGTCGAGTTGT
The DNA here is from genome assembly GCA_907163375.1 of Prostheceraeus crozeri. Classification (NCBI taxonomy): domain Eukaryota; kingdom Metazoa; phylum Platyhelminthes; order Polycladida; family Euryleptidae; genus Prostheceraeus; species Prostheceraeus crozeri. The sequence continues at coordinate 316,351 of CAJQUW010002060.1, read as the reverse complement.
CGCTTACTTTGGGATGTTGTCATGCGCGTTGTTATGCACGCTTTCAAGTTGCTGTGATTTACACTGAAATATTGACGTCATCATATGCGTGCAGACTTGTAGATGGGCCCAAATTATCAATATCAGGATCAGGTACAGCCCGGCTAGGCCCAAGGCATTTTATCGGAAGCATTCGGGCTTCGGAAGCATAATAGTCCAAAATTAAAATAAGATTAGTATTTAAGTTTGGTTGGCATGCTGATATGCACGCTTTTTTATAAAAGGGACACATCACTGTACCGTAAGGGCACAAATGATAATTTTCCTTCTATAGGGTGTCCAGTTAAGGAGGCCGGATTTAATTCAATTGCCAGATCCACAATACTATTGATGTGTTATTGATTATCTACACTACCTAGAATATCTACAAAGGTATGAAAAACTTGATTTTGCATTATCGGTTCACAAGGATATCAATTGAAGTATAAGAAAACGACCAAATAACTAACAATATTATAATACTAATATATTCACTTATGAAAAACAAACATCCTTTAAATAACCCCCTCGACAGTCATGGCATACTCTTATTCTGTGAAGGAAATGTTCAGTCGCTCTTTCACGCAAGTTTGACGTGATTCCACCAATAACATCTCGAATCTCGTGCTTCAATTGAGGAATTGTGTTGGGCTTGTTTGAATATGCCCGTGATTTCACAGAGCCCTTTTCATCTAAGGTTTGGAGTTGAGGCCAAGAAACTCAGTTTTTATCTTTCGAAAACGATCGCCATTTACGGTGACAGCTACTCCATTTTCATTTTCAAAAATACAAGGTGGCCCAGATGCACTTTGCTAGTTTTCAGAGCGTGTAGCTTCAAGTAGAAGAAACATATCATAATGCAACATTTGTCATTCTAAAGGTGAAAATACCCCCTTTGTTCTGGAAAATGCATCTTGGCTTATCTTCAGTTCTCTTTTCTATGTATGCTCTAAAACGTTTTGCCATTATCTATAAAAATCAAGTGTATTTAATACCAGTCTTGTTTAAAAGAACGAAAGATGTATAAAAGCAACAAACGTAGGAAGTAACAATGATCCACTCAGATAGCTTGTGTATTGTGTTGTCCAACAACTTGAAATTAGTCCGCAATCAATTAACATTCAAATTTCAATGAGTTATCGATCAATCGTGACAAACTCATTGCAAGATTGAAAGCAGTGACATTAATTAGTCTAATGATGAGTGAAAGATTCACATCACTAGAACGATTCATGATCGCAGCATAGTGTGAAGTGCTTCGTTCTCCAATAACCAAACCAAGACATTGCCGACAAAGATTGAAAGGACAAGACCAACTTCCATCTGATTGTCGAGGTCAACAGACACAAACAACTGTCGCTATTGGAGCACCAGCAACTCAAATTTCAAAGCAACGGTATCACATGCATTCTTCGAAAGTGATTGTCTGGCGTGGAGTGTGGAGTGGATGAGTGTTGTGTCCGTTCCTCACCCGGGGCACATCTTTTGTCACATGCATCCCAGATGTAGTGAAAAATATATAAATCTTGAAATCTTGAATCTTCTCTGAAGGAAGTATGATAAGAAAAAGCTGCCTAGCCATGCTGTCGTCATAGTTGCTTCCTCAACTTCAAATGATCCAACCATTCAACAAACAAAGACTGTTCTTTATGCAGGTTGAAGCTCCTCCTTGTTGAGCACGTGCGATGCGTAACTGGTTGGAAATCAAATTGGTAAGCGATAATTTGAGAGTGGTGTACATAGGTTTATTCCGTGGCCGACGTGGTCACCTGACCGTGCCCCCATGGATTATTGGTTTTGGGGCAATTTGAAGTGGCGAGTCTACACCATTAGTCGATTTCAGTCAACCGAGGATCTTAAAGAAAATATTCGATCTTCTGCTGGGGAGATTCCTGATGACATCAGAATGTCAGATGTAGCGACGTTTCATCACAACATACTACGTCATCGACAAATGTCACATTGACTGGTAATTGCCATGAAGCATGTTGATTGATCGCTTTATTGTTAAATGGATTAAATTTCTCTTTGTGATGTTTTTTGTTCCATCCTATATTTTTTACTTTTTTGAGGAAAAATGTAGCGAAGTTGATGAAAAATCATACAAAACAAGTCATATTAAATAAGATAGGACACCTTCGGCTTTAAAATACCATGTCATGGAATGTAATTGGTAAATCATAACACGAGCTAGATGCATTTGAAAATAGGAAGCTATATATGGGCCACCCTGTATATGACCCAATGACTGCACCACTCCAAAAACCACACCCCCCACTTGTCGGGGTGCTGTGGTTTCTCATGAATCACTTGAGAACTGTCTGCGGCCGAGATCCGACAATTTTGCTTGCTTGCGTAAACGTCGAGATGAAAATGGGTCTCGTCGCTGAAGATATTCTTATCGCAAACATTGGATTCACTTGCCAGTTATACGACTGTGCCAGGTGTTTAATTACCATTGTGAGTGGAACTCACCCCATGCAACTTTCTGCATCAAAGTCATAACAAATTGATAATGCAAAATGAAACTGCACACCTTTGTAGATATTTTATCTAGGCATTTAATCAAAAACACATCAACAGTATTGTGGATATGGCAATCGAAATAAGTCCGGCGTCCTTAACTGGACACCCTATATTAATAATGTGGGGACAGATCGACAGAGAAGGAAGTGACAGTGGGTGTACTTGTGGTGAGTTAATAAATCTTAGAGAACGTTCTACAAGATTCATGAAATGTCTAATAATTTCCCTAACAATGTGCTTTGTTCATCATCTCCCTCTAAGGAAAACGCACAATTAGTTTCAATTGCTCTGCCTCATGCTCTTTATTCAAGTGCGTTAATTATTTTCGGGCATTCATTATCTTACCTTTCCAAGGAATTGGAAAATATTGCGGAAACAAGATATTTCAACATTTAAGTGTTGAGTGGTTTCAAAGTCAGCATTGGAGTGTGCCACCAACTCGAATGAGTTATCCTTCGTCGCCTTAACCAATTTGAAAATGTCTGAAGTGGAGAAATTGCAACAAATAAGTGAATTCAAATCTGTCAAGATATTTACTCAAATTCTGCTAATGCCATCTACAAGTCGGCTTTGACGGATCATTTTTCGTACACTGCCATATTGCGAGTAATAATCATGAAATTGTACATCACTTTTTCAAAATGAGAAAAAACTTTTACTAATGGAAGCTTAAATTTCCTGTCTCAGTTTTTATATCATTCTTGATGGTAATTTCCTTTATCCGTGAATAGAAAAAGTAATCAATACAGCTGCTATCTCGGTCAAGATTTGGGATAGACAAAAGCTTATGCTTCAATGATAATCAGACAACTACTTTCATAAGCTAACATTAGAAAATACATCCCACTCCGAACAGGAGAGAGAAAACTCTGGAAGCATTTCCAACAAAAGTGAATCTCTCAGCTCAATCGGAAGACGTTTTCCACGTTTCTCATAACTAAACCATTTGCCTTATGCAGCTAGATTTGTTCTTCTGTATATAGTGAGTTTCGTCTACGTTTCATGCCAGCAAGCTTTCATGCAATTGACGAAAGATATTCTCAGAAGAAAAGGAAAAATTTATGTATAACATTATATGCTGTTCTTCTTTATATGTGATTTTGTTCAACTGCTGATAAACGTTCTTTTTTTAACGATTTACAAATTGTTTTTCATCTCCAGAATGAATGCACTGCTCTAATGTTGAACATTTTTAGCCTCAAAAGTTTATAAGCCTTACAACGGAGTGGTATTGGGGAACGAGTGAGCCTGCAGCTATGCATTACAAGAAACATGTACAACATGTCTCATACACTAAGTGACCATCAACTTCGATTACAAACTAATTTAGTCCTGTCCGGGTGATTGATCTGAGCTTTGCAGCGTAGTAACAACAGACTTCATGGGATATATTTTGACATCAATCTTTTGTTTGTACACTGTTAACTATATACAGCCATTTAACAGACAATCAACCGCCAAATTAGTATTCTGATTGATGCTATGCATTGACAGACACAATTTCTGCTTATCATGTAAATTTTCGCTTGATCGCGATCACTAATTAATACGTAAACAGCATATCATACTACTTGTAACTGCTGCATTAAGTTTCATCAAAATTAGATGACATTGCTGATGAGTTTTAATTATGTGTAAATGCAATACATAGAAGAAATATAATACTATTTTTTAACATGGAGTCATGGCAAATAGTAGTTCTGAATGGACATAAGTGATGACAACGATAGGGACGATCATGATTTTATCGTTGAATATTAAAAAAATAATAGCACATGTTCCTTTTTAAGCTCACTCCCTTGAATAATCCACAAGTGCACGCTTCGGGATCAAGCCTTTCTTCATAGAGTTAAACCATAGAAACCATTGGAATTACATAGAAAATATATGTTATTCTTTATGTATCACTATACAACAATGGATATAGTCTCTGCTCGGCTCGACAACGACTATGCATGCTTCAATCTTGCTTTAGTGCATTCTGATTCAATTTTCCACTTGCATCTTAGCAGAGGAGAAGGTGCTAACTAAGTTACGTCCTCTAGAAGACAATCAGTCTTGATATCCTAGCATTGTTAATTAATACATGTCTGTCTGGTTTGGTCAGACATTGGCAGAAATTCCAATTCCATCGCCTGGACAGGAGAAAAGACATTTGTAAACAAAGCATATAGTTACTTAGTTACTCTGAGTGTCCATAAGTGTCACATAAGTTGCAAATCACAAAGTTACAGAGTCTGTACACTTGTGACGTTAAAATCATGCAGTCTGATTCTACGTATTATATAGTTTCTCGAAAAAGCGCCACTATTTAAAAAAGAAGAACAAAGAGATTTCGCATAAATGAATGATTTAGATCCAGGCTGTCCAATTCGGCAGGAAAATACGGTCGCGGGCTGCTGTTCACATTATTCAACTTATTCACTATCTTCCGCTATCAGACGCATCGTAAAAGAAGTAAGTGTTGAATTCACCGAATTAGACATTTTGTTTATCTACTTCGCTTTACTAGAAGTGTGATTAATTTGAAATCGGCGGCACATCGAGGAACCTTTTTAAGTGGACAAAAAGGAATTCCTAATACCTTACAGAGATAGGAAAAAGTCGTGCGTCGCTTGCGGATTCATATGAGTTCCAGCAAAGTGCTTCGATTGCCAAAATTCATTCAGATTCGAAGAATTCAGATCATTGCGCACAAGTTTTCTCCATAATGTTGGTCCTTCCGATTAGTATTAAAGAAAGTAGCAGACATACGAAAATTAGTTCACTTGATGTTCTCACATCCTCTCCTCGGCATTTGCCCCTATAGTGCATACAATCGAATGTTAACCAAGACAGGGATGTGTGTTTTGTTGTGTGCGAGTGACATCACAGCACGCACGCATCTCTCACTGGCTCTCTCCATTTCCAATAGCAAACGATACACAAATTATCCATTCGAGAAGGAGCAAGTTGTCTAATTCTGTGATGTGCCATTTCGATATTAAGGTTAGATGTGCTTCTTCCTAGGAAACCGAAGCGCGCGCAGATGAATCTAATTCTGTGGTTGAATTACATGTATCTTGATATTCATTATGAAAGCATAGCACTGAAGCTTCTAAACCTTTGGGACAAGAATTTCCCCAAATCCATTCATAGAAAAATGTTTTATAAAAACACCACAGATTACTAACAAATTAATGGAATGGGTGCGCCTGTATTTTGGAGGCCAGCTTCCTTATGTCAATGTCAAATGTGGTCAGGGCTAAGCGAAGACGCCTCAAACCTTCTCTCTCTCTGGACTTGATCGACTTCATTGCGAAAAATGCTTACTCATAGAGACAAGTACTTCCAAACAAAGAGAGAAAGCGTAATCTAAACCGGCGCAGATTTGTTTACTTATCTTCAGAAAGAGGATGTCAAAATTGATTGATTGGCAGAGTAGCTTTGGTTTCAAAAACTGACCATTTTGTAAGTCACATAATACAAGCTGTAAAGCATCAACTGCTTCTGATATATTTACCGTCAACGGAGCATTATTGAAACTTTTCTCAAAGTGCTAGAAATCTTGGAATCGCTTGCCGAAGTCTTCAATCAGGGTATCGAAAGTTTCAACAATGCAAAAGAAATTATGAAATCCAAATGTACACTTCAAAACTAAAATATATAGTTAAGAAAGGGACAAAATTCATTTTCAACATGACTCTACAGATGTCTCAAGTGAAATGATTTTTGAAATTTTCTAGAAGAGTGACGTAGGCCGCATTGGAGAATGCGGCTCGTGGGCCACACGTTGGACAACCCTGATTTAGATCCAAATAAGCTCGAAAACTTCGTCACTTCGCTTAATCGGAAGCTCCAGACAAGCAGGAGGAGAATGAACTGCTTAGCTCAATTATACCCGGTGAGAGAAATTGAAAAAATCGAAAAGGTAAATTCAAATTTTAATCTGCTATTTATAGCAACAATGTGACCAGTTGGTAAAGACTGATACTGCCATTGGAACGAGTATGCGCTATAATTGTGCTTTTGTGATAATTTTTGGAACCAATGAATCAGAGGAACATCAAAATCATAGAGGGACTCCAGGCTGCCTTGGGTTCTCAAAGCTCAAATAGTCAGAGTAAAATATAGTTAAACCTCGGAGAAATTCAAAATTTTGGTGTTGATAATTGTGCTAGACATTATGCTACTTATAATCACATAATGGGAGATAGACTATGTAAGAGCTTCATTTTAGTAAATCTGTCAAAGTCAAAAAACTTATACCCGAATGTGAGACAAATATCTGCATAACTTCCAATCACTAATTGCTTCATTTTATACGGCAAACCACACTGTTACCTAAACCTAGTGTCTCGACGGGTAAATGAATTTAGTGATCAATCAATTTGAGCTGACGATTAAATTTTATGAGAATAAACAAAAAATAAAAGAACTTTTCGGGTTGTACAACGATTTAGGAAACAGACTGTATGTTCTGCAGGCATACTTTTTTTAATAAAAGCCGTGCTCCACGTATCCAGAAAATGAGAGTTAAGAAAATAAAGGACAATATTTCACGGCTACTGTATTAAAATATAATAGTTTCGAAATTTCGCTTTACAGCTTGATCATGAGCAAAACTGTGACAGACATGTTGAAAACTTAAAGCAGCAAAGCACAATGAATGGCCGGTCAGCCACTCACATGTTTGAAATTTTGATGCATTAAAATGTCTTCTGTATTTCTTTCTCTGTGAGTACTTTCAATTTTATATCAGGTGTTGGCCTACCTTGCTTGACGACTGTCATCTTTTCAGTATACTCTCTTGGAACGAAAGGCGTGATTATGATCTCATCTGCAGCACAAAACATAGCGTCACATCAATCACGTAAAACAAATTATGGAATTCTACCGAATCTGGGTGTTCGAGTCAGATGCATTACTCTGCATTCATTGGAGAACGCTCATCATCTGATCGCAGTCTTGTTTGAACGTCATCCATCTGCTACTGTTGACGTACTGGCCTCTCTCACATTAAGCGAAGCTAGGAACAATTGTGTTGCACTTCCCTTACTATATTTAGGCACCGCGCCCCGATCAAGCATTGCGTAGAATTTCATTGCAAAAAATAGAGAAGGCAAAGCATTATGTCTATCGGGAAAGCCAATATTGGCGCTGGCGCGTGCGCTTACTGCCTCACACGTCCCACGCACACAACTCTCTTTCGCTGTCTGAACATCAGTGCTCCGTCTGAACACACGACTAGCTTGTGTGTCTAATTGTTCGAAGAAAACAGTTGTGATTCAAGAACTAGCTGCAAAACTGTTCACTCTTGAAGTTGAGCGTCTGATTTTGAGACGGAAAGCTGTGCACAGCCATCACGAGATGCTATCGAATTTAAATGAATGATGACACTTTTCATTTTTATAAATGTTGATAAATAATTTTTGAGGATGCGCCGAAGGCCTCGCAGGTACGGAGAAGACGCCACTGATACTTAGTATATACATTCTATACTTAAATTTTACGGCATCGTGTGAACGAGTCATATCCGCGCCCCTTGAATGGTATTTATTTATTGTGCTTTGCTGCTCCCAGTCTTCAACAAATCTGTCAAAATTTTGTTCATGGTAACAGACGGAACGTCGAGTCTTCTAAATTTGGATGCATTACACGTTCAACATTGTCCTTTATTTTCTGGTTCGCAGATAGTTCTATGGATTCATGTCTACAGATTGACAACATTTCGGCGCACTTACTTTCACTTTGGGTGACATTGCACAACATGTTCTTTGCGCCTGCCACACTAACTTCACTGACAGTCCGAGGTAACTTTCCTTTCTCTTGGAATGTTTCAGTCGAGTGAGTAAAAGTAAGAGTTACTTTTTCATTGCGTAGAATCTGTAATTGAAATAGACAAACATGACATTGTGTCTCTTCGTCCTTCGTCACAAACTATTTTCTCAGTTATTTTTACATTTAGTTAATATTTGTTTATTTATTTTGCTTCAATTTTTCCTCAACTCATATCTAAATTTTGTCGACTTATATTTTTGTCCTGACATTGGCTAAGGTACATGCATTGCATGTTTGATCAGATTTTAATTGTTCTTCTAATAAAAAGTTGCTTATTATTTTGATTTCTATGCTATTTGTGTCTGACGGACAGCGTGATCTGTATTGATTTATTATCAAAGGCTAATTGTCATGTTATTCCCGCATTGAGCGAAAATCCTGCGTGTATTTAGCAATAAATGTAGATATTGCTTTCTACTTTATTTATTTTTAAATTATCAAAGGGGATCCAAATGCTCAAGTAAAATAGTTCCAGAATAATTCATAAATTGTAACAAGTGTCAACAACTGATATTGTAGATCTGACAGATGGGTTACGTTACGCTCATGGTCGCAGGAAACGGCAAATAAGGATGATTGCACATACTAGCCAAATTCCATGATATTGGACACCAAAAATCCACTTTCCTGGTAATTACTCGATGCGAATCTGATAAAAGAGGACGAGATGACGGGTTGGATGCTCTGAATGAGTGGGTTTGAAAACACGAGAGCTGTTCTTTCGGTATAATTAAAAAATGCAATTTTTTTGTCGGAGAATGTGCTACTCCAACTATCAACGCACTTCTTAGATTTTCTTTTTTGTATGATTTCTGTATTTCCAGATACACATGTTGGAAACACATGTTGACTGAAAGACAGTGAACATATCATTTTAATCAAATGCAAGCATAGTGATGTGCTCCGATCATTCATTTGACCTATTTTTCCCAGTGAAATGCGTATGTATATAATTATCTAGGACGACAGGGAAAAGCATTTTTCAACCATCTTTATGAGCTTGTTTTCAGAAACTTACCACCAAAGAACTACTTTGGACTTTGACACCTTTATTTCCATCGGTGGCTTCTATTTCTAATTGTATTGCCTCAAACGATGTTCCACTAAGGGACGATTCCAATGTCAAATTGTTGCCAATAAGCTGAGGAATAAAGAAAATGAAGCATTCATTGCACATAGACTTCAATAGTGAATTACAATTATAATATATGCATTAGGATAGTAGAGCGCATATTTCCTCAACACATGAACAGTACGTACGTGCACTGTGGTTGATGAAGCATAATAAAGACTCTCTATGGATCCCGCACAGAAATATAGTAAATACAGAATATGATACAAAAGTGGCAACTCAGTAGAGGTGAAGGCACATTTACAAATATGAAAATGATCTAGACTGAGAGACAATAGTAACGATATAAGAGTGCAGATGGAATACTTTGTATGCATACAGATGCGTGAGAATGTGTTATCGTGGACTGAGCACAAAGCATAGGCTAAGTATATCAGGTAGAGTAGCAACTCAGTATTAATGAAATCCCCGATGTGCATGCAGTTTCGATTTTATGAAAATGAATTCGAGTTGGACCCAATTGGGTATTGATATCAAATGTGAGATATTTTTTGTAGTTTTGAAGAAATTGTCACGGAATTGACTGATCATGATAGCAATACAGAAGGAATAATAACATTTTGCAGATCATCCGTGTCACGACATTATTGGAGAAGTTTGTTAAATTATAATAATAAAATAACACCAATGAAAATGGAATTGAAACTTGAAATTTCAACCAATAAGCACAATGAGATCTCTAGTTTTTCACGAAGACTTGCATTATAATGCTGTTCATGAAATTCCTATGATAGCCAGCTTAATATTCCGCTTACTTAAGATGCTTTTTAGCAAATATTCATTCCTTTTGATATCTAACATGTTTCATGCTACTTATATAGTGCTTCCACGTCGATAGTATGCAAACACAGGAATAATTTTCAAAACTTTGGCTGTTTAGGAACTGCTCAATTAACATTTTGGACCACAGGAACGTAATCTCCGCAAAAAACGGAATCTTTTCACATAAAAATTTTAACTGTATGCAGATACCGTATTTCTTTGAATAAGAGACGCGTCTCTTATTTTTTTTCAGATCCCTGATTGATGCGTCTCTTATTCAGGGGCGTCTCTTATTCAAGGGCGTCTCTTATTTATCAAATGTTCAAGTTTTCATTCTTTCATTAGAAAAAGATGTCTTAGTTTTTTGCTACTATTCTCTTAGGTAACCTTTGCTTTTAGGTAGGCTTATGTCATGGGCAAATTTCGCCAGTAATTTTTCTTACAGATATACGCTTTATCATAATTCAGATATTTTGGAAATGAAATGAGTTTTATGGTTTGTAGTAGCATATCTTGTAGACTCATCTAATACATTCATATACCAGTACATGTTGGCCACTATACATGTAGACTAGATCTAAATTTACCGAAACGAAAATACCGATAATGAAGTAGTATTTACAGCAAAAGTTACTGACCGGCGCATGACTCCAAATGCAAAGGAAGCTACCGTATAATGCCTCCTTAAATGGTAGATGAAATAACCTTAAGTAGGCCTGCATGTACGTATGTATAACATGCATGTACTGCATGTACAACAACAAGAAGCCTTATATATTATACAATATTGGTCATGATACCCGGTATTTGCTAGTAGACTGACTTATTTTACTAAGATAAGTAGGCCTAATAATCGTTCAGGCGGATGTAGCTACCACATTACAATAGCCTGCATGTAATATGTCTACAGCAGTCTATTTTTTGTAGGCCTACATGCGTGTCTTATTCAAGGGCGTCTCTTACTAAATTTTTTCCTCTCACGGATGCGTCTCTTATTCGAGAGCGTCCCTCATTCAGGGGCGTCTCATATTCAAAGAAATACAGTACTTTTTTAGAGTCGACACTCTACCCACTTTATGCCTACTCTATGACACAAAGTGTAAATTTGTGAACTAATTTTGCAGACATCTGCAATTTTGAATCTGCAACTTGTCATCTACCAATTACCTTACGTGTTAAGATTCTTATCGCTATGGCATAACATGCTGTCTATCTCAAAATCTGATCGAATTACAATTTATGCATACTGATCACTGTATGGGAAAATTCCATATTTACAGGATGCAAAGAAAGTCTATCAGTTTAGAAATGGCTATTAGCACATTATAAAGCTTCGATATGAGAAGATCGAGCCTCAGTTTAAGTCCACGTTCCTACTTACTACTTCTCATTTATGATAGACAGTAGTACGTAAATCAAGCATTTCAATAAAGGAAAGCATGAAATATCATCAGCAGATATACTGTGGATACAATTTGAAGTGAGTATTAGAAGAATTTTTCAGACACATTTGCAGAATCAGACGTGCAACGTACAATATGGCTAAATTTGAAACGAATCATTATCACTTATTTTGCTCTTACTTTGAGTGGACAAGTTGAACCAGGAGAGCAGCTATTGATCTTTATGAAGACAGACTGACCTTCCGGATCGATAGCCGACAATCGGCTGACGTTGCTCCCGACTGTTGCATTCTCCCAAACTGCGGCGGGGTTTGGGCCTGATATCACCGGAGGCTCATCCACGTTCGTAATTGTAATGACAAACGATCCCGAGGCGTTCAAGCCCGCAAGGTCAATGCAAGTAATCTAGGAATCGATTACGAAGTAAATCATGATGAAGCAAGTCTTATTGAATGTACTAACATTGAACAAATTTTACCTTTATTGTAATTTCTGTTGATTCTTCAAAGTCGATGGATTTGTTGAGAAAGATGCTTCCATTTACTATCTGAATAGCAACAAAACTGCTTTCAACAATTTTCTACTTTGACATGTAGGACGATAATGCCAACAGGTCCATTCACACTGGACGCGGCGCGTCCCTACGCGTCAGATTTGCGTTCAGAGCCTTAATAAATCAACGGGGCTGTTCACACATAGACGCGCGAGACCGCGCCGCGTCCGATGTGAATGGACCTAATAGTGAATGGATTTCAATAGAATTCAGCAATGGAAACTGATTCTACAATGACAGCTACGCTCATTCGTGGATGAAGGAGAAGGAATTGACGTTTCGATGAGCCAACTGTGACGAAATTAAGAAAATTTTGAAAAAATCGCTTAGATCATGAGCTACATCCCAGGTCGCGTATTTCTGTTTGAAAGTCTACAACAATGATTCGAAAGAGCCTAATCACCCTTCATGTTGAACCGGTTAAAAGTTACTCCCGAGCATTAGCTTCCCGGACTGGGAACTCTCCATAGTGACTTCCTAATGATTTCCACAGTCAATCCCCCTGTACAGTTTATAAGTCAAAACAAACACTCGGCACACACAGACGCAGAACATTTGCACAACTCGTCACCAACAAATCACCCTTCTTGAAAGAAGACCTGCACTGATCATTCCGTTTCAGCCTTCTCTTTGCTCTCTCTCTCTCTCTGCGAATCTTAACTGAACAATGAAAAACATCTCTTCTCTTGCACGCAACTGTCACGGTTTGGGACGTGTCTTGCGCCCCACCAGGTGTGAGGAGCTCAGCCGCTGCCGGGAGCGAGGGTGCAGGGAGGGAACTGGTTGACACCACCACCACTAAACATATTGTATCTCCTGAGGGAGTAACTTTCAAACGTTTTTAGTTAACATTCAAAACAATTTCAACATTACTCACTTTGATTGTCTGCTTATTTGATATGCAGCGATGTTTATCGCTTGGATCGGGATCCTCTACCTTGACTGAAGCCAATTTTTTTCCAACAGTGGCATCCTCTGGGATTGTAACAGTGGCTGGTGTAATTGTTACCAAAGACGGGCTGTCATTAATGTTTCCCACTGAAATATCCACTGAATTAATGACAGATAAACCACTGATGTCATTGGCTTCAATGGAGACGGTGAACATCTGATGTTTGGCGAACTGAATTTCACTTGGCCCTCCAGGACCAACCTGCAGAGGAAAAATTTACTTGAAATTGCACTTGGAGACGACTTAACGATAGAAATCCGAATTTTCGCTTTATTTAAGTCACAGGGACAAGAATAGACAATATCTGCTTATTGATTACAGTTACCGGGTCAGGCACCGATCTAAGTCAATGTCACCAGATCTTCAGAAGAATCAAATGTCACAGCTGCCATCTCTTGGCGTCCTGCGATGTAGGTTACTTTACCTGAAGCATTGTATTTTTAAAGTTAATTGATGATAACTGTGAATCTTTACAAGGTACAAAAATATCGACACCTAACAATTGTCAATCACTGGAAGCCGCCATCGTATAGGTGTCGTCGTCATGACAGTGCATCTGCGCGACGCACCACTGTTTTCAATGTGCATGCCTACTCTAGTCGGATTTCTAGGGGCTTGACTTTGACTCAAAATCTTTTTTCCTTTTACATTTACGTTGAAAATGATACATTAGATCAGGGGTTCCCAACCTGAGGTACGCGTACCCCTTGGAGGTGCGCGAAGGAATTTTGAGGGGTACGCAGAGTAGGCTATGGGAGATTTATTATAATTCAATTTTACTTCCATTACTTTCCTGATGATGGGTCAGTTGAACTATTGAACTTTGTACGCATTCCGCGTTGGATTGTCATTATCTGGCCTTGAAGCACCCGTTGCTAATTAGCGACCACCAACTCGCCCAAACCATATACTTCACCATAGTAATGATCAAAAGCAAACAAAGGTCTTGCTTGATGTTGGAGCCATAGAGTAAGTAAGTACTCTATTGTTGGAGCATGGCTTTCGCTGCGCTTGTATTGTTACACCATCAGTGACGCTTAGTTAAATTTTTGTGTTATTCAAATACGAATTTCGTATATTTTTACGCGTAAACAAATTTTAGATTGATTAAATTCTTGCTATTTTTTAAATGTTAAGTGAGGGTACGCGGAATAATGAAAAATCCTATGATTTTCTACTTTGGGGTACGCAACATGAAAAGGTTGGGAACCCCTGCATTAGATCAACAACGAAAGTTGATGAGAGAAGTTTAGAAATGTATATCCCGATTTGGAGAACATTCATTATGTTAGTAAAATGTACTATAAAATTCATCAAAGGTCAAAGAGTCAATAAGAAGCTCCTCAATAAATCATCCTGCCGACCGACCCAAGCATAGTAAACACAAATATGCGTTTCAAATATTCGCAAGTCTTTCTTTCGTGAACATTTCTACCTGATGGTTTGACAACATATTAATATAAATAGATGTCTGTTTAAGTCAAGCTCTATTGAGGATAAAGGAATTTCAACCTTGACAGATTCGTCATATCAACAACTGATTGGTTGACGAATGTCTTACGAAAAAAATCACTTCCAATCAAATTTTGCAATTATCACTTGACTTGTTCAACGATCCAAAGATCCTAATCGTTTTATCCGACAATACTTGACAAGTTCTGATGTAAGACTGAAAGGAGTTGTCCTTTCAACTGAGGACGTCCAGTGACAGGAATGCGAATGTATTCATTCAATTCGAACTGAACTCCTCATCCTCTTTCCTTTATTTAATCGCTTGATGGATATTCTCGCTTATGTCATATGCTGTACATCAAGGGCTTGCTGTGGGTTTGACAGTTGGGCAATCACTATTTTTATATGAGGGGGTATTTTGACCGGCAGAGACCTGAGGAGGGAGTCCAGCAGACCCCTTTCACAAATTCTTCGCTTACCTGCTTAAATCGATATCAAAGCATTGGGAAAGTTGATTTTTATTGAAACAATGATGTTTATGTGTAGAAGATCGATATAATTAATACTTTTAGCAGTTTTTTAAGGTTTTTGCTACGGGTCATCTGATCATTCCCACGGGTCACACTCAAATCGTCTCAAGATCGACTTTCATTAAGATAAGCCTAACGCACTCAGGATTTATAAGCAAAAACAGAAGTCATGAATGCTATATATATATCATTTAGCATAGCAGTGAATTTTACTCGCGATTCTGCATGTACGTGTGCAAGGTCACTTTTCAAGTCTTGAAGTTAATTACATGTGCTATTTAGACAAGAGACTCATTAATGTATTTTATCATCATACAGCTAGTGCCAGCATCATGACCGCATGAACAAATCGACATCATGCTAATCAGCTATCTTGAGATGAATTCTGGGCGTTGGCTATGGCTCACTACATGTAGCGGATGAACGTTCAAAATCCACGGTACAAGTCGAAAATTCCACTGTGCAGAATGTGACCCGTGGAACACCTTAAAAAACAGTGCTTTTAGTGGTGATCAGTCCTCTGGTATTTATATGGTGTTTTTATAGGACAACGACATTTGGGACAGCATCAATTGTACTAGAAGGTGGTTTCACGGTTGCTGCTACCATTGAAACTTCAGATTACTTTATCGAAATTGATTTATTCCGTGCAGCAGAGCCCTACATTTCTTCACAATTTAAAATTAATCCCTATCGGAAATAGCCATGATTGTTACATTTTTAGACCCTCAAAGTAGCTCTTAAGATCTCAAACTCGTTAATTATGGCCTTGAGAGTTTTTGTGAACGGTCCATTTTGATGTCGAAATGCTACCTTTCATCTTGAGCTTTGATTGTGTACGAAAGCAAAATATTCGCATTTTGCGATTTTGTAACACAGCGCTGAGCACGAGCGTGATGCAAATAACAAAATGTGATATTTACTCATTATGTGACTTGATGTTCATACAGAAAATCACTTTTCATCTGATATCAAAATTTTTCTGTGATATCACTCGCACACACCAAAACACACATCGCTGTCTGGCTAGCATTCGATTCAGTATATGCACTATGTAGTGAGGAATGCTGAAAAGACGATGGTAAAATCATCAAGTGAACTAATTTTCGTACGCCTGCTACTTTCGTTTAATAATGATCGGAAGGGCCAACATTATGGAGAAAACTTGTGCGCAATGATCTGAATTCTTCGAATTTGAAGGAATTGAGGCAATCGAAGCACTTTGCTGGAACTCACAGTAATTCGCAAGCGACACACGACCTTTTTTCCTATCTCTGTAAGGTATAAGGAATTCCTTTTTGCCCACTTAATAGGTTCCTCGATGTGCCGGCGATTTCGAATTAATCACACTTCTAGTAAACCGAAGCAGATAAACAAAATATTTAATTCTGTGAATGAAACACTACATGCAGAATCACTGTCAAAAATGATGATTCCTAATTGGAAGGAATGTTTGATATAGTCCCAGACAAAACCTGAACCAGAAAAATATGGCTCCGGGGTCTGTTCATGTTATCAGGGTTAAAGCTTCCAGTTTCGTTTTACAGACCATCTATTGTCCATTGACTAGAAAAGTTATACATTGAAATCAGCGGCGAAACTTGATAAAAATCAGTGGTATTCAGAAATTGATTAATTTATTAATAGGCCTATAGTAGGTCTAGGCCTACTGTCTAGTATACTCGAGCCCATGGAAGATGCCTTGTTGCGAAAATAGGCCTTGCCTTGGTTACAAATGAAATATTCTCTTAAATTTTCAAAATGTCTTTTAAGATGTAGAAAATATTCATATATGATAGGAATATTCATACATATGTCATGATATCAAGCATTCACTTGGCAAGTACTGTAATTGCACTCACTTGGTACTATAATGCCGTCCTAAGTGCGAGTGACTCAAACTACCGGCAGAGTGTTATTTCAGAATTCACTTTACTAGCTGATATCGGTATATCTAGGTCATATTTAATATTTGGCAAGAAAGTTCCATTGTGTATGACATAACATTATAAAAGTAGATGCAGATGCATCAATCTACATTCATGGGTACAGCTCGCTATTCCGACTTGTTTTGTCTATGGCTGAAGTCACACTTCAGTAATTGACGGCATAGACGAATGAGCGTCGAGTGTATATAGAGTCTGATTTTAATATACGTACGGCCTGCATAGGAAGCGTATCTCTGGTGTTCGAAAACTCTATTTCTGAAGCGTTCTCAGTCCGTGAAATGTGATTGGTGGTTGGATAGAGTGAGCGTGAATCACCAACAGAAAATGTCACCTTCTACTGCTTGATTGTCAAATTACTTACATGTATCACTATGGTGACCGTAAGTTAATAAAGTTAAAATCGGCTAAAATAAGGTTGAGAAAGTGACGTTAGGTTAAAATTTAGGGAGTGTCGAACATCTGCTCGTATCTCATATTTACCTAAAGATTAGTCTATTCACGAATTTATTATTCTCTGTTCTCCTTAATCGAGATTACAAAGAAGGCCGAATCTAGCACCTACAGCATCAAAGCAGCTATTTCTGATATTAGATCTCTCTCCAGGGTAATATAATGAAGACAAGATAATATCATATTCGAAAATCAGGCTTACACAGAATGATGTACATGTGCACCCTACGCCTACTACGAATCTGCACGTTGGTCGAGTTCTAGGTGGTTCCTCTTCTTGTCAGACAGGATCAAAGAAAAGCACATGTTGATCCAATGAGACCCATATTGCAGCTTTTGGAAAAATGAAATTTTCTATGTTTTCTCTTATCAACTGAAAAGAAATAAAAGGATGGAATGTCTTCAGGTTATTTCCTATCATGTTCGGAATGAGTCCAGTCTATGTATCATGTATCCGTTTCTATCATTATTCATTAAATTAATTAATTATTTATTATTATTCATGCATCAATGTCTATGAAGCTAAACATATCTAGATTTCGCAGGCCTCCTAATGTCGGCAAACACAAGCATTTTGGGCAATTTAATCCACATTTAACACATTCACGCTTACATTGCAAACAGAAGCATTATGATAATAACACACGCACATCATAGGGAGTGACCTGAAGACACTCCATGTCAGAAATTATGGCTCCAGACTTAGTATTTGCTACCGTAATAAGCGAAAACATTTCATTTCAACCAAACGTATGATTGGATTAAAATGTGTCACTGTTCTTTGATCGTGTCTGACAAGAAGAGGAACTAACTAGAACCCAGGAGACGCGCAGATTCGTTGTAGGCATAGTGTGCACATCATTCTGTAAAAGTCTCATTTTCGGCCTCGTTCCCTGCAGAAACTTGTTGTGGATGCCGAACTAACTACCGACCGCACGTGCAGCATGTAAAGACTGAACTCGAATCTATAGGCATAATTCAAGGATTCCTGAATTTAGGTCTACTCGTGATAAAAATTCGCATATTCGACGGAGTCGCGCAAATCACAAAATTTTCCAAATATATCTCGCATGCAGACTTTAATTCATCTTCGAGAAAGCGACCTCTTACAGTGTGTTTGTCTGTGGCCTCTTGAATATTAAGTAGCCTAAAATGAACTAATCAAAATGAACATTTTACCAACAATTTCATTTCAGATCATCTTTTTGGAACGTCGGTGGTTTTAGCTAGGTCATGTCATATACTCGCATAATACATTTACTCAACAATTCAATTCCTCATACCTAGATAATTGGATTCCATCGTCAAGTAGAAAAATCGAATCAGAATTTGGAATAACGCTGAATAAAGCGTATTCGACTCAGATCTATCAGTCAGCATTTTTGATTTAAAAAATACCGGCAATTTTTCAAAACATCGATTGATTTTGAGAGTCAATGATTTTCCTTTGCTTCAGAATTTTCTCAGAGCAAAGATTTACAAATGGAACAGTTTCAGCTATGTCAGGAGTTTTGTGCACATTTTGTCCGAGATAGCAATAATCTGCACTACCGCGTTAGCAGCATGAGGGGAGACAAAGGGAGCAGCTGTTCGATAGCTCTTTCGCAAATTTCGTTAACTCGGTTTTCTCGATAGACTAACTTATAATTCATCAGACGCAAAGACATATTTCGCCCGCAGGGTCGAAGGATTAGTTAGCTCTACTATATAGAATATAATCCACCATTGGTCTCTGTGGAAGAGTGGTTGCGTGCGTGGCCTAGCGGTCTTTCCGTCAGGAGGTCGAGTCCAGAAAGTGTCATTGGAGGTCGTTAGGAAGGACATCCGGACTAAAAGATGACAACCCTCCAGGTTAAAGTCTGACTCTGTCAGCACCGTCCAAGCCCCCCAGCAAAGAGGAGTAGTGACGTTAAACCATCAAAAAAATGTATAGCATTAAATCAGAAATTCTGAATATTTTCCGCAACAGAGCACGAATTTCGCCGTCGGCGGAAAATTCGTTGCCTTATGACATTATTGCGGCCCTTACCACAAGACTAGAGCCATCGACTGCAAATATCGGTTGAGAGGAAGTCACAATATTTCCACCATCAGCCACTTGTGTGATATTGAAAGTAATCGCACCACCTTCCTCGGGATCCCTTGCACTCAACGAGCCAATCAACGCTCCAACATTGCTGTGCTCAGTGACCGTATGATCTCCGGTAAGCTGAAAATCTACAGGCGCTTCTTCTGTGTTCTTCACATCGATCTACAGTGCAGAGGAACAGGATAAATAGTTATTCAATTTTTGGTTCAAAATTTTCAATTAATTCAAGTTATTCAATTCTGTGGTGAATGATGGCTTTTAAAAAGCTTAGGTATTCACTAGTGTTACGTCAACAGTGGAAGATATAGAAAAGCAGAGTTTTTTATCACGCTGATATTCAACGTATTTTCATTTTGAATACTTTCAGGCGTCTTTATTAATCTTGAATCTATTCGAATTTATAAAAGAAAGTGTTCTCGTGCAAATTTGAGCAGTAGATGGAATCCTTTGTAAATTCTACTTAGACTTCGACGTTTGAATGTTTTGTTCTGAATGCGGTCATTTACTTGATGAAATGCGAGCAAGAAATAGTAATTGCCGGCACAGTAGGAATATTCATATTTTGACCTTCACAATATCTGAATGAAGGACGATGCAAACTCCAAATTTTAGATGGCTTATTTTCTACGTATTACACAGCTTTCCACCAAGTTTGAATAGCATCGGCTTTATACTTTCGTCACAATAAGATTTCAAAAATTTGAATATACGATAAATTTGTACAATTTTGCATTATTTTCGCTTTGAATGTTTTCAGGTCCTTATTAATACTGAAACTATTTGAAATTATAAAAGAAAGTGTCTTCGTGTCAATGTGAACAGAAAATGATAATTCACTCTATTTTTTATTTAGACATCGATATTTAAAATTGAGCAAGAAATAATAACCATAGAAAAAAATCATGTTTTTGACCATACATTTGACCTCCACAGTGACCTTGAATATGAAAAAAAACAGTGATGATATTCTGACTCGTCATGATAAGAGCCTTCATTTGGTGCATTTTTGTTTTGAAGTTTGACCTTTAGTTTCGGAAATATACAGGGCGCTGGCAGCGCTCAACACCCCAATAGGGCGAGGGTAAATAGTTATAATTTATTAATTTCATCATATGATGAAAGTGAAGCATATGAAATCCATGATTTTTGAACTCAACAACGCATCAAAGAAAGCATTAAGTTAGTAATGAAAGAGATATTTGTAGATTGATCGGTACTTATGGGTTATCTCCCCACAGGTTTTCAAATGTGTCTAAAATCTGTAAAAATGAATCACTCGTCACCGAACTGTGGGTAGATGTACTTAAGCATACGTGTATGTTCTACCTCCACAAACAAAATTTTGTGCAGATCAGACAAGCACTTGCATTAGAGACGATAATGTAAAATGTGGCGAAGTCAACAGCTTGATCTAACTTCGTATGTTCGAGGCATCGCATCATTGCTACTCGTGTCTGCATTGCTCTCTGTCGCTCTTCGTCTCATCCACTGTTATTTGAAATCTTCCCACGACCACTACTTTGTCACACCTTTTTAATAAGCATACTAATGTGAGGGATGTGGCCTGGTCATCATCGCTTCACAAGTTGTCGGGAAATGACTTTGTTGACCTCAAGTGCTTTCTGCTCCGACGGTGAGGTCATAAGAAGTCAGATCAAGCTACCGGCATCTCTGCACTTCAAGTTATCGCTCCTAATTCAAAAAGTACCTCTCCGATTTGCCCAAAATGTGGTATGTCGCTAGAGAATATCCTCACTTACTTGTGCTTAAAGTTTTGTGACGATTGATTCATTTCTACGGCTTTTCGACAAATATGAAAATATGGGGGGGAAACCCATAAGAGGGAGATTAATCTTGCCGTGATAGTGTCAGCTGCTAGTCAAAGAATTATGTGGATATGAAATGCGCTTATCAGTGCTTGTTCATGCATGTTTAAGGGCATATAGAAGCGAGATCATATATATGGAAGTGTAAATATATGTCTACATATACATAGAAGTCACATAAATTTCAATTGAAAAAAACACAGTTAAATTGCACCGTTCTCAGTTTCCTACCACGAATTATTTGCACGACGTTAGTTTAAGACACAGCCTTGCAGACTGCTTCATCTACGGTTATGAATAGAAGAGAGATCAGGATTTCAAGTCTTCGCGTGGGTTAGTGATCTTTCCTAAACGCAGCCAAAAATAAGCTTAATTTTCAAAAGCTGCAAAGTCAACCAATCATCCAAAAAAAAACAAAACTTATGTTTTTACATCCATGTGCGAACCGCCCTGAATCGTGTGACGCACAAAACGCACCAACTATTAATAACTACTGTTATCGTCTGGTGAGGCAGTAAGTCTATGTTTCATATCGTGACACATGTAACCGGACAATTCCACGTGTTACGACGTTATTCCGCACGCATTTCATGAAATGGGAACTTAGTTTTTCATCAGAAGTAATGCCATTTCTCATTGTCTCTGAATGGATTCCAATCAAGTTTACGGTCAAAATGAATAATACATCGTCGGAAAAGCACAAAAAGTTGACTATCGTGCGCGAAAAAACATTTTATTACAATGTTAATTCAATTTTGGCAGAATGGTCTTATGATAATCGATAAAGCGGAAAAGTTTTCTTTTTGAGAAATTCATAGAGTCAAAAAGTCACAATCAAGAGATTAACAAAAGTTATGAAAGACTTAGACTGATAAAGAAAATCAACTTTGACAAATTTGATTAATTCAAAGATTTCTTTGAAGGACTGATTAGAAATTGATGGAATTCACAATGCATTCAGAAGTCAATAAATCTATCGATATGAAACCATTCGTAGCATGAATAATTTGTTTCATTGACTGCGATGAATAAACGATGTCAAACCAGTGTCGTGTTTTGGAGACTGCTTTTATAAGAATCAACGAAAGCAAATGTACATGAATGATAGCCATGGCTTCATTCCGATGGACATATTTACATCTCAACGCATTGTGAATTCCATTAAGTGGCTCCCTCAGTGACCGCTCCTATAACTTTTTTTGTCCGAAGCGTTGGGGTGTTTCATTTGAGTTGTTGAATTAAACTATAATCTTTGGAATGTGGCTTTTGACTTTATAAATTGGTCTTTTAGTTAATTTATTTATTTCACGAAGTATATCTATTTTCTTCTTTAATCTATCATCATCACACATTTCATAATCAGCCTCAAAAATCGATTTTCCGCCAGAAATGCCGTAAATTATATCAATAATGACTTTCGAATATTGATAGTTGATAAATACGAAGTTGATAAATACCCACAAATCTTTCTTGTTAATTGATTTCAAATGGCAAAAATGAGCAAAATATATTTGCTTAAATGATAGCAAAATAACGATTAAATCGATTCAATCGGAAAAGCTCAACAGCAAATTTCTTGCATTAGGCGCCTTAAACAGATGCCTATTCGCATGTCAATTGTATGCGACGTTCCCACTGAGGAGTAGAATATTTCCTGTCGAGAATTAATTAGGTGTGAATCTACCGTTTCGTAGATAGGTGCTGAAGAGGAAGTAACTTCTTTCGATATTTCTTGATGTTCCTATACGTAATCATATTGCCATAGTGATATATAAAAACATGTGAATAGAGCAGCTTATTAAACAGCTTACGTTTCGTGAAACAATCTGCTTATCAGCAGTATTCAGGCAAACATCGAGGATTAATACAATTAGAAGTCATTGCGTTTGTAGAAGAACTTCAGTTTATCAGTTTTTGGTCAACGGGTACCCACAAGATTGGCAAACTTAAGCAAGTAGAAGTAAAGTGTTTTTTTATGAATTAAAAATGAAGACATTTCGGACATAATGTGCAAGCATAGACAAGGAATGACACGGTAAATATATTCAATACATTGTACAAATAGCACATTAATATTCACT
Organism: Prostheceraeus crozeri; assembly: GCA_907163375.1. NCBI lineage: Eukaryota > Metazoa > Platyhelminthes > Polycladida > Euryleptidae > Prostheceraeus > Prostheceraeus crozeri. The sequence continues at coordinate 292,808 of CAJQUW010002060.1, read as the reverse complement.
CAAATAATGCTTTTCGAAAATATTGAAAAAAAGACATGATCAACAAGAATTCAATAAAATAGAAGTCCAGGGAAAGAAAGAGTGGAATCTGCGAGAAGTATTGACGACGGGCAAACTAAGTTGGCCTGCACGTAATGGGTAAGAACCACGGATGCGGAGTCGGAGTCCCGGTGTCCTATCTTTTTTGCTGCAAACAAATTATTTATCCGCCTGCATAGCTGTCATTGTCTTCATGCCAGCTTCCTCAGTCAAGCAAAAGCACACAGACACTGCTGCTTGCCAAACTTGCAATAGTTGAGGGAATGAATCGTGATAGTGAAAAAAGGATTGTCTTTTCACGCGGTGATTTAATAGAGAAGACAAGCCTTCTTAACATCGATCATACCTACGCACCAAAGGTCACATCGGAGACAAAAGTAACACTAGTTTGTTTGAGAACATTACCTCCTACCCTCATGTTAATCTTGTGTGATGGCTCCTCCAAAGCGCATATTAAACTCAGAAGTGTATTCATATTTTGAAGAAGGATGGGAGACTTTCCTACCTGGTAGAGACTGGAGAAAAACTGTGTGAAGCACACATCAAAATGGGAGGAGCCGAGTCGCATGCATCCAACTGAAAGCGACATTTGATAAACTTTCATCGAAAATTATGATAATAGATACAGCAACGATCAGTAAAGATAGGTTCAGGGAAGCGTATCATGATCTATGATGTAACAAATGAAGTAATGTTGTTTTTTAAAAAACTAGGCTATATAACCGGAGTCGGAGTCGGAGTCCTATCAAAATGATAGGACTCCGCATCTCTGGTAAGAATACAACGATTCACAGTTAAGTAAATGTCACGTGCATGTTATTCTCTCATTGATAAAATTGATTGAAAATAGCCATAGTCACAATTCCCACCACAAATGATTTTGTGAGTCCATCTATATTTAATTTCAAGCTTATGTTCCAAAGTTTTTGGAAGCTATGCAAAAAATGGAGCAGCATACATTAAAATTGATAATATAATGGCATTGCGTACCATGCGCAAATTATCACGAGTCAAAAATGGCTTTAATACACGAGGTACATAGAAGCGTCGTGAAGCAAGTGTAAGTATCCTGTCAAAGTGAGCGATCCAAGCAAATGTGTCACTACTAGTTACCCCGAGAATTTTGACCTTTTTGGCCAAGCTGACATGGAATAGGCACAATCTACAGCAGATCCTTTGCGGGGACTTTCTCAAATTAGGAGACATTCTATTATAGTCCATCCAACTTTATATGCATGGCAAATCAATTGGAGAATCATCCTTTTGAAATATTGGCTCAATCAATGTGACATCATCTGCATTATAGCACCATAACTGATTGCATGGTAACCCTCTATGTTCCCATAAACGTAGCAAATAAACCGGAGCAAGTACTGCTGATTCCTTTAATGCCACTGTAGTTTTGACATTTGACAGTCTCATACGAGGATGAAAATCATCCCAGCAGTCATTTATAATAGAATATAAGGTTCACTAATTTGAATAATTGATTGAAGTAGTCCTGATGATGACTGATGGCGTTCTCCAATCCGCAAGTGTACAAATGTAATGCTACTGTAACCATTGGATTCACCAGTTCTTAAAAGAACTTGATGGAACTTCCTCGTGGCAACGAATTATAGCTGATCAGCCTTGGCCAAGTAACTGGTAAAAGCGGAAATCTTAAGACTTGTAGTACTACTCATTCTTACTGTTGATTACACGTACTTCTAAGATAGATTCCAAACAATGACGAATACACGTTAATCACAGACACTAATATACTGTACCGGCTACAGATGCTGGTAGTCGAAATAGAGCAGTGGAATGGTCACTATCTGTTAAGGAAGTTGAAATGGATGTGATAACGCAACAGGAAACCGATAGATAAAAAAGTGAAAAGTGGAGGTAAGCCATAGAACTACAATGATACTACTTTACCCATTACAAGTGAACGAGAGACTACACATGGTGGATAATGGAAAGTGGATAATGATAATAGTGGACAAATTGAGGTAAAAAATGGAACTACAACGACACTCTACTACACCGAAAACAATCGAACTATGCACACTATACCTAAGACTACACATGGAAAATACTATTTCTTCATTTGAATCCATTTGCTATCGCCAGTTTCTTAATGCGCCTGTAATACTCCTTGGAATCCAACATTTCTTCCTTGTTCTTCATTTGCCTTCATCCGCAATGATATGATTTGAAATGCAATAATTCGATCACTACTTCAGCTACCGATTAAGGGATATAAAACATAATGCTGCAGTCCGTCAGTCATCAGCAGGTACTCGTCTAATTGTGTTTCAACCCCTAACTTAAACACTCAAAACCAGACGAGCGGAATCCCACACATTGCGACTGACAAAATTCTTAATAGGATAATGTCTACACCTTTGCTCAATCAAATTAATTTTTTGTTCATTGGATTTAATATTTGCGTCATTGGATTTAATACTTTTGCAATGGAATTAATATTTGATTCATTGGATTTAAAATTTGGTTCAATGGAATTAATATTTAGTGCAATGGAATTAATATTTAGTGCAAAGGAATTAAAACATTTTCATTGGAATTAATTTTTGGAGCAATGGAATTAATTACTTTTGCAATGGAATTAATCACTTCAACGCTTTATTTCACATAACGACGAGTTGGTTACAGTTTGCGTGTCGCCGTTTGACGCCTACCGTTAAATACTTCTAATAAGTGAGGATGAAATCCGAAGTAAGAAAAGACTTCTATGTTACAACTTCTCAATGCAATGACTCGAGTTGGCGAACATATGGTAACTTCAAGTTGCTGCTATGGGTCAACTAAGAATGACTCAGCAAAATCTACGCTACAGTTTGTTGTTATGATCATAGATATCACAGCTACATGTACGTATAAGAGGACGACTCTTTCACAACTATTTCATTTATCGATTGAAGCAATGACCTCGAGTGAAAATTTTAGTGATGATCTGGAGTCGATGCGTGAAAGAAAGCGCGGTGTAAGGCCTAATTCTCTTCGGGGGTCATATTTAAGAACAACTTCTCCTGTTAGGTAACGTGTAATAGAGGCAGCTAAACGTCAGGAAAATTGGAGATCAGTTGCTGAAGCCACCGGTGTTAACCCACGAACTGCGTATAACTGGGTTCGGAAAGGAACATCAGAATACAAAGCACGTGGTGGTCAGACTGGTAAAAGAAAGCTCATGCAACATCATATCGAATATTTGGTCGAACGGCTCAGTTCAAATCCTCAAATAACGTTGAGGAAAATGTCAAGAATGCTTCTAACGAGATTCAATGTGGGAATCTCTCAAGCAACGATTGCCAGGGGCTTGGATGGGAGGTTAATAACGGTCAAGAAAATTCATTCTCAACCTGAATCAGCGAATAATGGACAAAATAAAGCAAAGAGGAAGACATTCGTTGAAAAAATGATGCAAGCAAATGGTGAAAACAAGTTCATTGTCTACATCGACGAATCAAATGTGAATCTCTTTCTGTGTCGATCCATTGGAAGGGCAGTTTCCGGGTCTCGTGCGGTCGTCAGACTGCCCACATCTAAAGGTGCGAATATCCACATGATTGGTGCCCTCACGCAAACCGGTTTCATTAAATTCACCAGAAAGCGTGGCGGTTTCAAACTCGTACAATTTAATAATTGGCTTCGAGAATTGCTTGCAGAAATACACGCTGGTGGTGTTCCGTTCTCCTCAATTGTTTTAGTCATTGATAATGCTCCTTGCCACTCACAGGCCGAAGAATTGTCAAATGAATTCGAAGGGCTAACGATTCTCAGATTGGCACCTTATTAACCAACGCTAAACCCAATTGAGAATGCATGAAATGTAATTAAATCAAATTTGAAACGTCTGGAGACATCCAGGATGCATACTATGGACGATGTATACAATGAAAGCAACGGCACTGTTTGAAAACTGTTGCACTGTTGGAAACTATAATCGATGAATCGCGAGATGTAGTTACTCCATTGATGTGCTTAAACTTTTGTAATCATATTCAAACATTTTTCTCAAAAGCTCTTTCACTTGAAGATATGCTTGTAGGACAATAAGACTTGAGCATTTTAGTTTTCACTGGACTAAAAATATATTTCATAATTTTTGTTCTTTGGGTGTCTTAACGTTTCTGTTGATGTATATTTTTCTTAGCTTAAGAAACAATATTTCTATACGAATGGAAGTGATTAATTCCATTGCAAAAGTAATTAATTCCATTGCTCCAAAAATTAATTCCATTGAAAAAGTATTAAATCTATTGAACCAAATATTAAATCCAATGAATCAAATATTAATTCCATTGCACCAAATATTAATTCCATTGCAAAAGTATTAAATCCAATGACGCAAATATTAAATCCAATGAACAAAAAATTAATTTGATTGAGAAAAGGTGTAGAAAGAAATGTCAAAAAGAAAAGTGAGACTCCACGCAAATGTTGCGTTTCCCCCATGTGAACTCATCCTGTCATTTAATTCATCTCACCATTAATAAACACAACATGCCTTTTGCGACCCGCTCATGTAAACAAATCCTGCACATCAATCCGTGCCTTTTTCGATTCTAACAATTAGACAAATCCTGTTCATCTTCGATTCCCATAAACATGCGATCGTTGTGTGATAAATATTCAATCCACCTTTACACAAATTTCGCCTCATTCATCGTGAGCTATGTGAGCTCTCTCATCTCCCTTACGCCATGCTAAGCGTTCTGTACACTCTCTTCATCGCCCATTTTTACATGCATTTTTAAATTTCATCTAACATGACAGTATAAAAATGATGATAGTGGAATATTTACGTGCTTTGTAAATAAAGCAGTAATTGGAGCGAATTTGCACAATTATTTATGAGGTGAAACATTCTGTCATCACGACCACCCTTGTTCTCTATTATATACGAACAAGTGATAAAAGACAATACATAAGCTTGAAACATTAATGTGATCTCGATTTTCTTGATGTATGTTTACATGCATGCAAGTTTCTAAGGAGTTGATGTTCAGAGAGTTTCGACCGCAATTGATGATCTTGAATATGCAAAAGAAAGGGGTAGGCCTACGTGGTATTTAGAGCGATGCTAGTATAAATGATGCTCAGTCGACGGCTGCAAAGATATGCCAAATCTCTTTGAAATATTTCTTGGAGCATAAATTGCATGTTAAGAATACTGTTTGCAATTGGAAAGTAAAGGAGTATTGAAATTAACTGAATCATGATGCGTAATGAAGGTATCACAAACACGGTGCTTATGATAGCGATCTAATACACGTTTCAAGCTATCATTTATTTGAATGCCTACATATCTGTGTACACGTAGTTGAGACTTGATTGTAGATGAAGAGGCTCCTTGATAAACAGAGCTACACCATGACATACGACTACTGTGTTAACCAAGGTTGGATGAACCTTGGGTAAATGATACAAAACTTCGGTTTTCTATACAAAACTTGGGTTTTCTATTAATGCTGAATATATACAGATCAAGTTACAAAAATTAATATTTTGATTTGAATATTAGCAGAGCTATAAGAGCAGAAAGTTATGATATTTTATCAAATTTCCACTGGATTCTCGGAATACTTCAAAAATGAAATACTTGTGATTATTAGCTATATCATTCTGGACTTGACAATGCTTGACAATTGAAAGTTCATACATATTGTATCTACTGTAAGCCTACATGTATTTTGTTGCATTTGTGCATATTGAATTTTTATATGTTCCGTTTATTTTATATCCTCGCAGTTATCTTCGCACCCTTAACTTTCTGCGATAGCCGACATCTATCCAAAAAAATTTCATTCCGATTTCGTATTCTAAATATGTTAAAACATGCACTTGCTGCGCAGCTATAATATGTATCAAGTTTGTTTATATTTCTGAATGATAAAATGAAAACGATTGTTTTGCTGTGAGCAATGTGTAACTCAATCATAATTAAGTCAAAGATCTTCAATTAGTCAGTATATCAGTGTAGGTTTAATTAAAAGAAAACATTATGACGTAATACATGTACTTAGGCTACTAATTACAATTATTGAAATAATATCGTTTCCCACTAATACCACACTTCTCATGGGTTCAATAGGAATTTTAGCCTATAGAAGAATCTTTATGTCAGCACAAAATGCAAAGAATGCACTTCGTTTACTTGATTTCATTCATTTATTTAAACTTGGGCTTGGGTTTTCGGTTTTGACCACAAGTTTCGGCCCAAAACTTGTATTGGATATACCCAATGCAAGCTTTTGCCCAACCTTGTGTTCACAACATGAAAGCTGTCGAGGTTGCCGATTCATGTAATATGTTATTCAATTGAAAAGAAACGATGCAAATGATTGGAATCAAAATACATAAGAGATAAAGCGAGTTCCCAATGTCTTTCTCTCAATACATTTCAAGACATGATTTTTAAAACCTAGTTGAACCCTGATTGTATTGCAATCAATAACATTTCAGCATATGACTCACAGATTCGATGGATGATATCTTCTGACTTGGCATCCGACAGCTCCGAATAAAATCGTCGTGTGTGATGTATGTAATTTCGAAACACAAGAATACAAGAATGCTCAACATACGCAACTACATCTACAAAATCACTTAAAGTATTCTAGACACAATTCAGTACTACTTTTAGAATCTATCTTTTTACGTAACTGTGATATCATAAGCACAACCCGCCTGGTTTCATGTGTAGAACTCTTCCGTCAAGAAATATCCTGATAAAGTGCTATAATGTGTGTAATACTTGATAGCAGCCGCATGCTGTTATGAAAAAAGGTAGAATGTCATGACTTTTACACTGACCAGAAGTGTCTGTTTTGCAGATCCTCCATTCCATGTAGCAGATACAATCGTTTTCACAACCCGCTGTGTCTCGTAGTTCACTGGGTTCATAATTTTCGCTTGACCCGAGGAAGAAAATGATATCTGCACATTACTAGAAACTAGAGTCAACGGAATCTGAAAATATAAAGTATAATTTCCATTGGCTGTAAGCAATATTCAAATTTAATTAAATATCTATCATCTTTAATTTTGAAATATGCATTCTTGCTTTTTACTGCATGAGTTTTAAAATTTGTTCTTAAAAAATATTCTATAGATACATTACAGTGATTTTTGGCTAGAAAGAAACACATTTTGGTGAAGTGATCCAAAAATCTAGCATCATTGTCATTTGAGTCTACGATTCAACAAACTGTTAAGAGCCTTTGGGCATTTTAACGTATACATAAGCATAGTCTAGTAGTGGCTTCCGAAAATCAATGACAAGCTGCCCGTTGATTAGGCTCCAAGTTAGCTGATAGTATTAATAGGCTTATTAATTAGCAGTGATGATCAAGGACAGAACGAATCTCGAGGGGCAATAAGATCTCTATAGAACGTAATGCAAAACAAGCCTGAATTCTGACAAACTAAAACATCGACGTGCACACAGTCAGTAAATTTAGATCGTGAAAAGTCGAGTGGTTAAATAGTTATTCCATTTGACGAATTTATCACGGAGTAAAATTGAGTTAAAGATACGTACTTTTCACCTGACAGGCCTGCCTGCAATCTAACCTCTGAGGTTCGTTCGCTGATACGATCTATTACTTCAATGCGCGTGCTTGCCAAAGAGAGGCGAATCTCTTTTTCTATCGCTTGCTACCATTGCGTACAATGGCAGGGATATGATTGTGTCCGCCTAACACTAACCCAAGCGCGAATGAATCTATTTCTATGAGTACAGCACAACGGCTGATAGCATGCTGGAATCGATTTCACTGTTTGCTCAGCAATCCTTCTACATAACATGCTTCTCCGAAGCTACACGGCGGGATCAAGGTAGTGCGTACATCAGTTGCAGACGATATAAATACCAATGAATAGATATTTCGTCACTAATGATGCATAACCCCGGCAACACTTTTCAAGTTCATCACTAAATATTAAAAAAATGGAATGCACCATTTTCATTCATCAAAACATTATCCAAAGCCTTAATCCAAATTATTTCACCTAGTCCTGATGAAAGATAGAATTTCAGGACTCTTAACAATCAAAGAAGGATAGTTTAAGCAAAATTGATGTTTCGATAAGAAATCAATAAGACGATTTCATCAGATTTACTGTTGAGAAGTCACGTCCACTGAATTTTCCCTTGAGTGAACAATTTCCAATGACAACGTTTCCTTGATTCTCGGAGATTGATGGAACTGTCTGACACACCAATGCCTTTGGTTCTGAATTTGAAGGTAGGACATCCAAACTGACATTGAACGGTTGAGATTTTTTGGGAGGTTTCCCATTGTCTGTTGCGAAGAGAGTGAAATTCAAGACTGACGCATTGATGAAGTGATCCTTCGTTGCCTGTCAAAAGTAATACTTCAGATTATGAAATCAAAGTCAATTTAATGTGAAATATGTAAATGAACTTTTTGTTCATGAGCTTTTGGGTTCGAGACCAGCACAGTGCAAATTTCCGGCCAGGAAACAGTCATGGCAACAGAAATGAACAACACAAATTACGAGATTTTGTGGTCATCAGAATTATTCTTCTACCTCCATAATGTACTGAAAAGCCGGAAGCTCATACAATTATTCTTTATTCCCTCGCACGCCGTCTATGCGCACGACAGAATGAAAGCTACAATGACCACAATGGACGGATTACGCTTACGAACACAAATCAAAATGGCATGAAAAGTCTGTCTAACGCAAACAGGAATACATGACGGTCACAATAAATAAGGGTATAGCAAACTCTCTACTGAAAGCACAGGTCAACAGTAATGATAAAATAAATTATAAAGAAAAATAGAGGTTGAGTCAAGGTATCAGGTCACAGCAATAAACAAATTCTTTGTGTCCACGAAGAGTCTGATGCACACTGCTTCAGAGATGCGGAGCTCCAACTTCTCTTCGTGGACACAAAGAATTTGTTTATTGCTGTGACTTGATACCTTGACTCAACCTCTATTTTTTCTTTATAATTTATTTTATCATTACTTTTGACCTGTGCTTTCAGTAGAGAGTTTGCTATACCCCTATTTATTGTGACTTTCATGTATTCCTGTTTGTGTCAGACAGACTTTTCATGCCATTTTGATTTGTATTCGTAAGCGTAATCCGTCCATTGTGATCACTGTAGCCTTCATTCTGTCGTGCGCAGAGACAGTGTGCGCAGGGAATAAAGAATAATTGTATAGGCTTCCGGCTTTTCAGTACATCAGAATTATGCTATTCCTCCGATGAGATGAGTGATCTTTAAACTGTACTCAAATTGGTTTAATAGCACTCTAATTCGTGGCTGCTAGCGGTATAATATTTTGGGACATTTCTTGGAGGCTAGTGGCATCTATAGTGGCGCAGGCTGCTGCGGCACCATCTGATTTGTGAATGGGCCTGAATTTTTGGGCCCGGCCCGCCTACAAGTCAGGATACCACTACCTTCACTATATTTCGATCAAGAGTGGAACCGGCGCGGAATTTCCGTGCTGATTTAATTGATGAGCTGTACTTCTTAGCGATGTTCATCATAACCATCACAATCCACTGAAAGCCAGACGCTAAATGAAGGACTGAACTGTATTGTAGCTAGCTGTACGTATACACGGAAGTGAAACATTCAATACGATGCATGCAATTAGATACAGTCAAACTGTTCTCTAGGCTTATATATTGCATAATACTTAATATATTGTGCTAAATATTAACATATAACTTGCATACTGTCACAGACCCTAATAAAGGCGTGACCCTGGCCGGTTTCTACTCTGATTCGATCGATCAGGGCCGATCAAGCATGCACTGGAAATGATCAATTTATGCCCTAATTTATGGTGTGTAAGATTATCAGTCAGTGCAAAGAGTTCATTTCCAATAGACATCACATTCGGATGTTTCCTCAAGTCATATTTCCAGCATTCCAAAGGAATCATGTTTATAATTCTCAGTTACACTCGCACTGTCCAGAATAATGATTGTTATACTGGCATATTCCGAATTATTAAGAATAGTTTTGAACACATGATCATTAGCAAGGCAGTATTCCCATGTTTTTACTCGTATCTATGCACGTCCATACAGTAGGTATATTAAGTAGATTGGTAACTCCGCATTTATTAAATCCCCAATGTGTATACACTTTCGATTTTATTAAATGAACTCAAGGGAGATACAGTGGTACTGTCACCAAATGTGAGATGTGCAAATTTTTGCAGTTCTGGAGAAATTACAACGGAATTGAGTGATCATAATTGTAGTACAGAAGGAATGACGGTATTTCACAGATTCTCATGACAGCCTTGGAGATTTAATGTTTGCTAAATTAGCAATTCGAAGGGTGATCCAGAGAGCTTATTTCCACGTATCCGGTAGTAATGATTAAAAAAAGCAAGATGTTCAGCGGATACCAAATATTTATTAGATAAATTGCCAATATTTCGCCTTACGGCTTTATCAAGAAGGCACAATAAAGACAGAGAGAATGGCGAGGTATTTATAGAAGGACTAAAAAGAGTTCACAGTTCACAGCAGGGTGCACACAGGCTAAGAGCAAGCTATATGGAAAAATCAACATGACGTCCATGACAGCCGTTCATCAACATGCCGTCGTGGCGACTGATGTAGAGAGCTTCCACTGCTCTTCTCTTTTGAGTATTGCTCAAGCCTCGATGAACGATCGACCAGCGAATGTGAGATTCAGGCAACGAGGTGCTGTGCTTCTCCACGAAATGTTGTCCTGAGAAGAATGGATATCCATCTCGTTACATACGAAAAATACAATGGCAATATTATAACAGGCCTAGTCGGACCGCTAAGAAGGATAATGATGGTCGTATATTTATTCGTTGTCCATTTGTTGATGAAGTTTCAAAGCGGTGGATGATCAACACTGTGCGAAGATCATCTCTCTCGGAATATGTGACACTATACTTTGATTCTGGTAAATCCCTACGCAAGATATTTCATCCCCCGAAACAAAGATTAACATGCAATGACAACTGTGAGACCTGCAGCATCGGAGAGCATGCGAATCGGTGTTATTCTAAGAATCTGATTTATAAAATCGTATGTACGGAATGTGATGCCATATACATAGGTGAAACAAGCCGCTGCATTAAATCGCGTCTTCGAGAGCATTTTTCTCAGGACAACAGTGCTGTACATCAACATTTCGTGGAGAAGCACAGCACCTCGTCGCCTGAATCTCACGTTCGCTGGTCGATCGTTCATCGAGGCTTGAGCAATACTCAAAAGAGAAGAGCAGTGGAAGCTCTCTACATCAGTCGCCACGACGGCATGTTGATGAACGGCTGTCATGGACGTCATATTGATTTTTCCATATAGCTTGCTCTTAGCCTGTGTGCACCCTGCTATGAACTGTGAACTCTTTTTAGTCCTTCTATAAATACCTCGGCATTCTCTCTGTCTTTATTGTGCCTTGATAAAGCCGTAAGGCGAAATATTGCAATTTATCTAATAAATATTTGGTATCCGCTGAATATCTTGCTTTTTTAATTCGAAGGGTTCCTATTTCTTTCATGCTCATCCTCAGGAGCATTTTCTTAAGCGTGATCATATCAGGCAGCTGCTAGCAGAGCAAAATGACATAATGAAAGACAATGACTTCATTTAACTTTGAAAGATGTACATGGATCCACATCACTATTCAGATTCTAGAAATGAAACATGAATTTAGTGAATCATAGAATCATTCGGTGAAAATTAATTTAAAAACTTGAAATTTCTGCCAAGAAAGCACGAATAATATCACGACTTTTTCATGAAGACTTCCATTATAATACGGAGCATGAAATTCCCTCGATAATCAGCTTGATTTCCACTTAATTAGGATGCTTATTAGCAAATATTCATTCCTTTTGATATCCAACTTGTTTCATACTACTTATAACGGGGCGTCATGTCGGTAGCATATGAATTGGCACAAAAATTTAGCTTTTTCCACGCTGCTCAAATAATTTTTTGGACCACGGATCTCCGCAAAATACTGAATCTTTTGATATAAAAATTTTCACTGTATACAGTACTTTTTTTGAGTCGACACTCTACCTGTATATCCCTACTCTATGCACAAGTCAACGGGAAACAGCAAGAAGCGAGACTAACCTGCAGCATACGATACTGATACACTACAATTGGTCGAAATGGCAGTCCTTGAAAGCACAGGAGAGTATTGCAAATTGATCATTTCAAATTCCGGATACACAAATCATTAGTTTCTGCAGGTGAATTGTAGCATTCTCTGCTAGAATTATAGGTTTATATAACAGAATTATAGAATTATAGGTCTCTGCTAGGTATAGATTTTCACACATCTATACTGATCATCTTTGCTCATGAACGTGCATGTGCCATGTATAATCTACTGAAGCCGAATTTGCTAATCTAAAGAGATGTGTTCATCAATTTCTACATTTTAAAGAAAATATTTTACTAAATTCAATTTCCATCTCCGAGGTGTTATTCAGCAAACATCAAAGGGAGCATGAGCAGATGGGAGTCAAATGAATCATCGACAGGTGAACAACGCCTTTAAAAAGGCTATTTTTATAAAACATCGATCGAAAAAAATGCTCATATTCACGTAATAAATGAAGGTTCGTTGCTATTTGGGCGCAGGTGAGTCAACAAAGAATCCATTAAAATAGTTTGCCTCTTCAATTCCTTCATATTTTCCCAAATGCTTACCACAAATGATCTAAAACTCAGTTTTACGGCCATTGATTTCGGTGCTACATAAGTACATGGATGCTCATCACAATGTGGTTATTGTTAAAGATCACTTACATGAAAAATACATCGGCCGACATCAGTGCCTTGACACTGAAGGATCCCTAACAAGAGTCTTTAAACACTTCTACTTGGAGTAAATCCAATCTTTGTGACCAGAAGTCCCGGTTTTACCAGGACAGTCACGGTTTGCGCGCATTAGTCTTGGCATCCCGGAAGCGTTGGTCTGCTCAGATTCATGCTTCGGTTTTGCAATGTATTTGTGCTAAAATTCATTATTTTCAGTTTTATCTAGTTCAAAACAGGTAGTACTTGCAATATTGCATGATCCCACTTTATGGATAATGTTGTAAATAGTCGGTGGAAAATAGGTTCCATGATTGCACAACATGGGTTTGACACTGCTGCTCGTAGAATACTCTATATACCAAAGTATGCATTTAAAAATTCCTTCATTGCATTATCAACGATAATAGTTTACAAAACAGTATGTAGGCCTAGATGGGAGGATCACTTACAAGCACTTTCTAATTTTGTGAGGTGTCAGGGTTCTAAGTGGAAAAATCTGAGTATGTTGATTGAACCCGTGGTCAACCGATCATGTACTAGTCACTATGATGACGGTGTTTAATAACAGTGAGAGACACGAGTCGGTCCAATCAATGCCTCAAGGTGGGTATAATCTTCTGATTAATCGCAAATAATACAGACCGGTCAGGCCATATTCTTTGATATCTCCATCTTATTCAACCTCTTACCGCAATTATCCTCGAATTATCAGCTAGCTGATCAAGGAAGTTTTCATCGCCACTATTCACTTCAATGGTGAAATTCTGGTTACTGTCTTCGTCTTTTACCGCTACTGTGCCAATTTCCATTCCATTGGTCAACCAAGACATAATCTACAATTCAAATGTATCATGATAGAGAATGTGCAAGTTCAGCAAAGTCGGTAATAGATTTTCAAGATTATTAAGTGCGAATTAAGGCTACGATCTCCGCTTCAAGAATATCGATAATTGAATATGATAACTGAGATTAAACCAAGTGGTTGAAAAAAGAAAAATATCGATAATTTGTCATAATAGGCTTTACATACTATGTAAACTAAATCAGGGTTAGCTGCTTTATATGTGGTAGTGGACATGTACAGTAATATAGAAATATTAGAGTATGCAGGGGGCAGTCAATATCCATCGATTCGCTTGAAATAGCATATTCCTTCGAGTAAGCGATAAATCTGTTTGGTGCTTTCGACCGCTTACTACTACTTCTAATTTTACAGAAAATCTCGAAAAAATATAAATCACATAAAATTTGCATGCCTTTTTGTGTAATAGTGCAGCAATTGAAACTGATGTCTGATTTAGCTAAAAATGTGTTGTACATCGTATTTTTAACATAAAAAATATGGATCTATTTCTTGAAGGCAAAAAGAATGCCGCGGGCACGACCCACAACGCCGCGTCAAGAACGCGACGACAGAGGAGCTTCAAGCGGCGAATTAGTAAGTGCCGATTTCGTTTGAATGATGCAATAATCGAAGAAAATCAGTACTAAATTTGCACCAATTGAATGAATTTGCTCTTAACGTTTTCTGACATACATATTCATCTATGTCTTTGACTTAAATGTAAATTCCTCATGTTATGACTAATAGAGAAGTCTAAAATTTATTTAAAACATTTACACCATATTTACGACATCAAACTGTACGAATATACATCACATTCAAATATTTACTAACGAATTTGGTATACAACAATGATTCATGATGTAAGTAGAAAAATTCTATATACGTCGTCAGTGATTTTATGCAAGCTAAAAAGATTGAAGATTACAGTGGGAGAACTCTCCCCGCCCAATTTACGGTATCATTATTTAAATATATTCTAGAGGCGTTTCTATACACGTATTAATCTCGTGAACCACAAAAAATCCTTCACGGGCCTCATGTTGTTAAACGCTGAATTAGTGAATGGCATTGTAAATATAGAAAATTATGACTTATCAGGGAAACGAATCTCATTCGTAGCTGAATCACCAAATAGCAGTTGCAATATTGAATTTCAACAGTCCATTTCAATAGCCAATTTCTTGCAACACCTAAATTAATAACTATTGACTATTGAACCTTTCAATTCCAATGAACCGCTATTGAATCATTGGATTTTATGCACCAGGGCCTCGGTCTGTATTTCATAATCTGCCGTGTCAGCTATCAAGAGGCAGAAACAAGCTTTGCTGGCAATAAATCAATGATTGACTTCGGCCTTTTTATTGTCATATTCAAGATATCGCAGACAAAGTGAAAAGGTATTTTTCTCAATTTGATACGAACAATTAGTAACTTAGCAGACAACTTTCCCAACGAAAAATACAACTGAGAACAAGCGCGTACATGAAATAGATATTTATTATTTCACGTCATTTGGGGTTTAAAGCACGTAGATAATACTTTAAAGCTATTTAAAATGAACAAATAATTAGAATTTTTTGTATTCGTCAATTTGGTTTCACTTTCCCTAAATTATCTTTCCGCCAACTTGATATTGAAAAAGTGCAGCAGCTCCATTAATTCCATTCCAACTATGCATTAAGTATTACACTTAGGTGTTATATTTCGATGATATTTCTATTGATATCAATACCGTTGAATGCAATGTTCTATGCTCAATATGAATCGAAAATTAAGGCTTTGTACAAGCGCTGCATATTGTCTGTACAATGTAGGATATTGAACATTATTTCTTAGTCGCATCTGTGAAGAGGTATTGATTATTGATGCTGCACTTTGATTTTTGGCATATCCCATCAAACATTGATGAAATTACGTAATTACGGAAATTCAGATAAGCATCATCCGAATACCTAACTCTCATGATTGGATTATATTTATAGCAATATCCGAAGATGTAGAACTGTGGCTTGATAAAATCACTGAAATCGAATCAAAAACATTCAAAGTTCGGTCTACCTTTCGATTTAGAATGAAGTAACGATATTTTTAAATGTTCAACGTTACATTTGTAACCAAAACTTATTTTCACAAAACACTTACTTTCCCGGGTGTTCGTGCAACGAACGCAGTGATAATAGGCTTTTCGTTCATGTTGATTACACGTAGCTTGAAGGAGCCAGTGGTGACCAGACCACCTTCATCTTTAGCGCTGACACCAATCGTCCAATCAGCGCCAGATTCATAATCAAAACTTTCTCCTGAGCGAAGCATTAGCGTATCTTGATTCACCTCAAGCTTGGCTATGACCTGTGGTGGTCCACTGATCGCCAATTGGTGTGTGTCATCCTTGTCTGGATCCGTAACTCGAAACGTTCCTATTTTTTGCGGCCCGACAGCATTCTCCAAGACCTCTGCAGGCGAACTCTCCAATTCAACTGCCTTTAATGTGAAAAAATTAGTGAATTGATGATTGAATTAGTGCATTGATGATTTGAAAAATTCACACAATGTTTGAGCAATGCATGCTGTTGACATGTCTGCTTTCAGAACCTCCGCCCCAATGTAGATAGCAACTGTAGATAGTGTTTAATCACTACCAAACTTCCTGGGGAGGTTATTCCAAACATATTCTCAGTTGACATAAAATTTGAGATTGAATGGATGAGTTACCTGCTGATTAATAAGATATGGTATCTCTATGTTTGATCTTGCATGCTTTCTGATGCAGTGTGGGTTTTCTAAGATTGACAAAAAAGTCTCTTTGTTATCATATCGATTATTTCTAGATATTTTATCTGCAGTTAGTTGTATATGACTGATTTAGGCTTGTCAGTTATCTGCTCCTCATGCTGTTACACATTTCAAAGTGGTCTATCACATCGACGCAAATTAGTGAAAGCAGATAAATATTCACGACAGTTATAATTTCGCGCAATTCATGATAATAATAATAATCACTTTATCTGTTCACTTTTGAATGTGAACCATACAAGAAAAACATCCGATGACAGCAAGGTAAAGAGGTACAATTGTTATTCATATCATGACACAAAATAAAGTATATGAGGCAAATTGAATTATTTGCAAAATTTTAAAAGAATTGCAATAACGAAAAGTTTTTGTGACAAGTGGCTGAGTTTACCAACCGATCTGATTGACTTATTTTGAACAGGTGTTCAATTGAAAAACGTCCTAAGTCGGTGAGTATCACATTTTCAATAGAACGACAAAAATTCAAACATATATGTTGTTGGCAGAATCCAAAACAGATTCTTTCTCTTCTTTCAATACTAACTACATCATGCAGCAAGTAGTTAGCTGGATTACAGAAACACGGGAATGCATATTAGTCCGGCAGCCAGAGCAAGTTTCTGCAGGGAATAAGGTCGAAAATGAGACTTTCATAGAATGATGTACACCCTATGCCTACTACAAATATGCACGTCTGCCGAGTTCCTCTTCTTATCAGACAGGATCAAGGAAAAACACATGTAAATCCAATGGGACACATACTCGTATTGCAGTCTTCGGCTAAAATGAAATATTCTATGTTTTCTCTGATCAAATGAAAAAGTACGAAGAACAGAGTCATAATTTTTGACATGGAATGTCTTCAGGTCATTTCCTTCCATGTTCATGCACCCCTGTCTATAAAGCTAAACACATTTAGATTTGGAGAGCCTCTCAATGTCGGTAAACATTTTGAGCAACTTTATCCACATTTAACCACAGTCTCACATCCATTGCCGATCAGAAGCATGATAACAGCACATGAACATCATAGAAAATGACCTGCCAAAAATTATGACTCTGGGCTTAATACATGTACTTTTCATTTAATCAAAGATAACATAGAAAATTTCATTTTAGCCGAAAACTGCAATCTGAGTCCCATTGGATTAAATGTGTTTTTCTTTGATCGTGTCTGACACGAAGAGGAACTCACTAGAACTCGGCAGACGTACAGCTTTGCAGTAAACATATGGTGCAGTGGCGTCTTCTCCGTGCCTGCGAGGCCTTCGGCGCATCCTCAAAAATAATTTTCCAACAATTATAAAAATGAAAAGTGTCATCATTCATTTAAATTCGATAGCTTCTCGTGACAGCTGTGCACAGCTTTCCGTCTCAAAGTCAGACGCTCAACCTTATTGAACAGTTTTGCAGCACGTGCTTGAATCACAGCTGTTTTCTTCGAACAATTACACACACAAACTGGTCGTGTGTTCAGACAGAGCATTGATGTTCAGACAGAGCGGAAGAGTGTTGTGTGCGTGTGAGGCGGTAAGCGCACGCGCCCGCGCCAATATTGGCTTTTCCGATAGAAATGATGCTTTGCCTTCTCCAATTTTTGCAATGAAATTCTACGCTATTCTTGATCGAGGCGCGGTATCTAAATTTAGTAAGGGAAGTGCAACCCAATTGTTCCTGGATTCGCTTTATGTCAAAGAGGCCACTACGTCAACAATAGCAGACGGCTGACGTTCAGACAAGGCTGCGATCAGATGATGAGCGCTCTCCAATGAATGCACAGTATTGCATCTGAATCGAACACCTAGATTCGGTAGAATCCCATGATTTGTTTTTACGTGATTGATGTGACACTATGTTTAGTACTGCAGATGAGATCATAACCACGCCTTTCGTCCGATGGAAATATACCGAAAAGATGACAGTCGTCAAGCAAGGCAGGCCAACACCTGATATAAAAATTGAAAGTACTCACAGAGACAGAAATACACAAGACATTTTAATTCATCAAACTTTCAAACATGTGAGCGGCTGACCGGCCATGAGAAACGCAAGAAACTGTTGACCTTGCCTCCTTTTTTCTCGAGAAAATGTGGTCTGGACAGAGAGGAGATATAGTAATCAGTTCCTTGAGTAAGGCGGTTATGTAACATGAGCAATGACTTATCATGTGCACTTTCAATTGACCTTAAAAAATGTTCGGAAAATTGTTATTAAAAATTCAACTTTTATGAAAATTAATGTTGTAACATAAAAAATGTCTGGTATAGAAATAGTATTCCAATGCCGAGTGAAGGCCTATGGTCTGGGCGCACGCGACGCCACTGATATGGTGCACATCATTCTGTGAAAGTCTCATTTTCGGACTCGTTCCCTGCAGAAGCTCGTTCTGGCAGCCGGACTATATGTCCATACACTAAGGAAAAATGCGGTATAGGCAAGAAGCATTACACTCTTTTGAAAACCACAGCGTCGAAGATTGCGCACAATGAAAATTCTGCGAGATGCCTTCTCAGCGATATTGTTCACATGTTTATTCCACTTCATGTCGGTGGAAAGAAACACCACGGAATTTGAACAGTTCAACATTGGACAAAAACATGGAATCATACACACAAACATTTGAAATTATTAAATTGGATTTTGTAATGATGCCCATAACAAATGATTTTGAACTATTGATTGGCAAATCTACCATAGACAATCATTTAAATGTGTGGAAATATTTCTTTTTCATGCCTATTTAACCACTCTGTGTAGGACTCTGCTGTTGCACCCTATAATTATGTGTTGCCAAACAATAAGTCTACAAAAATACTCGATCGACAATGTCTGGCAAGAACGGTGTGAAACCAAATAACGAAGCACTACAAAGCAAATAATAAGCACAAAATGACTGTAAACAGATAGATTGCACATCATGCATCATGTATGTGATCTGAATTCCAACAAGTTTGGTCGATTTCTGGTTGTGTTTTCAGTTTGTGCAAAGGCTGAACCCTCCAATGTTGGCATGTTGTGACTCTGTAGATGAATGAGGTTCATACAGGGTGTCCAATAATTTACTGACGGTTTTTAATATGCTATTACTTCTTTGTTTTAAGGAGTTATTGGCTGATACTACAGGAAACGACACCTCTTTTCTTGGAGATTTTATGTGAGGAAGAAAATTCAGGAAAAATTATCAGATATCGAACATAAGTTTATTTATAAGAAGTTATTTTTATGACTTTTTTTTAAAGTTTGCGATAAGTTACTGACGATTGTTAGAAGTTCACAATAGATTTGGATTATGTACGGAAAGAGCATTTAGTCCGGCAGCCAGAACGAGTTTCTGCAGGGAACGAGGCCGAAAATGAGACTTTCACAGAATGATGTACACCCTATGCCTACTACGAATAGGCACGTCTGCCGAGTTCTAGTGAGTTCCTCTTCTTGTCAGACAAGATCAAAGAAAAACACATGTAAATCCAATGGGACGCAGTTTGCAGTTTTTTGCTAAAATGAAATTTTGTATGTTTTCTCTGATTAAACGAAAAGTACGAAGCCCAGAGTCATGATTTTTGGCATGGAATGTCTTCAGGTCATTTCCTTTCATTTTCATGCACTTCTGTCTATGTAGCTAAACGCATTTAGATTTGGCGAGCCTCTTAATGTCGGCAAACACAAACATTTTGAACAACTTTATCCACATTCAACCATTTTCTCACATACATTGCCTATTAGATGCATGATAAAAGCACATGCACATCATAGGAAATGACCTATTTCTTTGATCATGTCTGACAAGAAGAGGAACTCACTAGAACTTCGCAGACGTGCCGATTCGTAGTAGGCATAGAGTGTACATCATTCTGTGAAAGTCTCATTTTCGGCCTCGTTCCCTGCAGCAACTCGTCCTGGCTGCCGGACTAATTTTAGAAAACATTCTTCTTCGCCATTGATAAGCATGTCCAGTGTTATTAACAGAAATTTACGTGTCAATTCAATTGTTATCGATGTCCGAATTCACTTTCTATGCCATTCTTCTTCGCCATTGATAAGCATGTCCAGTGTTATTAACGGAAATTTACGTGTCAATTCAATTGTTATCGATGTCCGAATTCACTTTCTATGCCGACAGTGTCTGCCAGTCACAATGACAATCACTCATGAGCGCAGGTCAGATCGTTGTTAGAAAAACGTGAAGTGAACGAGCTCGACTGCCAATTTATTGTAAGTGTGCTGATAACACAAAAATCAAATGTCTCAAAGATTAAGTTTAGAACAACGAATAAAAGTTGTCGAGCTGTTTCTTGAATCGGGAGAGTCCGTGATAATGACCCAAAGGAAGTATTGTTGCCATTTTGGAGTAAGAGACCCACCTGCAGCAAACACGATTAAAGCAATTGTGAAACGTTTCCAAGAAACTGGATCAGTTCATGAATCGGAAAGAAGTGGGCGACCAACTTCCGTTCGAAATGAAGAGAACGTGGGGCGAGTAATGCGTAGTGTGCAGAGAGGCCCAAACACCTCAGTACGAAGAAGGTTACGAGAATTGGACATCAAGAAATCATCGCTTCAGAAAATTTTGACTGCCGATTTAAACCTTTTCCCGTACAAAATCCAAATCGTTCAAGAATTGAAACCTACGGATCATGAAACGCGGCTGGCTTTCTGTGCTGCTTTTTGGACTCAAAATGATCTTACTCACAAATTGATCATGTCTGATGAAGCCCATTTCGACTTGTCAGGATTCATCAATAAACAGAACTACAGGTTTTGGGGTACGCAACAACCTCAGCTGATGATCGAGAAGCCACTTCATCCGGAGCGTGCATCAGTATGGTGTGGATTGTCCTCACAAAGGATTTACGGCCCATATTTCTTCGATGGTTCAATTGATGGAAACGCCTATAGATACCTGCCTGTCGATTGGTTCTTCTCTCAAGTGGACAGTGATGAACTCTGGTTTCAACAGGATGGTGCGACTCCTCACACCGCTCGTGAAACTATGACCATTCTGCGTGTAAGATTTCCCAATCGATTGATTTCGCGATTCGGAACAATAACCTGGCCTGCTCGTTCACCAGACCTTTCTGCTCCAGACTTTTGGCTCTGGGGCTACCTTAAAGACCGTGTCTATACCCCAAACCCAATGAACATTCAGACGCTCAAGATGAATATTGAGCGTGAAATCGCGTTGATAACTCCACACATTCTTCTCACCGTAATGGAGAACTTCAAGACACGCATTGAACAATGCCATGTGAACGGTGGAGGACATTTGAAAGATGTTATATTTCATAAATTAAGGTCTGCCTATCTATCATGTTTTCACTTTCTGATTATTCATTATGTCTCATAAAATCTCCAGTGAAAGACGAGTCTTTTTCGGTAGTTTCAGCGAATAATTCATAAAACCAGATAACTTATAGCTTTTTAAAAACCGTCAGTAAATTATTGGCCACATTCTTTAGCTACTTAAGTATTCATTGTAAGTAGCGTTTTCGACATGTTGCAAATTTGTTACTTAGTGAGCGTTTTAATATTTTAGCGGCTGCTCGGATTCGCAAAAATGTAAAGTCGAGAAACTCTTCTCTTTTATCCAAAGACGCAAAAATGTCTTCGCGTACAGAATTACCCTTCAAAAAAACTTCGACCTTATCTTATTGACTTCAAATTTCATGTTAATATTATTGATGACCAGATAAATGATTGCATTACATATATTGATATATTGATATTATTGCATACATAGGTTGGCATCTCACACTCCAACACATGCCTTCAATCAGCACGCTTCATTGACAACTCGATCTATTACATGTACGCGCAAGTAGGTAGCATTATGTTGATATATATTTGTTAATTAATCACAAGTCTCCCTTATCTGTCACTAACCCGTTTCGCACCTCTAGATGCTAGACCTATAACTGCCAATCATATAAATGTTCAGGTTAGCATCTCACACTCCTACACATCATGCTTTCCATCATCACGTCTTTATCGACAACTTCATCTATCACATGTACCCGTAAGTGTGTAGCATTATGTTGACATACGAGCATAACAAAATGGAAATGAGACTCTCATAACTGATGTAATGCGTGTTCATCAGCGAGCAACCGAGTATCTACTTTCCCTCAGACTGTCGATGCAATGATATTGCAGACTGATCAAAACTACGACCAGAACTTTTAAGAATTTTAAGCTATCTGAAGCCGTTGGTGATCGCTTCATTTAGTGGATTTGTTTGGGTGTCCCTGATGCGGCATTTTCTCCCTTTTTTGACTAATTTTGACATTCTCAATCTGTATTTCTTATTGTCGACCTCGAAAGTGATAGAACAAGCAACAATTTGGTTCTATGAGTTAAGAAGATTTGATGGGGTTCAAAAAGGAAATCGCTTGTGAAATGACGAAATTTTGAACCACCTTTATTTTGTTTTCTTTGATTTTTTGAAACAATGACATACGATAGAAGATTTACTTATTCAAAACGATCAATATTGTCTCCGATAAGATATTCTGATCATAGTTTCAATCCGTGCTTTCAACATGTTTTTAACAGGGGCGTGCGATGGGTTTGCATATTTTGTCATCACTGCACTTATCTTCAGATCTGCTTTGATATATCCACCAGCATCGTTTCATAGACCATTTATTGTTCACTGATACGAAAACTATCAAAACTCATTGCTTGCGAGAAAAGATCTATTTCTTGTTTGAGAAAATATTATATGGCTTCAATGTACATGGAATCAGGTTTTTGGTTTACAGTTGAAAAGTTTTGTCTACTACTACTACTGTCTACTATGCTGGCCATTAGTTTAGCACCACTGTGAATTTCATTTAAATTTTCACTTATTGATTGTCTTCTTAATAAGACATTCAAATTAATCATTTTTGTCGATGTTACCCTGTTTAGATTAAGTCATTCTTTGATTAAAAACATAAAAATCATATTAAATTTTGAAGTGAAAGAACTTGTGCATTATATAATATAATATAATATTATATTATATGTACAAACGGAATTCACAATTTACCATTGTATTGACTGCAGCGAAACGGGTAAGATGTGTCAAATTTCTCCGACTAGAATGATGGTTCTTCGTGAGGAAGGAAAGACTCTGACATAAATCGGTAACCGTCTTGGAGTATCTCATTCCGAAGTTCTTCGCTGTTTAGCTCGCTACAGATCAACAGGGCTTTACACACCAAGAAAACGGTGCGATCGAGCACACTGTACGTCAGCCCATCTGGATCGATCTTTTAGGAGGGCTGTTGTGAAGGATTCTACAATATCCTCCTCTTGATTGGTAAATGATTTGCCTATCGACATTTGTGTTAGTACTTGAACTATCAGGCGTCGATTGCAATGTGATTTTGGTCTTCGTTCGTACCATCCCGCATGTGCATGTGTTCCTCGGCTTTCCAGAAAGAATATCAATGATTGATTAGTGTCCGCGAAGAAGTAGCGACATTGTACACCTGAACAGTAGCGCTCGGCTATGTTTTGTGACGAAAATATTATCAAGCAATTTTATCGTTTCTCTTCTTCTGTTGGTCGGCCGCTGGGTAAGCGATATGAAGACCACTACACAGTTCCTTGAGTGAAACAGTCGCCCAGTCTCATAGTATGGGGCACAATCTCTGCAGCTGGACGGGACTCTCTCTGGTCTATGCCAGTTGGTACGACCATCAACAGCAAAGTGAACTGAAGATAGTCCTTCATCAGATACTGAAAGAGAAATTACCAATCTTCATGCCATTCAGAGACTGCACTGTCTTTCAACATGAACGGGCTCCAGGACAGCAGGCAGGTCCAGTGAAGAGATGGTTGTCCGACACTCATATCGAGGTTTTGGGTCCATGGCCTATGAGTTCTACGGACATCAATTCGATTGAGAACTGCTGGGCAGAACTCAAAGAAAAGGTCGCTATTTTGAATCTTCGACTCAGGACCTCATGGAGAAAATTCGCAAGGTTTGGACAACGCAAATAACACAGGAATAATGCTGCAAGCTCATAAAATCTATGCCAGCACGACTTGAAGCAGCTCTCAAAGCCAAGGGCGGTCCTACAAAATATTAACCTAGCCGACACATTTTTGGTAAGATCTATTGAAAATGATGTGAGACATTATAAATGAGACATTTGTAATTTGTATATCTATACTCCCGTGATACTGTAACCAGTAATATAATAATTTATGGAATTAATTAATGTTTCATGCCCATTGTGGTAACCTTTTGACCAGCATGGTATATTGAGATGAGTTCAAACAACCAACGTACAGCTCGAGTCAGAGAATTAGACAACTTGCGCGTTCAAAAGCTGTCAGGCGGCTTTTTGGACACCAAACAGTGGCGTGCGTGTTGTAATATCTTTTCGGTCACACATCGCTGTCTATAGTTAATTGTATTCAGTGAGGAATACTAAGAAGAGGATGGTCAAATCATCAGGTTAGCCAATTTTCGTGCGCCTGCTATCTTCTTTGATGATGATTGAAAGGGCAACCATAGTCGATAAAACTAAGGCGAAATCATATGAATTCTTTGAATTTGAAGGAATCATGGCGATCGAAGCACTTTGATGGGATTTACAGGAATCTGCAAGTGACGCACGACTTTCATACTATCTCTGTAAGATATTAGGAATTCCTTTTTGCTCACTTACTAAGTTCCTGTATGCGCCATTGTTTTGAATTGGTCTGTCCTTCTAGAAAACTGAAAGACTTAAACAATCTTATTCTGTGACCCGAGTCGATGTCATGTCATCACAGTAATTTGCTGACCTTCGGCTCTGATAGTGGGGCAATATATAGAGACGCTCTTCTAGATGCCGCGTATTCCTTGCAGCCTCCCCGTCGGGAAAGCTACCAGCACACAACTATTGTCGAACCAATGGCCAGATTTTTATTGCTCTAACTCTGGCTGATTTGCGCTCTCAGCAGATGGTGCAGTGACTTTGTGGCTAAAGGGCTTGCACGTCCTCTAGCTCCAACGTCGCTGGTTCGAGCCTACACACGACTAATGAGGCCCAACAGGCCGAAACATGTCTCATGATGGTTGTTACATCCGTTGAGATTTGATAAAGTTGTCACTCTGTTGTGAGAATGAAAGCAATCATTACCAGAAAGTCTCACCTTCAGCAGACTAAGTGGTCAAATTGGGTGGAATTGCTTTGTCTGGGTAAATTCGAACCAGCAATGAAATTCGTGGCTCAGAGCAAGATTTTTTGAAGAAAAATTAGATAGGCATAGGAATTCACCAAGCACCCAGCACATGATGACTAACTGGGCATCAAATCGTACATGATCCGTACACAAATTATTTCAAAGGTGCAATTTAGATCCAAGTGATTGTCGAGTATGATACAGACTTCTTGTCAGGCATCTTGATATTTTTCACAGCGCCAGCAAACTGATGCAATTAAAGCATCAAAGCTGTTAATTATCCATAACTTGCGAGAGACGTGTATGCACAAATGAGTAGCTCATAGTTGTATGATAAGAACTTTTAATCAAGCACACTTGCGAATTACATAACATAGCACGTATGCGGTACGCATTTATTTCACACATCAAAGCAGCTTTTTAGGTTGTAGACATATTTAGAAGGCTTTCTATTGAAAAAAGAACAATCCAAAATGATGGAATGAAAAATGCAGCTAGAAATAAGTGGTGTCTAAAGCATTTCGAAAGCATGATCATGTTCAACCACGCGGCTAAAAATATTGTGTGCTTCAAATCCATATTCTAAAGCATGTTTTTTGTTTTAAACAATGTTTTCAGAAATTTACAAATATTAACATTCGATACAATATTTGCTTATGTAAAGTAATGAATATTGGCTTTGTAACAACACATTTCCAGCTTTCTAAAGTGTCTCATTCGGTGCTTTGATTGACTTGATGATTACTAATGGTGCAATATTGCAAAAATAGTAATAGCAATAATAATACAATAAAATTGACTATATGGTGCAATAAATTCACTATACAAGATAAAGTTTACAATGCTACTTGAATGGTTACAATCTAAAATGACAAATGAAGCAGTTCCATTTCAAGTAATGTCTCACTTCAAATAATATTTTAAATCTGCCTTCAAAACCAAATTTTCAAACAAAAACAACGTGCTTTTTACATTTTTTCAAAACACCGCTTTCAAATATGACATAAAAACCATGCTCTGGAAATTGAGTTTCATGCTCTGTTTTTCATCATGATTTTTAAATCATGGCTTTGAAGTTTGAATATGTCTTCATTTTCACGATCTAGCGACACATTCAATAGCAGGGTGTCCGCGCAAGTTTGAATGAAAATTTCCAGGTGTTTTCCAGGGAAACTTGTCAAATTTCATGGGTCAAATTTTAACGAACATTTCCAGCCTTTCTTCAAGGAAATTTTACTCAAATTCTCGCATCAAATTTAAACAGTGATAAGAACGCGTTGTCACAAAAATTCCGGAAGATCTCTTCTAAGAGGGCGCATACGCTACTTTTACTGGGCCCCATTTTCAGTTTTGATATGATTACCATAATCCAAGAATCAATGTTAAATAGTCATGAATCTCTGTTTTGCGCCTATACCTGGTTATCACAACTTCCTTTTCTTCGTCGGGGATTGGTGGACGGCCGGATCGAGGAGCGTCATGTACGGTCCCAATTGTTTTGAACTTATTAAGCAGTCTGCTAAAAGTCGTATGGCTGACTCGAGAATCCGGATGTCTTTTATTGAATTCGTCCACAACTTGACGCATTGACCAGCCCTCCCTTCCGCAAAGCAAAATTAGCTCCACCCGTTCCTCCAAAGAAAGCATATCGATAAGACGATAACGCTGATTACTCGACGACGACTTGAATTTGTTCGTACTAATATGATTCTTTGAAGTCAACAATGTTCATTAAAAGCATGGAGTGACTAATCAAGATTCGCATAGAAAGCTGCTTTCACGCTATCCGATGACGTTACCAGGGCATTCGTGAGAACGTGTATCATTTGTTGATGACAACACAAGGTTAATCGCGAATTTCATTGTCATGTCAACCAAGATATCTTTGACAAAAGTTACTCAGCTATCTATGGTATTCCTCAAAAAATGCATTATCTACTGTCTAGTGTCTTCATTCTAGTTGCCATTGGAGTTTTTATCTGATTTCTGAGCCTATACATGCATTCAATTTGGGATGAATAGAAACATGTACAGAATTTCCTATGGTGCGTGACTTTTGGCCCACCCGGTACACTATAGGCCATATGCTTCGACTAAAAATACATTGTTTATTGATGCACTAAGGCTACAGATAATAATTTCTTAGAGCTCAACCATATTGCGGCAAAGTACCGCAGACAAAACCGCCATCTTTAAGGAGTATCACTAGCAGAATTGCAATGCTTTTAAAAGCGACGCAGGCGAGACCTCCAACGTTTTAGGGGGAATAACTGATAGAATTTAAGCTGTTTAAATCGCTACATGCGTAACCTCCTGGAATGTATAAAATATTTTCTCGGCAATTATATCTAGCAAGAATTGCAACTTTTCAGCGCTTTATGTTTTTTCAGAATGTTATGATATGAGGGAGGGTTTTGTAAATCAAAATTTCTTGGCGTGTATAGAAAGTTTCACAATGTACGATTAATAATACAGGGTGGCGTACGTAAACCGCCGGATTTTAAACTTTTATTACTCCTCAAATATTCATCCGATCGTCATGAAATTTCGACTCATACTAGTTTGGAACATAGGATTTATGATGATTATACCTGTTGTACTGAGAATTGTCAGATTATTCTGATTCTATTCACCGAATGACATGTACTCATTTTGTTGACATCGAAAATCTAGATCAAGTTAATTAACTTAACATGAATCGTATTCTGCACAACGAATTGTGCGCAGTCTTGAAATGAATATTGTTCAGTTACTTCCATTTCATATAGAATGCCATTCGACGATTAAATCACTATCTGAAAAGAATCGAACATAGAAGAATGGATGATTATTCGGTTTCAGAACGAGCAAAATGCGCGGCTTGGTACGAATGGCTCACGAGTCCAGCGGAGGTACAAAGGCTTTATCATTCAGAGTACGGCAAGAACGCGAGAGCACCGGATGCCCGTACCATAAAGCGGTGGCACACAAACCTGTTGACCAGTGGCAGTGTGGTGACTGTCAAGCGGGACCGGTCATCTTCTCAACGAACGGAGCAGAATATGGAACGAGTTGTGCAGCACTTCGAGGAGGACCCAAACACATCTACCCGTCGTGCATCTAATGTCTTCAAGTGAGTCGCCGCACTATCCAACGCATCCTCCATGACTATGGATGGCATCCGTACAAGGTCCAGGTGGTGCAGGGATTACACGAAGAATATCTGGAAAACCGAATGGAGTTCGCAGAACAGGAGCTAAAGCGCATCCAAGCCAACCCGAGCCATTTAGTGGAACTAACCTGGTCCGATGAAGCTCACTTTCATCTGGATGGTGGTGTGAATCGCCACAATTGTCGTTATTGGGCCAACCAGAACCCTCACTGGATCAAGCAATAGTCTATGCACTCCCCACGCACCACCGTCTGGGCGACAATCAGCCAATCAGGTATCTACGGACCGTTCTTCTTCGACACCTCCGCCAACAAGGATCGGCATCTCAAGATGCTACAGGAGGAATTTTGGCCAGCGTTGCAGTCGGACAGAAGAGGCAGGAGCATCATATTCATGCAGGATGGTGCACCTCCACACTGGGGACTTCCTGTGCGTCAGTGGTTGAACAAGAAGATGCCTAACAGATGGATGGGACGTGGATCTCCTAACATGCCCTGGCCACCGCGTTCACCTGACCCTTCTTGTGGGGTTTTGTCAAGTCCAAGGTTTATCATACACGGCCAACATCCATGCAAGACCTGGACCGAATCATACAAGCATTTCAAGAAGTGACAACTGAGATGTGTCGAGAAACTGCTCTGGCCTACCAAAAGCGACTCGAATCCGTCCTCGAGAATGGAGGAGGACAGTTTGAAGTTCGATGACTACTAACACTTTTTTCTTATGTTATGTTTTTCATTTAATAAATGTTTTCTATGACATTTACTATAATTCGTTATGGTCATTATTGATAAAGACGTGGGGGAAATAAAGGGAAAAGTTTATCATTAAATTTTGCATGTTAAGATACATTGTTGGTATGTCAATTTTACTACATGTCATTCGGTCAATAGAATCAGAATTTTCTGACAATTCTCAGTACAACAGGTATAATCATCATAAATCCTATGCTCCAAACTAGTATGAGTAGCAAAAGTTTAAAATCCGGCGGTTTACGTGCGCCACCCTGTATATCCCGTACACAGTAGAACAAATGGAATTATCTGGTTCACAATGTACGGTTTACTTCTTGAATGCTACTTCTTGAGTGTTAAAAAAGTAACGCAAAATTTAATTGTTAAATTGTTTAATTGTTAATTGTTATTAAATTCATAGATCATAATGAGAAGTGAGAACGTAGAAGACGATCAAAGAAGATGTTCAAAGTGTCCTACGTCATTTAGAACACACGTCATTTAGAACACACTTCACCATTCTGTCTCGCACAGACCTGCACACTTTTCTGCAAAGAGTCATATCAATGGTCTGCAACTGTTCAGAAATAAGCAACCGCAGCTGGTCGAGAGAAGTTGGGTTGTGGGAGTAGACCCTATCTTTTAAAACACCCCACAAGAAAAAATCTGCTGGTGTCAAATCGGGCGACCTGGCTGACCACTCGATTGGTCCCCTCCTACCAACCTTCCGGGAAATTTTTCATCAAGGAAAGCTCGCACAGTGCTTGCGAAATGCGGGGGAGCACCGTCCTGCTGAAACATAACGTCATCGTCGTAGTTTGCT
Source organism: Prostheceraeus crozeri (assembly GCA_907163375.1). Lineage (NCBI taxonomy): Eukaryota > Metazoa > Platyhelminthes > Polycladida > Euryleptidae > Prostheceraeus > Prostheceraeus crozeri. The sequence continues at coordinate 262,434 of CAJQUW010002060.1, read as the reverse complement.
AAGCGAGGGATCAAAAAATGTTTAAGCATGTAAAGGTAAGACTGTCCGGTAACACTGCCATCAAAGAAATAGGGACCGATTATTCCAACAGAAGAAATAACACGCCATACAGTCACTCCAGGCATATTGACGTCTTTTTCGATAATGTGATGCAGGTTGGTGTCATTCCAATAAATGCAGTTGTGCCGATTCAAATGACCATTTAATTTAAAGGTGGCCTCGTCTGACCAGATGATGTCATCGATACTTGCAGGATTTGCTCTGAACATTTCTTCAAAATTCTCACAACTTTGCATTTGCCTGTCTGGATCATCCTCATTGATGGCATGAAATAATCGAGGAATGTACGGCTTATATCCTAATTCTTTCAAGGTATTGAACACAGTCACGTGAGATATATTGTATTCTGAAGTATTGGATATTTGACGTGCAATACGACGTGTTGACGTTGGAGTATTCGGTTCAATTTCTTGCAACACAACTCTTTGAAACTCATGAGATTTGCATACAGATGGCCGACCAGAACGACCCTCATCAGCAACAGACCCGCTTTCTTCAAACTTGTGAATGAGTCTCATTATTGTTGAAACATGGGGAGGGCTCTCACCAGCCTGTCTTGCAACTTCAGATGCATTACATCCAGATGAATAATAATTTTTCACCAGATTTATTCTCTCTTTGATTGTGAAACGTCGAGCCATTAACGTAGAGCTATAGTTAATACGCAAAGCTGATTGACTGAACACGAGGAGTGACATTAGTAGATGAGTACAATTCAATGCTGGACAATCAATTTTGAAACTATGGCAGCGACTCGTGAAGCGGACGATTCTAAACATAAATGTGCTGCAAGTCTGGTAGTTTTGCAATATTTCTATGGTAGCTAGCTTTCTATGGTATCAGTTCCATTCAGTCGTTCTCGATTGTTGTTTGCTGACTATGATGAAAATTTTGCGTTACTTTTTTAACACCCGGTATATCTACACTATGTAGATAATTAAAATAATATGCTCATAATAATGCACCGGTATGCAGAATTTCTACAAGCAATCTCTAATCGGTCTGTAATTTCAAGTAAGTCCAAGCCAGACATCATTCTCCATGAATGCATACATAAATGGATCGTTTTTAATTTCAAAACTTTTTGAAACACACTGTCTTTAATTGGTACGTAGTCAAGTATTTTCATAATCTCTGAGGCATCGGCCAACCAATCATCTGTTATTCTGAAACTATCGTTCCAATTTGGAAACTTTATTTATATGGAGAAAATAGCAATTTACCATGAAATTTTATGGCGATCGGTTATATAGTACGTATGTACGGTATAGGAGAAGGGAACTACATGTACTATAGAGCCAAAAAGCGTAACAAGGAAGCATAAACCACGTAATGGGCATACAACATAAGCCACGCATAGTCTAGTCAAAAAAAGGTCCAACATCTTCAAAAAGGCCCATGTATCGTCAATGTGGGTTATGAGTCAGAGTTGGTATTCCATCTTAGGTACCCACATACCTTTCCTCAGTGGTGGGCAACGCGTGGCCCGCGGCCCACTTGGTGGCTCGACGACCCATGTTGGATGGCTTGCCACCGATTCTCATCCAAAGTGGCCCCCGGACATTATTTGAGTGTGATGTGGAAATGGCGGATAGATATACTGTAGACCGTCATTTAGATTATACATCGTAGCTATAGACCGTCATTTTTCGATGAAATAAGGCAATATTTTATATTACCAATAAGATCATACTACCATCATTTAAAAACACAAAAAACTTCCGCAATTAGTTTGGCCTGTTCAAATTTCATTATTCATAAACATTTTAGAATGTAAAATACTGAGCAACAGCTTAGTTAGCTTACCATGTTGCTGCATGCATCGACAAATAAAATTATATCAGACGTACTGCCACTATGTATAATATAGCAGTCCTCGCAATCACGCTCAAAAGTACTCAATAACGGAATTTCAACATACACACCTCTACCTTTCAAAATTTTATTCCTTTTTCTCCCGGGTCACTTCTTGTGACCCTCCATCCTAACTTGGTTGCCCACCACTATCTTACCATCTACCGTCTTACCCCTCCTATTTTTATTGCATTTTATGGCGAATCTCAGAAATGATCCAGATGGCTGTCAAAAAATCCGGGAATTCCGGATGACTCCGGAAGATTCCCCTCCCTGTTTAATGGTAAAATCCCGGGTAAAATCTATCCTGCGTTATATGCCTAAGGAGTTTGCATACCATGAAATAGATGCTATTGACGAAAAAAAGATTGAAAGGTGGCGTGAAATTTGTGTGCTTTAATTAGTCTCAAAATTTCAAGGTAATTCCAGGATTTCCAGGTTTTCCATGGTAAAATTTCATTTTCCAGGGAGCGCACACATCCCTATGTAATAGGTTTTTCACTTGAAATAGACGATGAAAATGGTGGAATGATAGAAAACAGGATGTTTTTTGTTTTAAAGCATTTAACCCAATACCCAAGTTAATAAATCCTCAAAATTTCGGTAAGATATTGCGTGACAAAGATCGTTAGGCATGCAATAGTTCAAAAATCACAAATCTAAGAGTATATTTATCATCAAGTACTATTTTGAACACCGTCTTTTTTTAAAGACGGTGGGTACTAGGGGGATAAAGTTAAATTGCTATTCGTGAAATATCGTGCTACGGAAGCACTTTTCATTAATTGATGATGGATCTGCATTATATATGTACTACTGACCGGTTATATTTCAAGTACGTAAAAGATGAATTTTCTGAAAAATTGGTAACTCAGGTAACCCGTCCGGAAAAAAGGACGGGTTGAAATCATTCTAAATATTTCTAATATAACATTGCATATATTCCAACTAAGTGCATCTATCAGTAATTTAGGTTGATACAAAATATCATTTTTACAATGTCCTATAAAGCTAATCGCAGGGGATCATAAACGCTTACTTTTTTCTTTTATATGAAGCCATTTGTCAGCTTTGAAAATCAAAGGTATTCAAATGAAATCATTTTTTTTCATGACAAGAACATGATGTGAACACACTGATGAAAATATTCAATTTGGGTATAAATCATTCAACTAAATCAAATTGAAATTTTGAAATAAGTAATGGCCTGTCAAATGATCGGTGTCAGGAACCGACCTTAGAAAAGGAATATGGGCGCTAATGTTTTATTTTCCGGTTCCTAAAAATACCTCCTAGTTCCTAAATAGAACATGGTTTTCAAAACAATAATTTGAACCCTCCTCACCGTAGGTTGATCGTTGCTATTTTTCACATTGAGATTCACGGCAGCCGTTGTATGTAAACCAGCTTTGTCACTCACTGCCACTTGAATAGCTTTGGTAGGGGCTGATTCATGATCAAGAGCCTCTGTGCTGAGCAGATCATAGCGCACTTTCGTGCCCGTCACCGCAGAGCGCTGAAAATTTGAAGAATTGATTTTCAGTGTTTATACAGAATTGGTGATTTCATAGGCAATATGTCTTGAAGATTACTACTACTCAAATTTTTGGTGATTGATGTACATGTATTTTGCATAAAAGGTTCGATAAGAAAAATAAAAGTTTTTATGCAAATAGGCTCGATATCACAGTCAGAAACAAAAATACCATAGAAGAAGATCTTTACGGTATTGTTAATTTCTAAGGTCAGAAATGACACCCCATTGCAGTACTTCAATGGTTGCCAATTTATAAGCTTAGAAATTGATAAAAATAGATCCTCTATGCATGGACTCCTAGATATATAACAGTTGCATATCTGGGAGTCCATGCTCTAGGATGGAAGTTCAGCTTCCTGTAACAGGCCTGCACAGCAGTTACATCAAATCTCTTTTTACAGCCAAGGAATTTGAATGTTTGTAACTTTCAGTCCAAAAATATTTACAATCCATCTGTATATGACGTAATCTCATGATCTGAGTCATCGGAAAGGTTAAAGATAATAAGTATTGTAAGTTGATTTTTTTCCTCACATAAATTCGCACTCGCAAATTAACTGAGACCATGGAGGTCAGATTGTTAGGTATCTCTGCCCATGCTTTGCCATAGCCGTCGCTAGATATTGGCTATAATATCTAGGAGTCCATGTGTCTAGCTGATTATAGAGGAGACATGAAGTGTTTCCAACAAGGCTGTATAAATTGAATCCAAGCCATAGTCATTTGTGAATGTGACAGAAATGGTGAAAGTTTTGGGAAATCTGTCAGAGGAAACATTATCTCTCTAATTACAATGAAATATGCAATTCTGACTCCCTTTTCTGGGGTCGCTAACGACCAAAGAAATTAACAATACCACAGGAAGTCCTAGAATGGAAATTGCATGAAAATTATGGCACACGCGGGGGAACTTAGTTGGGGCAAAAAGAAAATTTTTCGAGCTGATTTTCTTGTTTTCTGATTGGCATATATATTCATCAAGTCCATTTGTGATCTGCATTGTTGTCCCTTGTCTGAAGATTGTCTTCACAAAAGCAATATTGAATTTACAAAATATTGAAGCGACAGGATGACAAAGAAAAAATCCTTTAAAACGTTCTGTCCGTTCATCATTTTGAAATATCGCTCCTATAATCTATCAAGAGCATAATCAGACACATATGAAGCTTGTAATGCCGATTTACAGGAACATGTATTGCTCCAGCTTGAAAGCAGAGTTTAAGAACTCTTTGATCATTGATTCCACTTTAAAAGCAGCCCCTGTTTGAACAGTTTTCAAAACATTTGCGTGTTTTCGAATATCAGCCTCCAAAATATCATCAAGCTGCATCACATGTGTCATTCAATGATTAATCGATAAGCTCCAGCGACATCTTATTTATCCGATTGATAATTGTCGGTAAATAGGTTTTCGATGTGCTGATAGCACTCGCATAGCGCTGTTTATAGCGATAAGCGCTCGCATTTTTTCTCTCTTGAATGACAAATTATCCTATAATTAGAATTTCTATCTGTAAATTCTTGAGATGTTTTAGCAACCAGCACACCGGCCACTTTCCATTATGACACTGTGAACCAATTGTAAATTCGCATTCGAGCATTGAAACATTGGATAATAACTGTGAATGACTGCTACACATAGATCCACAGGATATTGCCTAATTGAATAGTAGGCCATTTCATATAAAGCAATCCTGCCATCTAACTAAAAATTCTCATCAAAAAAACCTGTAATTTGCTGGCAACAACTTTCATAGCGGCACGAAACTTGACAAATACTTCGACTGTGATGCTATTTGATTCTACAAACATTAGCCCTTTCCTTGTGCCATCGTTGTACACTAACAAGACATCAAACTTCCATTCTAGTATACTATTATCCAATTCTATGCTAACGACCACAGATGTTTTGCGAAATAAAGATACACGTCAAACACATACCCAGACCGGAATTCATCACAGGCATCTGAAAACTGAGTATCATAAAATTGGACCTTGAAAATATATGAATACTGTAGTTTTTAGACTTGATGAGTGCTGATGGAAATACGCAAAATGTTGGTAGGAAGGCTTGCAGCAACATATTATTGGGAATGTGTGAACACTTGAACACTACCACTTGACCTGAAAAACACCTACCACATGTAGTTTATCTTTAACTTGTCCTAGTCCCTAGGATAAGAATCACAGTAAGCCGGCTGAATAATAAATTCAAGTCCCTTAAACAAGAAATGCAGGAGGAATTTAATTGTTTTGATATGACGAATAACTTAAGGAGCTTGACATCATATAAATGAATTCATTATATAAATAGCTGAGATATTCAAGCACGCCTCTCTATCTTTCAAATATCACATCAATCCACCTAACAACCAACTCAGTAATCAAGAAAGATGAATGCGGTATCATTTCTACAGGGTGGAGTGTGATGATCTTACGTCTCAAAAGCACAAAGAGATAGCAAATTTTATGATATGGAGGTTGCTGCAAATTTGGATCTGCTTATACAAGATACACGGCGAAATGTTGACATGGTTTCATTTTAATGAAGCAATTAAAATAATAATGAGAAAACTAATTCTATGCTATTATCATGCGCAATACTAGATGAGCATTTGCGAATTTATGAAACCTAATTGGTTGCAATCTGCAGATCTAATTTCGATGGTTGTGTCGAAAATTGACTGTTCGTCATATTGTTAATCATAGAAATCCGACACTATAATAAGAAAGGACTAGCGCGGACATGAACATTAAAAACAATATCGTCGTATAAGAACGTCGTATTTAACAATAGGAATGCGCTTTCATGACAACGGAGCCTAAACTATATATAGGCGACTCAGACAAGGCCTACTTGCTGAATTCGATTTCCTACTTGCTAAATTCCATGCCAGTTTTCAACATAGTGAATAAAGAATCAAGTAAATAATAAGTTCATAAGTTTTAGAGCGTTTACAGTATTTCATGTGGCGTCGCGTCGAGCTGTCTGTCAGAGAGTGCCTCAGAGATAGAGTGACGAGCATGTAGTACAAAACTTATAATTTGCGGAATTCTTATCATGAGTATTTTCAAATGAAAAACTCAAAATATGGCTTCATGTGCTTGATGGACTGAGCTTTCCCGCTACTTGTCGACATATATCAGCAAGCACATTCTAGCGAAATAACTATTCATTGATTGACTACTGATCCGCTAATTGATTTTATATGAGACCTGAGCTGGTATAGCAACAGGCCTCAGTAGTGATGCAAATGGAAAATTTTCCAATTTTTTCAAAATTTTCTGGAAATTTTTCCATTGGAAAATTTTGAAATTTATCTTTCGGTGATTAACGTTTTTTCCTTTGTTTTGGAAACTTATTATAGTCGTTTGAAAGGACTAGGTAATATTCAAAGTCCGAAAACTTCTCTATCATCCCTGCATGTTAACTTTTGGAACCAAACTTCACCTTTTCCATGTCTATTTCAGATCTTTCCAAATGAATTTCAGACATTAGATGGATTTCAGACTTCTCTAGCTGAATTTCAGATATCTGTCAGAAATTCAATTCAATTTTGAAAAGATATTTAATTCAACTGGAGATCTCCGATTCATCTGTATCATATCTGAAATTCATTTGGGCAGATCTGAAATTCATTTGGGCAGATCTGAAATCGATTTGGAACTATCTGAACCATCTGAACTAGAAATGGAGGATGTGTATCCTCAACGACGATATCGGACGATGCGCCAGAAGTTTGAAGCTATCATAGATGTTCTTTTACTCATCACATACAGATATCTTTAGTTTCCAAATATCTCACGAGTTTACAGTCTTTATCTTCCAATAAGGTCGCTCATGAATGCTGCGTGGACTGTGTGCTTATACTTCATCACATGTTCATCAACACATGGAGAATTTGGATCACTATGATCAACGCTGCATAAAGCTTAACTTTGAAGCCAGCAATTAGCAAAATCTAAAATAAAATAAATTGTTTTTGCTCCAGATCTTTCACATTGCTAGAAATTATACACCTATTGTAAAGCAAGATTCACGTTATCCCAAACGGTGTCTGTGTGATAATTAAAAATGATAACAATTTAGTACAAGGCACTGGTGGTAAAGGAATGTTCAAAAATCCGCGGACGGAAATCGTATCGCTACGATCGCTTTAATCGAAATAATGATGAAATCAAGAGTTTTAGACCCAATTTATTGGTACGCAGCTGCCCCGGGAGTGGAACCGCTCAAATTATAGGCCTATCAAAAAAATGAAAACTTTCAAAATTTTCCAAATTTTTCCATAATTTTCCATGGAAAATTTTGATTCAAAATTTTCCGGAAAATTTTCATCACTAGGCCTCAGTAATAGGTATAGTCGTGGGTTAACATTTCATTGGACGTAAATCTGCAGCAAGGAAATTTTATCAAACATTACCTTTGAAGGATGATGAGCATATGTTTATCAGTTTAATATTTCATACAATTGATGAAATTTGTTTGATACACACAAGTTGTTGTCCCAAAAAATCATGTGTATATTACATGTACCATGTTTCTCACATCAAAGCAGCTTTTGAGTTTACATTCATTTTGTATGTTCTTCAATTGAAAAGAAACTGTATTAACCGTTTAATCTAAGCAAATACAAGAAGCAATGCTTTTGACAGTGGTACTGCTGGCACTGTGAAGACCAAGTCGGGCTCGAAACAACTCTAATATTTCCCGAGTTTCCGTGGGAATGGGTATTCCCATTAGGTGAGTGTAGTGCAGGAATGGATTTTTATCTCGTTGGAATTCCCATGTGACGCATTTCTGTGGGATATAAGAAAGATATAAACCTACACGCATATGCATAAAAGGCGCGTTATCATGGCCTAAACAAATATTGAAAAATTAAAGTGTGACCATTGGCACGATGAAATAACACCAGCTGCAGATTAGTGCGTCATGTCACACTCTTGATAGAACATCCTGACAATAATATAAGTCTATCTATTGACTTCTAATGCATGCAAGTCCACCGGGATTTTTACTGATATTCCTACAAAAATCATAGGAAATACTGTTTTGACATAGAAATCGACTTCCAATCGGAGACCAGCGCCTTACATCTGCTCAGAAGTAAATATAGCGAACAGCTGCACATGGACTATCATGCATATTTGGTATGCCTTCTTACCATCATAAGCTATCAATTGTTAGCTTCAAATTGTATGTTAATTATTCAGTGTAGCAACTGAGACGTGATTTTCATACATTTACAGAGATTTATTGTTTTCATACGAATATTCACTTCCTACTCCGCATATGCTCGTAAGCTTTATGTTTGATATGCACCAATACGAACAACTCCCTCTTTTATCGGCTGATTCGGATAAACTACATTTTGACATTCATCCTTCTCATGTACTTGGTAGTAAGTTCACAGCACTTTACAGTGCACTCATGAATTAAAAGGATATCAATTTGAGCTGGAAGGGAGCACTCATGTATAGACTAAAAGTTCCATCACCATCCAATTGCAGTCGGGCCGCCAGCATGAGCCTCTACAGCGAACGAGGCCGAAAATGATATTTTCACAGAATAATGGACGATCTATGTCTACAGCGCGTCTACCGAGTTCTACCCGGTTCTTTTTCTTGTCAGAGAGTATTAGGGGAGACAGATATGAATCCAAAGGGAAGCAGACTGAGGTTTTCGGTGAAGGCTGAGTTTCAATGTTCCTCTGTTTGATTGAAAGTCTAGAGCCATAATTTTTGCCATGAAATGCCTTGAAGTTTACGAACTCGTGTTTATGCACTTTGTTTATGGAGCTAAACACACATACATCAAGCCTCATGATGTCGGCAAAACACAACATTCTGACCAAATTTAGTCACATTTACCGATATTCTCGCATACATCACCGATTAAAAACATGACAGCATATGGATAGATTTGGAAATGAGTCTAGACCACAGAAGTAGATTGCTTAATTTTTCAGTTTACTTGACGTGCAAACCAATTCAAAATGATGGCACATGTAGGAATTCAGTAAATGCAAAAAGAGAATTCCTAATGCCTTGCAGAGATACGGGAAAAGTCGCTTGCGGAATGCTGTAAATTCCTTCAAAATGCTTCGATCGCCACGATGCCTTCAGATTCGAAGAATTCAGATCATTGCACTCATGTTTTCTCGTAAATGTTGGTCCGTCAGATTCTTTGTTTAGAAGTTGGCAGGTGTGAGAAAATTGATTCACTCAGCCTCTTCGCAGGATTCATCAATGAATGGCATTATGACAGCGATGTGCGATAGTATACCACGCACGCCACTGGCTGGTGTCCAAAGCACACTGCTTATTCGGTGACGACTATTGTTTGAGAGTACCAGAGTAGACTGTGTGTGGTGTGTGCCATTTCATTATGGCATGCGAGATACGACTTTTCCCTTCTAGGGAAACCAAGTAGCAACAAGCTACATATAATTCTCTGCTCTAGACTCAGTACTTTTCACTTAATGAGAAAAATCTCCTTTTGAACCGAAATTTCAATCTGCTTCTCATTAGATTTACATGTGTTCTTTATTTTCTCTGTTTGACATCGACAAGAGAAGGAGCCTTGTAGAACTCGACTGACGCGTAGATATGTGGTAGGCATAAGGTGTGCATCCTTTTGTGAAACTCTAATTTTCGGCCTCGTTCCCTTCAGGAGAACCATTGCTATATTGTTTGAGTAGTATATGATCACTTTTATAAGTTGGGGAGATGCACAGCTTGTCAACTTACCCTTCTGCGGCTCTGAAGTTGTATGCGGGCTCCGGTGACACTTGCCGTTGGTTGATCACCTTCATCGGGGTCTCCTATCTCCACGACTCCCAAGCGTGATCCTGCAAGCAACATGTGGCCAATAGGTACACATCTACTGCTACAAAAGTAAGATGCAGGAATTTGGAATGAAGATGATGGAACAATGTCTCTTCCTAAGATAAGTTGCTTTAATAACTATGAATGTAATGCGATTTTCGGACGTCATTCATTGTGCAACGCGACAAGTCGTCTGTGTGGCTGCATCACCCGATATATTTGGAATGGCAATGTCTGTGCGAAATCGTGGTGTCATCATCTGCCCAACTGTGTCTCGTGCATCCGGCAGACTTGTTACGAGTGCCGAGAGAGGAGTTTCCTAGCACAAGATGGTAGCTGCATTGATCGCTGCCCAGGTGATATGTACGGCTTTCGTTTACATCCCAAAGGCGAACTTGACCGATTCTGTGTTTATCCTACCAAACCATTTGGTGTGCTAACTGGTTTTGAGGTGTCATTTCTGATAGTTACAGCAGTTCTTGCCATTGTAGCAATAATCGCTGGAGTTGCACTTCATCTTTGGCAAAATAGAGGACAAAAATATGAAGTTATGGATAGAAACATTGATAGCAGACCAGATTCTCCAGTCTATCATTATCTCCGACCTTTAGAACCAATTCTTGTAAAGATTGCTATGAGTGAGACAGATGTGACGAAGAGGAGAACCATGTTTCGTATTGTTAAGGCTTTACGTTCTGACGGCAAAGAAAAGCGAGACGCTATCAGAAATGCAGAAATTCGAATGGCAATTCGAGAAATATCTCAGCTAAGGGCAAGCTATGTGCGGAATGGGGTTAGGGGAACAGACATCCAAGAAGATGAAGATAAGGTCGTCGCCTCAAAAGGTCCAATATTCACTACTGAATCAGGACGGGATTACAGGTTCCAAAAAGTCAATAGCATTAGAAATATTCGAAATATCAAATCCGAAATACCACTTCAAGCCCAAGTCCATATGCCGAAGAAAGAAGCAGAGGCATCTCAAAGCAATTAGGACCTAATAGTCCCTCATTTATCGTGCTGATTTTGTTCAAACAATCGACGCTGTGAAACTAGCGAGCGCATTTGAACATTGTGACAATTAAATGCGCCACGCAAATTATTCAATTAGCTTTTACATGCGTTGACCCAATCTTGATACAATTTTTTTGAAATTCTGCGAAACTATGAGATCTGACTGACATAAGCATGTGTGAGTGTGTACCATCAATCAATCTTTACATTTGTTTTTGAGTTAATTTGAATCTGATTGTAAAGCATTGAATGTTCTTTTATTGATACACAAACTTCATCGTGACTACTCTTCTGCATAGCATATGATAGCGGTAGATAAATTGAATTTTGAAAGCAAACTTCGTTCGACTTATTTCAAAAACTATGAGAAAATGTTGCCAGTTGCTAGGCCTACTTCCGTTACATCTTTCTAAATTTGGCTACCGGTAACCATAATTTTGAGACAACTGAAATTTTTGGTTTATTCTAATACAAGAAAATATTCGAATATAATAATTCACACGTATAGGATTGCTTTATTGCTTTCATCACGATAACATCTGCTTTTGTTTCGCGTGATCCATGCGCATAATAATACGTTCGTAACCAAATGGGATATTTACATTAACAACAAATGAAAATGCATTTTCTTCGCTAGACGTTTCCTCCGTTTTTATTTTATGGCATCCACGGATCTGTCTGATGAGTGCTGCACAAGACACAGGTTCTACAACTGTTGATATCTGTTCTAAGAAAGTGACAGTAGATCGACCACAGAATTAGATTGGTTAATCGTACCACTTTGCTAGAAGTGCAAACTGATTCAAACAGATGGCACATGCCATCCCTCAGATTCGAAGAATTCAGATCATTGCGCAAAAGTCTTCTCGATAATGTTGGGCCCTCCGATCATTTTTAAAAAAGTTAGCAGGCGCATGAAAAAACGTTCACAAACTTCTCTGTAGAACTTTACATCGCATGTCTCTTTGCTGTGTGATTCGGTTGATAACAGTCATTGAAACTTAGCACAATTTGGCGTTTTTAATGTTGAACTGGCTGCTCATTGTTCGATTGCTATGGTATTTAGTCAGGAGATTGTGCCATTTCATTTACGTTACATGTTCCAATGCTTTCCTTCTAGTTAAACGGAAGAAGAAACGACCTGTCTAATTCTGTGGTTCCAATGCTTCCCTTCTAGTCAAACGGAAGAAGAGACGGCTTGTCTAATTCTGTGAGATCGACAGATACACACAACAGACAATCAGTAAAAGGCTGATTCGTCATAAATAGGAAGCAACAAAAGTGACATGAAGTTTGTGAAACTTTATCAAATTTGCTAAAATACGCTCGTACAACACACTGTCGATAATAAAGTTCAAAATAATGTGATAATTAATGTTTAAAAAATGACAATTCCCTTGTTGTTAAGCATTTAAAAAAATCAATACCTACATAGTGAATATACCGTGTGATTTGCAAAAAGATATTTCCAAATAATCATGACCTGACTCATGGACTTTCACATATTCACAAGTAAATGCAAATCAATCTTCAGGCCCTGACCGGACGCCATCTGTTCAAAATATAACAAATCACAGGCCGGCGCACAAGCTGGCTGCCTACCCACATACAATCCTGGTAATGTACAGCTCTTACGTCAATCGGTCGATTCTTTTATTGACTCACTTCAGAATGTTGAAATTCTGGTATATGTCGGTCATCTCCGCCTCCCACGCTTTGAAATTTCACCACAATTCGCAAAAATAAATTTATCGTCGCAAAACTCGCATATTTGTATATACGCAGTTGACGATGTTTTCCACCCGCATACAGAATTGCGAAATCAAATTGACCACTGCCAGACAATCATATTCTTCCATCGATTATGCGCCACTCAATTCTACTTGAGTGTCAATCGTATAACAAAAGTCCAGCACCATTCAGCAAGTGCTTGATTTTTACATATGCACAAAATGATTGATAATATCCCCAGACTTGTGTCAATTACTCATGGAATGCAATCAATTACAATTACAAATTACATCTCTATCAATGTAATTAATTATAACTACAAATTGCTCAGTTCTTTTTCAGTTACATTCCAATTACTTTGCAATTACTTAAGACAATTGTCGGCATTACACGGTACATGCACTTTTCCTACCATTTCTTTTTCCGGGCGGATAGTAGCAGTAGTGTACTATTTATTTGGCAGAATGAAAATCATACAGAAAGTCAAACACGAAAATAATCAAGAAATACTTGTACACAAATCACACACTAGAATCATTAGCAAGGCGAATAATGCAAGGAAAGAAAGAGTTATGCCGTGCTGCAGTGCGACCGATGTCAGCGACGAGCTTTCGAGCTTTAATAAACGAGGCAATTGTCTTGGTATACGATCGTAGAATATATATATATAGGTATACGATGAATCATCACAGATTTTGACAAATAATCGCGTACTGATGAGGTTTCGTCTTTCGATCAAAGTTTCAGATGGGCAGTCACAGTTAGGCTTGCCGGTGTATTTAGTATCGGTATTGCACGAATTCGCGTAAATCAGTTTATGAGCTCGTCTGCTGATCGTGCACAATGAGGCGGTTGACGCATTACTGGCTCCGATGAAACATGGACAGGCATATTCTAATAGTGTTCTAATACATGCTATATATAGCAAATACAAATCATCGGGAGCTAGAAACACTTTTACTGAGCGCAGAAAATATAACCTGGATGAAGTCTTCTTCTTGAGTTGGAGGACATGCGACTTAAACCAAGATTGTCGTCAATCAATACTCCAAGAATATTCATGCAATATACGCGGTGAATTAGAAATGGTAAATTGTCATAGTCAGCTCCGCGCCTTTGAACAACCACAAGCTTCGATTTGTTGTGATTATTTAAAAGTTTATTTTTGAGGCACCAGTTTTCGACATTGTGAATTTCTTTGAGCGAAAGTTGAAGCGGGTTATGGTTTCTCGGTAAAGGGGTAATAAGGAAGATGTCATCGGCGTATTTGACCATGTGATTGCCGGTACAAGCATTGACTAAATCGCCCATGAATAGAATTCCATTATTTCTAAATACTGAGAATCACAAATAGTGAAATAGCAGGAAGTTACAGGACATAGATGTAATCATAAGAAGTCAAAGTAAAATCATCTTTGTATATATACATGTACATGTATATACATCAAAAGTAACACTATACAACTGTAAAATTGTTTCGCTCTTCCATATAACATGAAAGCCTATTCTGCGAGCTATAAATCAAAAGAAGGAAAATTTCTTAGTTGCATTGCTGACATATACACAAGAAATGAGTTCAAAGCGGCGTGCAGTTGCACAAATGACACAATATGACACGACCAGTACGCATACTGACAGGAGGAAGATTCTGATGTAGCGGATGAGAATACAATCGTCAGTTTTCAAAAAAATTCCCCCAGCTTTCAGTCTTCTCACTGCAAGGTTTCCCATACAATCGCACTTACATGACATACCACAAATAACTCTATGTGCTCGTCTCTGCAATTTCTCAAGGTCTTCAGACAGACTAGCTGGGATACCAACAAAAAGAGGTGAACAATACTCTAAACGCGAAAGAAAGAGACTTTTATACACAGTCATCAATTTTTCTTTTTCAAGAAATTGCTTCAACACGCTCAAGCAATGAAGTCTCTGTACAAAAACTTTAGAGATATATTCATAATGACGGTTCCATTTTAAGTCACTGCTCCAAATGATACCAAGAATCTTGTGAAATCCCACAAGTTCAACATCAGGGATACAAATTGGCAGACAAGTCAGGGTCTTTTTAACTACAGTGAATGGGATACTAACTACAGAATGAATGGGATATTCTTCGGATAATCACAAGTGCTCTCCGAAAAAACAGACGGCGCTTGTAGCATTGATATTAAATTGCTACCTCTTTATTCTTCCCCCAAGCATTTCCGCCTACATCTCGACGACGATTTAAACTGAAGATAAATGATTGGGATATCGAGACTTCTGGCTTCTAGGAGATATTTTTATGTTTGCAATTTTAATTCTGCTGAGATATGAATTTATTTGAAGATTTCAACTGTGACTTCTTGTTGAATTAGGGGAATTAAGGGAAGCTTAAGCAATAGAATTTTTCTGATTTACATTTTCCGTTCAGCAATTAAGATTAGGGGGAAAGAATGACGTAGCATCGGCACTTAATTTAAATTTTGGAGTTAAGTTTCGCCGTAAATTTCTTTGAATTGCCGGTAGTTGAATACCCGGTGCACATCTAAGTATGGCAACGCATTACCGACGAGGAGCACAAAACCTGTGTGCCAAATGAATATTTAGCAGCACTGCTTGCATAGTAATTGCAATTGATTTTCAATTACATGACTAAAAATGGAATTGGTTGCAATTACAAATTACAGCAATTGTAATTGCAAATACTATTACAGCACAAGTCTGAATGACACAGTACCCATACAAGCAAATTTAGCACTTCAATGACCTTTGTCATAGCCTGACAGTCCATAGGGGCCGCACAGGAACAGTGTCAGATAGTGAGTTGCTAGTGACAAGAAAAGTTCAATGGGTGAGTGAAACTGCTAGAAATTTGTTAGCCTAACAATGTTTCTGTGTGGTTGCCCCAGGTGGCTTTGCTACGGCAGGATGCAATTTTCAGCTGCGATGATCTTGTTCTGAGCCTACATGTACTAAATGTATTAATGAATGTCAAATGTCCAGATTTGTGTTGTAATTGTAACTTCAATTACAAATAGGACAATGTAATTGCAGTTTGGCCTACATTTCGACTACTACACATTAGTTGACAGCAGTTGTGTGTAATTAATTGCACCTTCTGAGTGGTTGACATAAATCTGATATAGGCCTACTTGCAATCTCGAATTCGAGATCTCAGTATTTGGAAAATATTGAACTCGAGATCTCGAGATTGAGCGGCGAGATTGAACTCGGCAACTGTTCAAGTTGTTTCCTGTTAAAAAATTCTTGTCGCATTTGCATAACTGTGTGCATGTGTGTTGAAAATATTCTCAACTGCCTGCATCTGAAATTATGGAACGATTGGTTCATTTTCCGGAATTTAGACAAAGTTGAAGCCATAGGTACTGAAATTCTTCTCAGAGAGAATGACAAGTCAGTGATGAAAATTCATTGTGACAGTTATGTAACAATGGGGACAGAGCTTCTTCTCCTCAAGACACGTTATGATGTAAGGAAAAATGTGTCGATTGGACATTAGCATTTATCGAGGTATTAAATTGAAGCTCTACAACGCTTCTTTGAGTTCTAACCAATGGTCTTCCAATGAGACGCATACGGTGTTAATGGTTTTCCACAGAGACGATTCAAAATAGGCAGTTAAGATTCAATCATGATCGATGCTTCCTAGCTGCCAGGGATAATTCCGTGCCTGTCGAAAGTTGTTTATTTTGTCGATTTTGGTGGAAATAGAAAGTCGCTAATTGCTCAAATGAAGTTCTTCATCTCAGAGTTGTATTTTCAAAACACAAATCATACCCACTTGAGCTAAAGAATCTCCATTAAGCCAAATGAAATTTACTTGACGCGGTTTATCTAAGTGACAGCAACATAAATTCCAGAGGGGTATTATATTCACAGGTTGAGAATTATACACAATATTCTATTGAGATTTGGCATGATCTGCGCAGGCACGCCGGTGATGGTGGTTGCTTTTATCCTGGGTTCCAAGAACTTGCTTATTTTTCATTTTGGTTAATTTTTCATGATGTCTAAAAAATATAGGCCTACCAGCCCTATAGAAAAAATGAAATCAATAATTTCAATACATAACAACAATGAAAGTCAAACGTAAGATGATGTGACTGGTTCATATGTACACCAATGCGATTAAGTCCTCCAATCATTGTATTATAATATAATAATACGCTTTATTAGTAAAGATGAAAAATACAAACGATACAAAAAGCGTCAGATCTTGCGCCCTATCGCTAGCTGGCGCACATGCTTGTGAGCGGACAGTTGGTCTGGCGCAGCACAATCATCATATAGAAACTGAGGAAAAATCTTTCTATAACCTTGTCCCCGCCTTTGTGGTTGCGTCGGCTGCCACAGAAGAAGATGCTGGGCCGGTTGAGGACACGACTCCTCCGCGCGAATGAGATTTCCTGCGAGTGGTAGGAATAACAAAGAATAACAATTTGACAAATGACATTTGACAAAGTCTTTGTTATTCTGTCGTGAACATGACTGGTGGACTCCAGCCGAAAACGTTCGAAAGCAAGTACTGTAAATGTCATCATTTTGAAAAATAAAATACAAAAGATCACTTGCACCTGGGTCCTTACTCTTATCAAAATCATGATTTTATTATGATCAGCCGTTGATTGTTAATAATAGGAAGAATGATTGATCCGGGTGCTAGTTTACAAGGCTTTGGCATCTTATGAAAGGCACAATGCTTTTAAATTTTGTGGTTGATTAAATGGAAATAGCAAATGAAAAGCGACAAGTCAAAGTTTCAACGTCTCTAAAAAACGCAAATCGAATGTCTTTCAGTTTTCATGAGGAAGCGATGTAATACAAAATTGCTTGCTGATATCAAGTGGAACTAAAAAGTTTTGATATCATATCGTGGTGCTCCGCAGTAGCGATGCAATGGAGCATGCAGCCAGGGTCCTGATGTCTAAGTGCATGTATGTGTGCATTCATGAACAAGATAAAAACTGTTTATGAGAAAATAATGGTAGTGAGTAGTTACTAAAACAGAGCTTACTTATGGGCCCAAAAAAGTATCAACTTATTAATGAGTGAATTCTGGAGAGTTTTTTTGCAAACTTTACTCAGGATGACAGGTAGATGAACATCTTAAAAAAATTTCTCTGTTATACATTTAGTTTGTTTATTACGTGGGGTTGTTTCAAACGTCTCGGGGAGTGACCTGCTCAAAATTGCATATAATATTTGACTACAGTTTCTCTCGCATGATCGTATGTTCGTCTCGTAATGCTTTAGTTCTGGATACTTAAAAAACGCGAGCATTGAACGTCTCGCACGCTTTTGGGGATTCAAAATGTTACTTAAAATACTACTCACAGTGTGTTTATAAGTAACAATTGATAAACATAGGCCATCGAATAGAAAGTCCCTGGAAAATCATGTTCATCGATTATAACCTCAAAATTTTGCTTGTGAAGATTAAAGAAGAATTCAACATTTGACATGAAAGTATTATGCAGTCAATATAAGAATGTAAGCTGAAAATAAGTATAAAAGCAAAATGTACATTTACGCTTTGTATGAAGAATGAAATCACCGAATCTAATAAAATTGATGATTATGAATATGAACACGTAAAGGGGAATGGTGTTGTGATAAATATTTGGAGAGCACGTTTTTGTGTTCCCAGAACACGCTCCTGTGCTGAGTGCGTATCAGAATCACCATGGAAATAAACATCGAACATCATCATAGCAGAGCCAGAGTTTATCTAATCCGAAAATAAAAGTTTTATCAATTGATAAGTAAGCTTTCTCCATCGTTTAAAGTTTTCAGAAAAAAGTGATATGCGATTGCTTGACTAAGCTAAATAGGATGAGCATCCACAAGCCCAATTTTAACAATTTGATCACTCTCATCTCCTTCAAGATTATAGAAAGCACTTTCCCGATTGAACGCATACAATCCTTTAATACAAAGTAAATTGTTCCCCAATAATTTTGGAATTGAAATTTCCTTTTTTGGATTTTTTGGGCAAATCTTTGGAATTTCTTCAATTGAAAATGATTGCAACAAATATTTGAAAAGTAATTTCTAGATATAAATAATAAATAATAATAATAATAAGGCGTATATACTCAAGAAATGGAAATCACAAATTCAAGTTACACAAAGTTTATACGTTTCAAACAGAAATTAAAATGATTCACATGGTGCTCAAAATGGGCGGTCGAGTTCTCAAAGCTTATAAAAGGACGAGATTACTATTATTGATTGAGATCGCAGTATTCACCATTGAGTTTGATACTCATCCAAGGGAAAAATGAATTCTGCCTTCTGTTCGTAGAGAAGTGAGGCAAGAAATATTTTCCACTACGTGGCAAAACAGGTGGAACACAATAGTTCAGTGGGTGCAATAAGGATTTACAACTATAAAAGAAGTTACGCGCCAGTTTGTTGCGGAAGTTGCAAAAGTTAGGTAGCAGCGAACATGTACATGATGGATCACAAATGATACAATGTGCACGTTTTACAATTCTTTCAATCTTATGTTCTATCGATGTTGGTAAAGTACAAAACAGTGGTGACACATACGTGAGAACAGACATAATGGAACCATTGAAAACTTCTAGCAGCTGCTTCTTTTTAACAAAGGGCTTCAGAGCACGTAGAAGATGGAGTCGTCGAGAAGCAGATAGCAATACACGATCAAAATGTTTATTCCATTTCAAGTCGTTACTCACTATTAAACCAAGAATGTTGACTGACGATGTGACTTCGATATTTTCGTATTTGATTACTGTACTAGAGCTCCTTGAGCATTGTATAACAATTTGCTGACACTTCTCGCGATTTAGTTGCATCATGTTCTCATCACTCTAACCAATGATAGTAGATATATTCTTCTGTTCTGGATTTGCTCTGGTACAAGACTCGATGAGAGTAAGATCGTCTGTGTACTTTACCAGTTTGACGTTTTATCCTTCAACTTCTAGTGTGGCTATGAATAATGAAAACATAAACGGGCCCAATACCGAGCCCTGAGGAACGCCTGACGGTATATGCACCAAGGGACCAATTTCACCATCCACACTGACTCTCATACACCGACCCTCTAAGTAGGACTTCAGCCACAAGAGAAAACCAGAGTTAAGTTTTTGAGCCGAGAGGATATTAATTAGTCGATTGAACTGTAGTCTGTCGAAAGCCTTAGAAAAATCAAGGCATGTCAACCTCACACCAATATTGCTCGGGTCTTCCATGAAGGCTGTTATACTATTGTGTATGTCTATGAGCGCACTAGTAGTCGATGCTAATGGACGGTAGGCGTGCTGATTATTGCCAAAAAATCTCAAGATCGTGCTTTTCATTGAATTCAAAATTAGTTTTTCAAATACTTTAGCAACAATAGGCAGCAAGGAGATTTGCCGAAAGTCATTTACCGTTGGAGTGGATTTCTTAGGGATGGGACGAACAACCGCATTCTTCCAGAATGTAGGGAAAGTTCTTGATGTTATTGAGCATCGAAAAATATCAGCTAAAGGTGAGCAAATAATGTCCGCACTTTCAAACAACAATCGCGCAGGAATATTGTCAGAACCTGTAGATTGCTTGAATTTGAGGCTTCTTAGAAGTTGATATACGTCTGCGTGTTCAATTTTTATCTCCCAATTCTCATTACGCAATTCAGTTAGTGTGGCATCGTTAAAGGGATTGAAGTTTGACTTAAACACCTCCGTCAGCTCATGCAGGAACTCCACTTTCTCAGAATCGTCATTTGGAAGAATAGAAGAAGTTACTTTCTTGCCTCGAAATTCCTTGACCGCCTTCCATACATTTGCGTCTTTATCTATTGCCTTTTTGCTCCATAACAACTTAGCTTTGTACATTTCAGACTGCACTTTGGTTTTCAAATGGTTATAGACTGGCCAGTTCTTGGCTCTGTATGCCCTCCATCTATCATTGATAAGCTTCTTCAAATAGGGAGTGATCCATGGTTTGTCCTGTTTGCTGATTTGTATTTCTTCTTGTGGAATTACCGTGAATGCGTAGTAAAAAGACTCATATAATGCACTACATTTATCATCCACATGTCCGGAGATCCAGATCTGATCGAGAACAGAATTTCCTCTTGTTGGAGAGACGACTTTGTTTACACAGTAGAAGTTGGCATGAAATGAATTAGTATTAAAATCATTAAAGTCGCCACAAAACAAAAATTTGCTATCGGGGAAATCGTCAAGAATGGAATCAAATGCAAAAATCAATTTCTCAAGTATGTCTCTGTGAAGCAATGCCGATAAATTCGGAGGAATGTATAGACAACATAGAACTAAATTAACTGTAGGTAGTCGAATAAACAGATACTCGATACTGTCAATTATGATATTTTGAAGGATCGCAACAGGTTTGAAGAACCGACGAACGTAGGCACAAACACCTCCTCCAGATCTATTGAGTCTGTCAGCTCGGAAAAGGATATAATCTTGTATCATGAGAAGATCGCTGGATATATCGTTGTTCAACCATGACTCAGTAACACCAACAAAATCTGGAGATAAATTTTGAATGAGGATGCGAAGATCGTCTAATTTGCAATAAATGGAACGAGCATTCGTGAGAAGAATTGATGGATATTCAACACAGTCTCTTGATAAAATCAAACTGGAAAATCTTTCAAAGATTCCTTTGTGTGAATTCTAACTTTGTAAATAACCACATCAGCTCCTCCAGCCCGTCGACGTCGCAATTCTTGTCGAAGTAAGTTAAGTCATCGGTTACATTAATTTCACGAAATTGAACATTGGTCCTCAGATCCTTGGCTTTTTGCAGAAACTTCAATCTAGAATGTCTGTCTTGCAATGTCACTTTTATCGGCCTTGACATTCTTTTGATTGAATTTTCCACAGCGTTGCACATTAACCACTTCGGTCTCGCTAACACCGACACAATGTAGAATAGTCTTGAGATCAGCCTTGTCATCGTTCTTGCGGTCTTGTAAACTACACGTACCTTCCAACTTTTCGGGCACACTAAATACCATAACGTTGTTCCGTCGTTTTTCACGACCCTCCATTTCTTCGAAAATGTCATTTATGTTGCCATTCACACCTGAAGACCGAAGAACCTCAACTGCTGACTTCATGGCATACAAAATTATAAGAACAAAACGTTTCGTATAAGACTAGAACCTGGACCTCTACGGGTCATGGTTTGGCACTGTTCATATACACCACCACAGCAACGAAACACTTCGACGTAGTTTGATGTTATTCAACGGAAATCTGAGAAATTTTGATAGCTCTTCTCCTGTGATAGCTGAATGAATTTCCGAAATGTTACAATGTGACAATGTGAGTCACGGCAAACACAGCACGTTGCACTGGCCACCAAAATCGATATCACGATCAGCTGGAGACGAAGGAAGGACGTGTAGAATACGAAGTGTAGGCGCTAAAGCGATGGCATGAGATATGCGCATGCGCAGACCGACGCAAAACTGATGAATATAGAGAAGATCACTACAGGGAATCACTGTGTGGATAAATCCAGGCGAAACGAAAACCAAAAGATGCAGAACAACGCAACGAGTACGACGATACCAAACTTCAGCGAGGAGGCTCCGAAACCAGCCAGCAAGGACCAAAAAACCACCACTTGCAGAAAACCAACGAGAGAGAGCGAGAGAGATATCGTTCTCAGAAAATCAATTCCTCACAATGTGAGCATTTGCTACTGTACATGTCTAATTTTCAATTTCAAAACGGATATTATGTATGTGTCAGTCGTGAAACATGATGATGGAAAGGAATGGTGAATGGGAAGGATGAACTAAGTAAAGCACTGACTTTTATTAATGAAAACAAACTGGCGGTACATCATCTGACCAGTTCGACAGATTATGTCGGTCACCGGACTACCTGAACTTTTTTACGGAGCGAATAGATGAGTTCTGCATGATAATGCCTTATTGACAAAAGTATCTAATAATTTGTTGACGATATGTTTTTGAGGTTAAATTATTTAAGCCATGAGTGAAAGCTTAGAGTAGGGATATGTAGGTAGAGTGACGACTCAAAAAAGTATCTGTATAAAATGAAAATTTTTATATCAAATATTCAGTTTCTTGCAGAGATTAAGTTCCCGTGGTCTAAAAAAATTATTTGAGCAGTTATAAAAAAGTCAAAATTTTCCCAATTTATATACTACCGAGATGACTCTTCTATGTAAGTAGTATGCAACATGTTGAATATCAAAAAGAATGAATATTTTCCTAAAAGCATCCTAACTAAGCGGAAATTAAGCTGATTATCAAGGGAATTCCATGATCCGTTTTACAATGGAAGTCTTCATGAAAAAATCGCGATATTATTCTTGCTTTCTTGGTTGAAATTTCATATTTCTAAGTCATGAAAGCAATAGCAGGTCATCGAGTTGCCAATTTAACAAATATTACCTCTCCAAGGCTGCCATGACACGGACAATCTGCAAAATAATATCATTTCCTTCTGCATTACTATCATGATCACTCAATTCCGTTGTAATTTCTTCACGACTGCATAAATGTGTAAATCTCACATTTTGAAGCAATTCCGACTGTATCTCCCTTGAGTTCATTTAATAAAATCGAAAGTGTATACACATTGGGAATTTAATAAATGAGGAGTTGCCACTCTACCTAACATACCTACTCTATGAGTAAAAATCATATTTTTAAAAAAATGAAATGATCAATATTGCAGTCTAACTCTAGCTTCAAATCAAGCGAGCTTGGTATTTAAAACATGTATGATGAGAGACCTACGGAGGTGGTAGAAGTCATCCTCGAATAAAGTGATATCGAATTACAGATAACACTGTCCACTGTGGTCTCCGTGGTTACTTGCTTGGACAACGACCCTTTCCTTGTGTGGTCAATTCTCAAACGCTTCATTCGAAGTTGATGAGAAGGACATTATCACAATACTTCAAAGAAGATTGCCAGCACTATTCAAGCCATGAGTGTGTGTGTGGCTTCATCATCACTGTCTATTAAAATCATGCCCATATTCTAGAAAAATGCATCCTCGAAAAAGGCGCATAGAACCCACGCATAAAATAATAAATCATTGACTTGTGTTTCTATTACAATGAAGCCACTGTTACGTTTTCCTTGTAAATCAAATAATTACATCAATAAATTGTCATTCTTAAGGTCCCAAGCCAAAATGGCCTTGAAGCAAAGCTTTGTAAAAAAACCGCCTATGGGAAAGCCACAAACAGGAATTTAAGTGGCACAAGCGCTTTCAACAACATAGCAGACTCACGCACTATCAAAATTTAAGCAAGAACGTCAATAGTTTCTGACCTTTCATGGAAGTAGGTCCAAGTATGCATACTTTTAAACTGTCAGTTGCCACTGAGTTTTCAGCTAGAATTTCAACAGAAACCCAGGTTGAATTTCAACAGAAACCAAAGGAAACAAGGTTTATCAAACTGTACAAGGGAAAATGACCCGTCTTCTACAGCTATGATGTGCGAGATCAAGTGCATGATCAAAGGAATGTAGAATAATGATTGCGATGAGCGCAGTGCCGAGTTCTAAGTAGTTCTGATATCTTAGCGATTGTCATAGAAGCAGAACTAAATATAATGCATGCTTAATGTGTGATTATATCATATTGAATGAACATGAAAATGTCAAATAAGAATTGTTGTGGACCTTAAATTCATTCAGCCCGGAACCGTTTTTACATGTCGAAACAGTTGTCGCGCATAATTGATAATTTGATAGGAAAATGACATGATGTTCAGTTTATTTATTTACACATTTAACTACGAGCAGTATGCATTATACAGCATTCAAGGAAGCATTTTTTCTTCATTTTTACTTACAAGTTCGATTTACTGCGGCCTACATTGTATTTGCATGTAGCAATAGGCAGACAGGAAATAATGATTGATTGAGAAGCAGCTAGCGGCCTGGGTTGCAATGGTTTGGGGACACATTTCTAATATCAACTAAAGTATCAACAGTGAAGCAGCAAGTTGTGGGTAAAGCACTATGACTTGCACAATGTGAGTAATTGGCAAATCTTTGAGTAACGCAAGTGTGCTGTTCTAAATGCCTTAATTTTGATATTGTTAATTTTTATCTCCACATCATCCCTTCCAGCTGTTGTTGTTATGGGGACATGTCATGGAAACAACAGCTAATGTTTGGTTTACATCATGAGTGACATTCTGAACTGCGGAGTGACATAATACACCGGCTTCTCAATGATCAACATAATAACGTGAAATGTGTGGTAATTTGTTCAATCATTTTTAAGAAAGAGAGTCGAAATTCAGAAATATAGTGTGATTAGTTTTAATTTTTATACAGGAAAATTTTATCTGAATTTTTCTATGATTGTACTTATCTTTGTACACTGCAAATAAGAGCATGACAGAAACTCAAATTCTCTAGAAAGTCGACGTTATAAAGTGCACAGGTTCGTTGGGATGAGCCGAAAATTCAAGAATAAAATTGTTGAATTTACATTTGCTGTGTATGTTCAATCCAATTATCTCCCGATTACCCTAATCAATAATGACTTCAAGAGTTGAATCATAGAACACAAGAGGTTCTATGAGGAGAGCTTGGTCGTGTCAGTTGCTTTCGCCCATGGAGACTGTCGAGAAAATGCACTGCGGCCATGAATGAAGACGAGACAGGATTATGAAAGTGGAAGCATGGTCCTCATGACTATAGCTGGAACGGGTAACCAATATGCAAGAAAACTGACATTTTGAATATTTTAAGGTGTTCGAAAATGTGGTCATGATTGATAATGATTAATGCGGCCAGAAAATGTGATCATGAAAATTGTTGAGTAACTTGAGCATAATATTGCTTGCGATTGCGTCATACAGACGCTTTGTCGAGTAAATGGCATTTGATATTTTAGAAATAAAATCTCCCCAATGAATGGACAGGTGAAGGTACTATAAACTAAAAATTAACCGGTTATTTCCTATTTGGATGGTCTAAGTCAGCGCTCCACAAACCTGAGATATAGAGTCCCATTCATTGAATTTCAATTGTCCCATTTACGAAATGAACATCAAAATAGTTGATGTAGGCCTCACTATACTTCGATAGCGTTATTCCTAATGAAAATTAGTTGGTGTCCCAATATTTACAGAATCGTGGTCTGTAATGTGAGCCTTGGATAATTGATTTTATGTCATAATAGAGCTGTTGCACTAATATACGAGCTAATGTTGGGAAAAAAATAAACGGATCTCATTTCCAGAAATGAGGTCTATACATGTATATTGACTGACCGATTGTTGCGTTCTCAAAGACCGATAATCCATCAACTTTGGCACCGGAGACATCGTGGAACTCAACCGTTGGTTGCTCATTCAAATCCAAGACTGTCACGGAAAGGTTTTTGGAAGTCTGAAAATATTGAAGTTTTAGTTACATGATTTTTCTCAAATAAAAAGGGATAAAAAAAAGAATCAGGAATTAGTGAGGAAAAGACTTCAAAACCTCACCGTCATTGGTGGTGTTCCTGAATCTGTCGCTGAAAGTTGGAATTTCACGGTCTTGTTGGCTTCATAGTCAATGTTCCCAGCAGCAACAAGTTCGACATTATTCTTCACCATGAACAGCGTTGTTCCGGTGATGGAGATAGTGAAACTGTCAGCTCCGTCTGGATCTGTTACCGAAATCCGAGCTGCTACAGTGCCAACGAGAACATTTTCCGATACTTCAGTAGCTGGAATAAAGAAGGTTATTTTCCATAAGCTTCACTTATAGACCATCCTACGTGTTTGGCCTAATCATCATAAAAGTAGCTAGGTGATCAGAGTATGTGATCAAGCAACAAATTATATCTCCTTCCGTTTGCTTTTACTCATCTGTCAATGCACTTTTTGTCAATTGATCGACTTAATAAATTAGTTGACAAGCTCTAAAGCTATTCAGTATTATTCATGATTTTGGTCCTGTTTATTGGCCCAGTTTTGCAGGAATTAGTCTTAATGTTTGTACGAGTACTTGTCTTTCAGCTTTGATTTTTCCATCTATAAGTGGTCTCTTCCTTGAGCTTGGTTTTTCATTGGCTTTCCCTTTATTATGTTATCAGTGTGTCGTTCTTAAACGTTAACGGGCTCCTTTGTTTATTATCAAATACCTGCCAATCTGTCTGATATCGTTGCGATTTCATGTGAGATGTGTTAATCGGTTGTAATTCAAGATCTTGCGCTAGAAAGAGGTCTTCTATCGTAGTGAAAATTGGGGCAGCCTCTACTTGACATAAAAGTCCTCTGAAGGTGTCCTAAATCTAATCCATCTAAAGCTGTTTTGATGAGTTAAGAGTACTTCATCGGATATATTCTGTTTACTGTTAACGAATTTATGTTACGTATAGCATGTATGCGAGTACTGTATATCACACTACTTACATGCCAGCATGCCGTACGCGAGCATATGCTGTTTTCATACTGAATTCCTAACTGTCTCTATAAGTCTTCCTATTCACCCTCTCTCTCACACACTCTCACTGTCTTTATCTCTTTATGCTTCTTTCTTCAGGTGCAGCGTAAATTAAC
Source organism: Prostheceraeus crozeri (assembly GCA_907163375.1). Classification (NCBI taxonomy): domain Eukaryota; kingdom Metazoa; phylum Platyhelminthes; order Polycladida; family Euryleptidae; genus Prostheceraeus; species Prostheceraeus crozeri. The sequence goes on along the minus strand of CAJQUW010002060.1, from coordinate 234,860 downwards.
AGTCCTCATGCCTGTTTATGGCTGGAATCTAGACAAGGGTTTATATTATGAGTAAAAATTCGGCTTTCAAAAGCAAGTTTGAAAATGTGATTGATCGGAAACCGCTTATTTGACAAATTAGCTAATAAAGTGACATGAGAAGCTTTTAGAAAAATCATGTGGTAACTGTTTCCCACGTTAATACGAGATGACACGTGAAAGTTGATGTATGAATGTAGAACTGTGATGACTGTCTATCGGATCCATGTTCCCTGGATCCATTATAATTGAAGTTTGAATTTAGTTGAACTAAATTTATTGTAGAGAAGCTACAAAAAGTCATGCAGGTTCATTTGAAGTGTGAAGTGTGGCTGGAAACGAAATGCACAATATCAAATAAAAACCTGACAAAATGGCGAACGGTTGAGATCACGCAATTGCTTCATAAATATGCATAAAGCTTTGCTGGAAACTAGACAGTCTGTTGAGCTGTACCATGAATGGATCACTCTGTGTGAAAAGAATTGATCACGGGCATTATTGTGTGGGCGATCATTGGTTACCAATTTGCAAGTGTGGCTGCGTGTGATGGAATCCGTGGGTTGGATGAAGAATTCATTATAAGGATTCTCAACCAGTCCATTGAGCAATTTGTACAAAAGCACGCACCAAGTCGAAGAAAATACTCCACTGTTACAAGCATTTGAAGCCGAAATAATTTAAGTGAGCTGAGTAGACCGTATCATGTAGCCTGATTGTACGACACTCTTGTTTCGTAAATTGTTTCTGCACTTTTTCTGCGGCATTGAATGCGCTATGAAAACCTATGATCAGTAGCTTGCATAAATAGATCCTAAATCGTGCCACTATGGTGAAAAATTGCAACATATTTATACTGCTTGATATTTCGATGGAAAACGTCGCATAAATTAGCTGGTTGAAGACTTTATTAGAACGGTTTCGGATAAAAGTCGATCAACCGATCTTAACCTTCATCAGGAATAGAAGAACATACAAGGTATATCACACATATATTATTGCAAAAAATTCAAATGTTGTTATGACAGAGGCCTTAATTCTATGCTTCTATTGTAACATATACAGCAGAAGATCAAAAAGCCAAAGCATGTTTTCACCGAAAATTGTATAATGAAGTTATCCTTAACCTTTTAACCCTAGTCAGCAACCAATATTACCTTTATTAAATTACCTTTACCAAATTACCTTTATATTCTCAATGTTCATTATTTGGACTTACCCGATAAGGTGATGTCAGTTGGCGCCTCATTTACATTTAGAATAGTAAGGGTTATATCTTTGGTGACTTCCATTGATGGTGATCCATTGTCAGTACTTTTGATGGTCAGTGTATAAGATGATTTTTCTTCAAAATTGAATGGTTGACTTCCGATGTGCTGCAAATACAAACTCACACAGTACTCACACTGTGATAGATTATGATAATTATGGTAATCAAGTCAACTAATTGGATTGATTTCTATTTGTGTTCATGTTATGAGATTCTTGCTTCGAAAATTGGTTCTCAGGAGATTATGAAAGTCATCCAACAATCAGCTAAATTGAATATTATTCACAGCAGTTAAAATAATTGAATAAAATTACAGTAAACATGACCGAGGACATTCATCAATCCGTAACTTCAAAAATGCAATTTCATTGTGATAATGATGGCTGATCTCATTAAGGACGGGAGGGTTTTCAAAAGTTAGTGTTTTTTTAAAAGCAATTTGTAGGCGTTCTAAGCATTGCATGCGGTTGGAAGTGGCACCATTAGAGTCACGGAGATCTCCTCTTTCATTTGGTCACATTTGCGTCCGCTCTGAGGATGCTGTCCCAAAAGGTTTTGGACGGAATGTCGAAATATGTCACTCGCTATTAATTGCTAACAAGTTCTTAGAAGAGCTCAATGCAGTTTTCTACTGCCAATAAATTAGATTTGATCAGTTCGGCCCATTAACTGGAAAAATTGAAATCCTATATCTTTCGCCGAACTTTCACAAGGCATTGACTTCTACTTATTTGCAATAGTTGAAATTTTGCACAAGGTTGATTAATAAGGCGAGTGCTTTAAAGTGGCCAACGCGTGCACATGTAAGCAACGGAAATATAAAGGGCAATCAACCATAGAGCAAGTACATCCTAGGTAGAGTGACGACCAAAAGAAATTCACCATACAGTAAGAATTTTTATATCAAAAGATTCAGTTTTTGCGGAGATAACGTTCCTGTGGTGCAAAAAATATTTGATCAATTTTTATAAAGCTAATTTTGCAAATTTGCAAATATATATATAATAATATATATAATGATATAAAAATATATATAATTGATTCCTGTATATACTAGCGATTTGAAGCATCCGACTTCAATTTATAAGTAGCATGAAACTTTTAAGATTTCGAAAACAGTGAAAATATAACTGCAAGAAAGTACTTTCATCAAACTGAGATGAGCTGATAATGCATGAAAGGAAGGAAATTTCATGAACCGCATTATAATGAAAGTCTTCCTGCAAAAGTTGAGATCCTATTATGTCTGCATGTCTTAAATTTCAAGTTTGGTTTACTTAATAGATCTAGTTCATACAGCTCTTTTCCACCAGGTTAAATGAACCTTTTCAGTCAAGCCTCTTGTCCAAATTGTTCACTGAATCTTAACGGTCTATAGAGCTCAATGTGAAATTGAGTTTTAAATGGCTAGAATCATAATACTCTATGCACTGTAAACCGTAGACTGACAATTATCCTACAGAATTACTGACAAAATCAACTGACGATTGTCACCTCCAATATCCTGCGATATCGGACGAATTTGTAGGTTCTCCACCGACATCGAAACAGATGCTTTGTATGCAAATTAAGTAAACAAAAACTGTTAAATATTGATTGATTTTTTCGATTAGTGATTGCTTGACTTTTGGGGAATCTGTGTTATTGCGTGGCAAAACCATGATTTATTTTGACATAATTTAATTAACTACCTACATTTTTGATAAAATTTAAGCTGTAATTCATTGTTATACATTTTGTCGCTTTTTGTCAGATATTGTAGGTGTTCAGAGGCAATCATCCTACAAGAACTAACAATGACCATCAAAAAAGATTTTGTAGGATAAATGTCTGTCAATTGTCAGTCAACGGTTTACAGTGTGCAGTTTTTACAGTTACATAATTTCATGATCCACTAAATTTATGTATCATTTCTTGCCTGAATCTAAATAGCATTGTAAACTTTTTTACATTTTTTGTGATATTTTGCTCTTTCAGTGTCGGTCGTTCAGGTGACATGATCAAGCCCAAGAAAATACTCCTACCAATAAGGCTGAGGATTTAAGTACGGCACTTCCAACGAAGCTAATCTAGTGAACTTTGCCTCTTTAAGGTTGTCATGACACGGAGGACTTGTGAAATGCTATTCTTTCTTCTGTTTTACTATCATAATCAGTCAATTCTGTGGTAATTTCTTCAGTTATTTGCATGTCTCACATGTGGTGCTGGGTCTCAACTCGAGTTCATTCAATAAAATCGAAACTGCACACGCATTGGGGGTTAACCTGTTACACGCCAACGTTCCATTATTGGAACATCTTTGTTGACATAGATTTTAGTTATCCAAATACTAATTATTATCACTTTGACAATTTTTATTACTCGCAATGCATAAAAATTTGAATATATAAACTCACTTAACCATTTTACCCTTTGAGTACAGTACCGGAGAACCACGAAAAACGCATTTTTTTTACTTTTTTAGTGATTTTTCAAATTTTCAAATTTTAAGTCAATTATGAATCATTACCTAAAACCAATCATCGATTTTTCAATCTTAATATCACATTTTATATTTTGTTTTCCATTATTATTCATTAACACACATATTTTACAAATGACACGCATCTTTCCATGTACATATGTTCCAATATTGGAACGTTGGCGGGCACGATGCATGAAATGTACATGATTTCTATTATTAGACTTCAGTCGACTAAACTTGATATTTTGTGATGATTGCTCGCTAATACAATGAAATTATTACCGATGATTAGAATGATCGCTATTAGATGATTATTAGAATGATTTTCAACAGAATTATGTAAGGAGGTTAGGGGCCGAAACCTTGCCTCATGCAGCCACATGGTTCCTCCCTGATGACTCCATACATAGCAAACTTAATTTTGGTTTTTTAGGTTTTTAATTTTCACCTTTGTTATTTTTAGTTTGCTTCTCGTCAGGTCCATGATGAACTCTTGTTACAGTTCTTATTTGATAAAAATTAAATCGTTTATAAGTATTAATTTATTTCCCTTACCGTCTTCAGTTGAGTAGACTTGCCTTTATACGTATTTCAGTACCTGCTCTATACTAGAGTAGGTTACTCTATGTTGTCAGTATTAATTCATTCATTCATGATTTTTAATTACCTAATTATTTACAAGATTCTCCACTAGGGTAATTGTTTAACTTTGGCGTCTTCCGTTTCCTGGATCCTTCGAATTTTTTTGACCGTGTCGTGTCTTAATTTGAGTAATATTTCTGTTTCATACTGATACTCGTAAATAAAAAAACATGTCGATATCATACATATAATGTAGATTTATCATTCTTATGACACAAAATCCGGTGTATTTTGAATAAGATTGACGCCAACTTTAGAACGATGAATTCAATCCTGGATTCAGTGATTATAAGGCTTTGCTGTAGCAATTATCATCTGCAGTTACCATAGAAGTCGGACAATTGAATTGTTAACTTTCTCACGATCCGACTCTTCGTATTCTCTTTTTTATCGCCGTCTGTAAAGTTTGAATTTCAATTGCGTTGTTTGATCATGGGTATCCATGGTCTGATAAAGCTTGAAATATAATAGATATGTGAATAGATTTTTCAATCATTTCATGTGTCATCATGCCACAGAATTCGACGACATCTCACTCTAGAACAAGCTGTTGAACAAATTTAAGATGATGAAAATGAAATCAACTGAATGATACTGATGCTACTATCGATATTTGTATTTTACCTCCAACTGACGCATCCAATGGGGATATTACTGACGAGGAAGACATAGATGACAATTCTCTTCGCGATGTTATACCAAGTGATGTTCCTGGAGCAATAGAGGTAATGGTGGACGACAATGATTATACTCAAGGAGACGGTGATATTGAGCTCCAGAGGGAGAGAAGGTGGTCCAGAAGAGAAACGTTTCTCAATGACATTCCCGACGCTCCTATTCCATCTCTTGTCGATACTAATCCTGAATTGATCAACAAATCAGTTATCGATCTTTTCTCTTCATATTTTACAGATGATTACATGTCTACACTTGCGAGTTTCACTAACCTTTACGCACACCAACATTGTATAAATTTGATTACAGAAAAAGACGAACTCTATGTATTTTTTGGAATCCTTCTGATAAGTGGTTACCATGTCTTACCAACAGAAGATTCATACTGGTCTACGAGTCTTGATCTCAGTTGTGATATTGTGAGTTCATCAATGAGTCGCTCGAGGTTTCGTTTGATAAAGCGATGCTTGCATTTCGCAGACAGCATAGAACTCAACCGGAGTGATAAGTATTCAAAGATTCGTCCATTATATGACTTTATGAACACCAAGTTTTGCCAATTTGGAGTGTTTTCCAAATTTCTTACTATTGACGAATCGATGGTTCCCTATTTCGGGCATCATAGTGGCAAAATGTTTATTCGTGGGAAACCGATACGGTTGGGATACAAAATATGGACCCTTTGCAGTCCAGATGGATACCCGTTCAAGCTGCAGTTGTACGGAGGGGCTCAGGATCGATCTGACAGCACTCCTCTTGGAGAGAGAATTGTCATACTGGAACCTTTACACAACCCGGAACAACATTCCGTGTATTTTGATAACTTTTTCTCCAGTTATAGTTTGTTTTCCGAACTTCGCGAGAAGAACATAAAAGCAACAGGCACCATTCGAGAAAATCGCACCGAACGATGTCCTGTTGCTACAACGAAAGTTATGAAAAAGAAAGAGAAGGGTGATTTGGACGTCCGAAGCGACGGCAATATTCTTATTTGTCGTTGGAAAGACAATGCTGTAGTTACTGTGGCATCAAATTTTGAGACTGTCCATCCACTTGGTACCGCTCGTCGCTGGGTTATAAACAACAAGGTCAAAAGAAAGACGTTCCCCAGCCAGCTCAAAATGCCTCACAAAATGCCACATTTACAGTTTCGACGTGATCTCGTCATTGCACTTTTAGCAAAGTCAAGACAACCCAATTTGAAACGCAGGCGTGGGGGACCTAGCCTACTATACCCACACCAAAGCCATTTCATATATCTGGGCAAGATTTTTTCGTCAAAGCGTATTCACAAGGTAGGTGTGTGTATTGCTCCAGAAATACTACAAAAGTGTGCAAGAGTTGTGACAAGAGACTTCATGGAAGGTGCATGGCCGATTATCATTCATAATGACGCGTTTTTTGATGCATTGAAATGAAATATCTGCATTTCCATACAGAATAGTATATGATATTATGTAGCCAACCTGTAATTGAAAAATAAACTTTGACAGATGAATGTAATGGACATGAAAATTGTTTTGCAACAAAATATTCAAATCATTCATTTCATGGAAAATTGACCGATTCACTAAGTAGGCCTATAGGTACAAAAGGATAGGCGATGGTAATTCTTTAAATGATGATAAAATACCGAAGACATCATGACATGATAAAAACATTAAATTAAATAAAAAAAAGATCAGATAAAAATGTTGCATACAATAAAAATCATCGTCAATTCTTAAAGCAATCATACTGTGATCGCAAAATATGTTCGCTTTCGACATCACAGCCGCCAACGTTCCAAAAATGGAACATTCATTTAAAAAACTAAGACAAATTTATTTTTCTTAAATTATAGTTTATTTTACTTGTTTGACCCACTAAGACATGAAAAAAGTAAAAAATAAATACAAGTTTACAATTTTTCTGTAAGCGGCGGGTAAACGGTTAAATTAATATTGAGTGCTACTCTATCTAACATACTCACTCTTTGGACCCATCTGTGATAATAAACTGTAGTAATTGTCATCATTTTCAGACATCCCCTCGGAAATATTTGTGGAAAACTAATCAGTTTACTCTAAATTATTTGTACGCGTTATAAGAATTCGTGCATTCAAGAAAGTAGTTGAAATTCATAATTTTGCTGCATTCTTTCTACCTCGTAGTAGAGCAATCAGTTATATTGTGTCATTATTGCACCATTAATAATATTAAATGCCGTTGAATTCGAACTGTAAGATTCACAACACATTCTTGCATGCCATCTTGAATAGATCAGACTCACCTTGAGTTTATCTCCAATGACTTGAAATATATCGTTATGAGTTAATAAGGTGTAGGTGAATGATTGCCGATTCTCAAGGGCATTATCAGGATCGTCAGTCATCAAAGTGCCGATAATTTCTCCAACAGCATGGGTTTCATTTACCTGGAGAGTAAAATAACATTTTCATGACAAGGATAGGAGTTCCTCTGAGGGGAGCAGTGAACATCAGCCTTACGCCATCTGTCCACTGGATTTTTTGATCACACACAACAGACAATGGGTCGAATTGGAAATCAATACACAGACAAAGAAGAATTATTCTGTTGAAGGATAACCAAAACAAACAAAAAAAATAACACTTGAATTCAGCAGTCACCTATAGTTGTGATCATTACGAATTAATTGTCATCAAGAATTACGTATCTAATGTAGAGATACTTATTTCTTTAACTGAGATAGAGATATTTTATAAACATTTCACATAGTTTCAGAAATCTGACTGCATTTTTTAAGTTCTGTAAAGTGGTGCATAATGTTTGATCGATGTGTTGTTTATTATGTAGAGTCACTCGTATTTCATTTGCGATCGACGGTGTATTATCCATGGAAGAAGAAATTACTGATAGAGCGTACTGGAGCGAGGCATGGTGTAAGTGGAACAAGCAGCCATTGCAGACTTCCATTCAACAATAATAGAAACGAAGGTATACCTGTAGGTAAACAAGTATTTCAACTAAACAATTTTATCACCGTCGGCATTGTATTTTTTCTAGCATCCACACCTCCCGGCATGATGATCATCAAATTTCTTCTAGTTTTTCACAAGCTTTTTCAAGTTTTCCTATCAATGTTAATTGCATCGCTGTTTCATGAAGTTTATAGCAAATAAAGTGTAGAAAATGATAGTCACATGAATCATTTTAGAGATCGTCAACAAATGACAAGCATGTCTACGATGATCTCAATTAAACGGTCTAGGAAGATGAGGAGTCTAGAATGTCATAATCACTCAATGCATATAATTAAAACAAATATCTGACATCTGGTGCTTATATCTAAATAGAAAATCGAATATCCGTCTCCACGTCAAAACAATAACATAAATTATCAATGTCAGAAACAAGACAATTCCACTTGAAAGGCAATGCATAGTAATGTTGTAGTTAGTTAAAGATGTATTTCGGCTATACATACCTATACGTTACTATTCTTGATATCAAACTACTAAAAGTTAAATAAAATAGTCACTTCAATGTTTTGTTTTAGTTTCTTATTAATGCATGTTACAATCTCGTCCTACGTGTTGCGATATGCAACAATACCCTGAAATACGTAGTCTTTTTTTATTCGCAAAGCATGCTTCCTCGTCATACTTCATTTTGCGCAATCTTTACCGATAATAGGTTAATAACAAAGTTGCAGGGAGATCATCTTTTCAGAGAAAGTCAGAAAATCAAAACTCCCCTTAGTCATCAAATTGTAGGCCGATGTAATGAAGTAAAAAGTATAACGTTTTAGAGAACGATGTTCGGATAGCCGCAAACGGATACGGCCGGAGACGGAATATCTCCAACAAGCATTGATAACGGCTACAAGCTGAATTCAAGAATGTGATAATAGTGGTGAAAGTTGTGGTAAATCTGTTAGAGGCCACATTAAAGGGAAGTAAGCTTGAATTGTTTTGATCGAAGCCTATAGTGGACGCGTGCACTAATTTGACTGACTGATCAGCTTTCTCTCACTTGATTTTTGTGAACAACTTTTTGCTAAGCGTGAACAGTTTAAAGAATAGAATATTCTTATATTTGATAAATGGATAAAAAATGCAGGTGATTGTTTTATAACATGAGAACGGCATCGTCTATGTTCAAAAGTTCTCTAATAATTTTATTTACGAGCTTTCAGATGATTCACCCTTCCTCAGGCACAGCAAGCTGAGATATTAAAAAATTATCATTAAAAAAATTATCATAGAAAATATCAGATAAAACAAGCGTCTGCTCTGACGGATATTTACAGTTCAGACTGTAAAAAACTGTGAAAATAATTTTAGCAGGTAATTTTGACGGATATTTACGGTTTACAGTGTATGCGTTCCCGTCTAAAAGAACACGCATTATCGGGTGCATCATTGGTCTACCGGCACTTAAAAGAATTTCATAGATATCCATGTCCATCGGTGAGTAGTCTTCAATGGAAAGTGTTACATACAGGTCTCACGAATACTCAATTGCATCGAAGCATCGAGTTGTATGAGATTAGAACTCTCAATCCGGACCCAAATGTTCAGTTGTAATCGCTGTTTTACCCTTTGCATGACTGAGCCTAGTGCGAAACGTCGCGTGTATTTTTTGATATAATTTCTCGGTCGTAGAATTTGGAATTTTTTGATATATTGATAACTTATTCCGACCGATGAAGTTGAAGGACTTCACTGGATTGGCAATTCGCAATCTCAAATAAAATCATCGACGAGAACTTTTGTCATTGGAGGATTTACTTTGGACATTGAAGATGAAAATTAGAAAATCGCCTGAAGCATCTTGTGCAGGCAAGCTGGAATATCATACTGTCCAGGATAACTTGCATCAGGCTATGAAGATCAAGCACGCAAAAATTGGGACCGGAAGTTATAAATCTGTCGTCACAGGATCAACTTTTTCTTTCATGTGGCCTACAAACTTGGTTAACGATCAATTAAGCAGAAAGCATGCTGTCTCCGAAGAAAGACAGAACAAAGAACCAATACAAGACACACAGTATCATAACAGAGTCCAGGCCAGCTGAATCCCATCTATGCTCAATCGCTCTTGGAGAACTTTTTGTTTTGTCGACGTCCCAAGAAATGAATTGTATTTCAGCAAACCGAAAGTGAGTGTGTGATGAAAGCGTCTGAGCGTTCACTGCGTTTTTCTTCTTTCAGCTTCTTCCAACGGAGTTTTCCAACATCCGAAATTCATTCAAATGTTCTTTCTAAGTGACAAAGTTATCTGAGATCTGCTATTCAAAGACAAAGCGGCATTACTGCATCGTGACTTGACTTTCCAAGTTCACTTTATCTTAGTTTCCTTTTTTACTCCATGTTTTCTAGTTTGTTCGTTTGAATTTACTGTATTTAGATTAGTCACATGCATGTCACATGTCGTGAATACAATATAAATTGAAATCGATCAATTTTCATAAATATTCATACAAGTGACATCTATCAGGTGGATCTTACTATGCGTAAAAATTTAAAGTTATGCAGCATTACATCACTGGACCGCTTTCTCAGAGTCCATACTTGTGCCATCATAGTTATCTTATCTCCTCTCTAGGCTTCGATAGCTTTACATGTATAGCATCCGACTTCTATGGGATCAAGGTCAGACTGCTCAACATTGCACGTTCATGTATCTAAGTTAGCCAAACAGCATCACTGTTTCAAAGATTTCAAAAGCAATTAGAGATATCATTTGCAGTATAAAGTAGACAACATTTTGTTTACTGATTTTTTTGACTTGTGTACCAAAAGCATTTATTTCTTTATTGACGGGCAAACATTTCATCGTGAATATGTCAAGATCAATAGTTCCACCTGGTGTGTTCTTCGGAATTACCACGTTGGGGTATCAAGAGCATATCGGAGAACATGTAATACATCGAGTGCGACATGACATTCCATCTCTTCCACCGCTAATTGATAATGCTTATCTAAAAGAAGCGAAGGTCTATCAGATTTATAGAAGAAAAAAAGCAAAACCAGAGCCAGTGGAATCAAAGTCAGATCACAGAGAAGTTAATTTGTATATGAAACATCCGTTTGGACCTTTGGAAACTTATCGATATCCTTGTGTGAACTCAAATCAAATGGGTTGGTATCACAAATACGACCCAATTGAGAAAAACATTCCGTGGTATAAGCAACCGTTGTACCATAGAAAAAACTGTGCAGAAACAAAATTTGTGAAGGATTGCCTGCAAAAAGATAGAGGATATAGAGCTTTCTAAATGTCATATATTATTCATGACCTTGATTTAAGAACTTGGAAATGAAAATGCACGTCTCGATGTAAATTTTGTGAGCATTGATAAGCAGATATTTGTTGACTTAGAATTTTATGAGATATCCGCTACTGGGCTCGAAGAATGAACTAATTTCATAAGAACTTTTTTAATGGAATAAAGCATCTAGCATTTAATGAGCAAATATATGTAGACTGGGAGTGATTTTGTTCATGTAGGCATAATTGACAGTTATAGCGCATTACTGCAAAGCATGAATGAAAGATGTATATCGTATTATCTGTATTTCAGTACATATTCTACATTTAACCAGGAATGAGCGTGATTCCAAAATCTCAGAATTCGAATCTCTTTAGGAGCTTGTCGACTGCTAGAGATCTAGTATGGAGCTCTAGATTGTGCCTATATATTAAACAGATATAAGGAAAACAAGATTAATAGTATATACATATAAGTTGCTACATGCAGCATGTTTATATATTGAGCTACATACAAATCAAAGATATTATAATAGTAAGACTGGCAACGACCCCCAAATCGTCGGGCTCGACCAAGTCTGCATTTTTATAAAGTTGAAATATTCGACTGTAATTAGACAAATGATTCAAAACTAAGGATAAGATTAAAACTGCAAGTGAGTTTATCACTACAAATACAAGAAAACGGGTGCAAGTGAACAGGAGATGTCTCAAGACGTTTTCCAAGGTTTATTTAGAAATGCAGCTACAAATACACGAGCCTGCATCGACGAAATGTTTGTCCTTGTCATTGAAGACACCCTTACTTCGCATTAGGAAAGTGAAAATTGGCAAAATATACTCACAAAACTATCCTCTCTTTAGCCATGTAAAAAGATTACGTTTAAAAGCAGCTGTCTTTCGACCACAGGACCATACCAGTTGATGCTCGTGGTGCGGTCACATTGATCAACTATTGCGTCTTAGCTGATCTAACTGCGCAATTTAAGTTATCAAATTATATTAAGCTAAAAATTAACAATGAATCCTCTGTGAATACTGAAGGCCTCAGCCACACTGCAAACTTTTCCTAGCGTTTCCGAGCAGAGCATTTTGCAGCAAATATAAAGTCATTGTTGTAGACTGCCACACTGCGGGTAAAGCAAAGTAGAGCAATTCATGCCTTGTGGACATATATTTGCTCGGGCCGCTAGTGCTTGCTTTGCTTTTTCAGTGTGATTGAGGCCGAACACGACACGAGTGACAAAGCTCAACGCAACATGAACCACGATCGCATTCGTGTCACGAACATGGACCTTTGAAGTTCATCGACCATGTTATGTGAAGTTACAATGAATGAAGTTCGACAGAATTCAAGATAGCCGAGAGACGCATCCGTTTGTCACGAAATATAGTACCTGGTAATGTAAATAGCTTCTATAAAATGTACACGAAATCATTCGGAACCAAGTTTTGACTTTGATCGAAGGTTTATCTTCAATTATAAAATATTTGTCCTGTTTGAGAAGTTGATTAAAAACATTCGGTTTAGAATTGTAGTTTCTTATTTCTTCATGGTCATTTTCAAGACGAAGACATATTCAAGTCGAAGTATTAACAGACATTTTGAATTCGGTTTAGAAATCGAAATCCAATGCTATTTCTCCACGTGTTTGCAACACACATTATTAGACATTTGAGAAATTCAATGACAGCCAATTCAATACAACAGTCATTAAGAAGAATCGCTCTATCAGTTAATGAAATCTCACCTCAGTAGTTGTTAATTGAATACTTTTGGGGACTTCATTTGTGTCCGTGATAATCACGGAAAACGTGCGACTAATGGAAGAACTGGCGAATTCAGCAGAAAGTGTTAATGTCATCAACTTTTGTTTCCCTTCAAAATCCAATTTCGCTGTTGGGGACACCTGAAAAGAGAGAAAAACAAATTTACGCTATCCGGATGCTCCACTACCATAGAATTTCTGATCCTCTTGTGGATTGCAATCTGGAATTTAAATTTTGTGGTTCCCGTAGCGCAGCAGTTAAGTCACTGGTCGAACTCTTTGAAAGTCGCTAGGAAGTGCATGCGGACAACAAGCAACGTTCCAACTAAAACTGACTATGACAGTCCTTCAAATCTAAATGACAGAGTAGTGACTCACACCAGAGTTGTAACCGGTCCGGAATTTTCCAGACCTTACCGGACCGGCGAACGGTTATATCTCTGACTCACACTTGAAGCATCCCTTGCGCTCACATTTGTGTGTGTATTCAACAAATATGTTTGGATTGCTGCCCTCCATTCCATGCATCTGAGAATAAATACAAACATGAAAATGTAAATACAGTTTCATGGAAGCAGTTCCCTCGAAAACTTCTCAACAGCCATAAATGCGAATACATTGAAGAATTAAAAAGACACCAGCTAATGCAAAACATCGTGCAACTTGATTTCGACGATATTATTTCCACAAATACGTCTTTCGATCATATTGCAGTTTATTTAGCAATCCTCTATTTCAAAATGTTCACTTCTAAAAACGTTGAGCTTGTACATCACGTTTGCGACAAGAAGTACACGCATGCTGCAAAAGCTCATACTTTATTTTGCGGCATATCTCATGACGCATTCCTAGAAAAATGTACTCACCCATAATTCTTGATTCTTGACAATGAAGTTGTCATTATTGGTCGTGATTACATAACTTCCACTTGTTGTGTCTGGATCTTCAACTTTCAATCCACCAACACGAACATCTGACATGCCTTCTTCTAATTCTATTTCTGTCATTGAAGGATCGATTATATTCAAAGCCTGTTGAGGGAAATAATCATTTTAATGGTCAATCAATAAGCAAAAAGAGAAATTCAGGCACTAGAGGATGTTCTTTACAAAACAGTGGAGTCAAGGATCATTATTTCCAAATGGTGAGCTGTTGAATGAACTGGAACTACTTGTGAAATGACGCGTTTGTTCACAACGTGGATATCATTTACGCTTGTCATAAATGACCAGATAGACTCTGGTATATTCCATTGCAAATAACGACATCAGTTTTTTCTGCATGTATAGTCATTGAAGTTGCCATGGTATTATTCAATGAACTAATAGAAACTATCAATCTGCTTTGCATTTTCTGTGATCATCAAGTCTTAACACAATAGTAGAGAAGTAACGAAAACAGTCGCATTTTAGTATTTTGCGGAAATCACCAAAATCGTGCGAAAAACACAATATTTCCTCAACTCTTGAAATATTTATCATTTTCAGACTATATTAACAGCAATAATGCGTGTAAGTACTAGCAATGAATGACATGACATCATGGAGATGTACAGAAGCGAAAAACACGGCAACCGCGGTTTATTACAGGTTTTGCGGTTATCTTAATGTGTAATTTATTCTGCAAGAATGCAATATGTTGTCCGATATGTTGATGTTGTACGCGTTGAAGAATATTTCGTGTGAGCAATAAATTTTAGATAGATTAGCATCCTTGGTTTTGCCGCTGCTCGGTCTGAAGCTAGCAATGTGAAGAATGCGTGCACAAAATATATTCTGGTTTTGCTCTAACATTATTAATACAATTCTGTAAGCGAATTTGATAATGTAACTTTCATCAAATGAATTAACATGCTGGTATGATGAATAGCTATTCATTAATTTACTCACAGCTGCCGCCGATTTGGTTATTATTAAATCAATCTATAGATGAATCATTACTTATAGACTACAGAAATGCACAACTTTCTTCATTTTAACCAATGAATGAGCATCAACTACCGTGTGTCAACACTACAATCTTCTGATATACCGAAAATTCAGCAGTTGATTGATTTCCTACAGAAAATTTGTATTTAGAATATGAACTTCTGTATTCAGTAAAAGTGATACATAAAAGTATGTTGTCTGAATCAGTTCAAAATTGTCCTTTCACGCCGTATTTTCACTAAACAAGCATCCTGTTTTACTACACGGTTAGCCATCCTATTCTCAGACTTCTTTTGTTATGTGTTAGAAGAAGCACCAAAGTGGTATTGGATCCTATCAAAATGTTGTAGGCTTTGATAAAAACAATGCTTGCCATCTGCTCATTTCTTATGAATTAAATTTTTAGTTTGTGATTTGATTGTCTCGATCTTTCAGCGTTTGGACACAGACACTGTGTACATTGATGGCGATCGGCAATGCCAAGGGAAACAAGTCGATGAGAGAGAATATTATGACAGTAACGAGACGTAAAACTTGCAAGAAGTAGAACTGAAGGAGCTTATGTTGAGTAGCGATGCAGTCTTGTCCATTTGGTTTTTGTCAATTGCTTTATGTCGATTTTGATTGGTATTAGTTGAGAGATTATCAATTCTATAGTTTCATATCATTGTACATATATTCTATGCACAACAATGAAAAAAACTTCTTAAACATACAGCTCTATTTTATGATGTTTGAAAGTAACAGAGGCAAGCATGCCGGCACGTAAAAGGGGCAGCATGGGCAAGGATAGAAAAAAGGCATTTTGCATATGCACACCTATATACCAGAAATTGGACTATTTTATACGCCTTTATTTATTTAAATTATATAACCATAGACCAGGAAGCACTTACTAGTTTCCCTGCCGCGCGAATCGCGCGGATTTCCATACTAGGCGTGGTGTAGAACGTTGTGGATCGAGCTTGATTTCATTACATCGGAGCATGATAATCATCGCATTGCAATAACAATTAGCTGCGGTAGGAATAGTTCCGTAGTTCATAGGTTATTAGTCCATAGTATTGCATGTTCGCATCGGTATCGGCACCTTTATTTGTATCTCAAGTATGGGAACTTTTATTTGAAAATTTTGACTTTATATGTGATTTTTGAATTAGTTTTCTTCTGCTTAAATGAATACGGAGTTCAAATGATCTTATATAGAGGTTTCTTTTAACAAATGCATAAACATAATGCCATGATTTAACAATATTATAAGTAGGCTCTAGTCCGATGAAATAACGTGTGAAAATATGAGGCTTATAGAATAAGGAGAATTTAAAAATATGACAATGTGATATAACCGAAATCGAATCATATATTGTAGGTTCTATATACACTTTTACGTACAGTGACTTAAACTTGATATTCTTAATGTGTACTTAACTGTAAGGTTATTATTATTCACGACACCGGTATCCAGCTTTGATACGGAAAATATTCAAAAATAAAATATTTGATCAAACAATATAATCTAAACCTCTGTGATAACTCTAATAATATAAACAAGAAAAACAAGAGCCAGATCAGAAATGTCCAAAGTATGAGAGTCTCTTTTCATTGAATTTGATGAATTCATCAGCAACGGTGTGTACATGTATATTAACATCGTCCATGTGATCCTTATGCAATACTGCAAACAAGATATTGTTAAGGTGGTTTGGTCCAGTCCTGGCTCTGGTCCATGTTTTCAGGCGTCGCACTGCGCTGAAACTTCTTTCCGCTGTCGCTGAGCTCATGGGTACTGTGCAATAATATTTCAGCAAGTCGTGGGTAATTTTGCAAGCTTTTTTCGTCATTGGCATTGCGTTAAATATATCACAAATTGTTGATATCTTTGTAACCATCTTTATTCTTGGTTTGATCTGTTCATTTCTCATTTTGAGGAGGACTGGCAAACCCTTTAGTTCTTCTTCAAATTCTGCTTTGCGAGATTGTTGAAGCTTCATTACTCTGGACACAATTGGAAATATTTTGTCAAATGATTCCTTCTCGAGCTTGCCATTTACAGAGTCTATCAGGGTTATTTCAATATTTTCTAATATTTTCAAATCATTTTGGGAGAATCTTTTCTGCATTGCTCCGTCGATCAAATTGATCAAATCAAAATATTTCTGGGAAAAAGATTGGAACGTTGTATCCGGTGTATCAATATCAGGCAGGTCTGTCATTTCGGACTATGGCAGTTTTCTTTTTCTCTTTTCCTTTCTCTCCATGATGCTATCTGTAATTTCGTATCTGTAATAATTAATGCTATCATGTTGATCAACTTGCCCACTCTGTCAAACAAAAGGCGACACATATTAACTTGTCCATCCTGTCTAAAGGAAACATCCTAATTGAAGTCACTTACAGCGTACTTGAAAAAAGGGCAATATACGAGCGTAATATACTGTAGGTAATTAAACAAATTTGCCCATCCCGTGAAAAGTCAATTTGCCCCTCCTTTGCCCACCCTGCTCACCCCGTGCCGGCATGCTTGAATAGAGGGGACAATGAAAACGGCAATTTGTAAAACGAAAGCAACTCAAAATTCCTTTTCAAAAATAAGCAAGTCAAAACATTTCTCATTTTCAAACCAATCAACCGGAGCAACCTTTACCGTACAAAATACCATCCATTATGCAGCTACTGAGAATTTGATTTTAATAGATCACTTATTCACCGACTATCAAGTCAAAAGGTATGATTTAGGAAATGAAGTTTATATATTTCTTCTTTATCAACCGCTCTAGCGACACTTTGCCGCGTTAGCAGATTTATCTACTTATTCAATTGATTGGCTTAAAAGTTAAAAACATTTTGCTGTTCTTGGAGTAATGATTAGTTTTTAGTTGTGCTTAATTTGCTAATTAAATTTGCGAAAGTGCAAAAGGAATTATGCAGGAAGCTATTATTTTCCATTTCCTTCCATTATATTGCCTTTTAAAGTCATTTTGATCAGATTTTTGAAAAGTTTTGCTTAAATATTTCTACCGAAATTTTGGGTTGCTTACGCTTTACAAATTACCTGCAATAGTCATGATTTATGTTATGTTGATCATTTAGAAATCAAGAGCTCCTATTTAGGTCAACTGTTGACAGTTACCAACAATAATAATTATTGACAGCCACTGCTAGACAACATAAAACATCTGACTTATAGAAAAACGTCACACTATAATGGCAGCAGTTATATAAGCAATACTCTAAAAATACTCTTAAATTATGGATTATTGTGGGGTGCATTCGGGAAACAGTCCGATAGCCAGATCGACATGCATTCAATCAACGCATTCAAATCAGCATGGATATCTCATGGATTTAAAGTGGAGAGATGGTAGACTACTTGATAATCCAATTCAGAATTTGTTGTATGATAAAACACCAGTTTTGATTGCTTTTGAGTTTCTGCAGGTAACGAGGCCGAAAATGAGACTTTCACAGAATTACACACACCCTATGTCTACTATGAATCTGCGCGTCTGCAGAGTTCTAGTTAGTATCTCTTCTTGTCGGACAAGTCAAAGAAAAACAACCCATCAACAAGTCCAATGGGATGCAGATTTTGAAATTTTTGGCAAAACTGAAATTTTCTGTGTTTTCTCTTAATAAATGAGAAGTAGTAAGTCTGCAGCCATAATTGTCAGTTTGATATGTCTTCAGGTCATTTCTTATCATGTTCATGAACATCTACCTATGCAACTACATACAGCTTTGGCAAGCCTGATGGCATGTTGGCCCACTGTATCCACATTCGCCTACATTCTCATACATCGCCGATCAGAAGCATGATAATGCCACATACGAATGATAGGAAATGACCGAAAGACATTCCATGTCAAAAGTTATGGCTCAATACTTAGTATCCACTTTTCAGTTGATTAGAGAAAACATAGAAAATTTCATCTTTGCCAAAAATTTTAATGTGCGTCTTCTTGGACTAACATGTGCTTTTCTTTAATCCTGTCTGACAAGAAGAGGAGCTCATTAGAACTCGGAAGACTCTCAGATTCGTAGTAGGCAAAGAATGCAGACCATTCCGTCAAAGTCTCATTTTCGGCCTCGTTCCCAGCAGAAACTCCCTCTGGCTGCCTGACTGAAAGTGCGATATGCCAGACTTGCTGTCCCAGATATTTGCTTTCGCACAAATGAATAACCTTCTACGAGAACTTTGCGTCTTACACTAGCAGGTTCATCCACGTCTCCAATTTGCAGTCTGAGACTTCCTGACACTAAATGTCCAGCAGCATCTGTGACATTGGCGGCAAATGTGATGACTGTTGTTGATTCAAAATCCAGAGCTGTTGAATTTTGCACAGTGACCTTGCTGCTGCACACATTGGATATTCCGCTATTTTCCTGCAAGAAAAATGAAATAACAGAAGACTTTTAGTTCATGTGAATATCAGATTCAGTATTAAATTTTGAGACTAAATGATTTTTAATGATCCTGAGTACTATTGGGGAATATTCGCTGTCGCTATGGGTTACAGCGAAAGCAATTGACAATCAAATTTGATTGAGGTAATTGATGAATTTCGATCAAATTTCAGTTATTCATCCCTTCATATCAGCCTCAATTTGCTAACATTTTGTTGATGTGAATTGCTTTCCTACATGAAGTAGTTTCAAATTTCTAATTCAAGTTTCTTCAAATTTCTGTGGGTGTGCAGAAAGTTGTTAATAATGAATGATCGAAAATTTAAAATTGAATTGCGAAATGCTAAATATCCTCGCACACATACCTCATGTCTTCCTCCTCACTTATTCCTTTAACGCTCGTCTTCTAGGCTCCGCTAGGTTGGCTTGTCTCTCCTGATGACCATCGTCCAGTTCGGTCTGTCATATGAATGTCTTGTTCTTTGAGTTGGAGTTTACGGCGCAGTACCAGGTCTTTCTCGGTCTTCCGGATGATCTCTGCTCTTCGATCTTCATCCTAAATACTTTCCCGATCCAATCCGTCTCCTCCCTACACCGAAGGTGTTCAATCAATCACAGACGTCCTTATCTTTCGACCGAGATGGAATAAAGTCTCATTGATTGTATAAGCTCTTCATTTGACGAGGGTGGTATATAAGGCTTTCCCTTCAATTTGAGTGCGGAGCCTCAGAAGTAAGGAATGCCGACAATGCTCGGAATTTTCTCAAAGCAGATCCAATGCGCACTGTAGGTGCGAGTAACTAAGTCACCAAATTCCATGGGATGGTCTCCAAGGTCAAATCAGTATTGTATGTCGGAAGGATTATACACTATACTATAAAAAACCTGCAACGATCTATTAATACATTGCATCGGCAAAAGTCAACAAGTCAGCCGACGGAAAATGCTCATAGCATAATTTTCAGCAAAACTGTGAATGTAACTGAAAATAGTCTTCTTGCAGCAAATTTATCCTTAGTTAAACAAAGTCTACAAACCAGGGAACACATTGAACAAGGAAAGCGGGATGAGATTTCCATAGAAATCTAACTTTTCCATTCACTTAAGTCAGTGGGACTAGAAGGACAACAGTTATCAGAAGTTTCCAATGTCCGTTCAAGTCCTCTGATGTCATCATGGAATGTCGAATGTCCATAGTTACAGCTTCAATATAAGAAATTCATAAAAGTTAATATCATGAGCTTATGAACAAAATTTGCGAAGATCTTGAAGTTTTAGTGACTACATAGATTATTACACGCAGCTCATGCACATTCAGAAAAGGCTATCAGAATCTGCCTATCTTGCTTCAACTTACTGCACACTCAAGATCTCCGCAATTCACAGCACTAGAATTGCATTGAATTCTCAATGTATCTCCGCGATCTGGATCACTAACAAAGATATTTCCAACCACTGTTCCTGCCACCGAATTCTCTTCCACCGTCAAGTCGGTATTTTCTGTTGTTGCGCTGGTGGAGATGCCGTACGGAGACTCGCCGACATTCCGAACTTGAATTGTAAAGTCCTGATTTATCTGTGAAAATAATTTCAAATATTATGAATGGTGTTCATATTTCCAGCATCTCAATATCTTGTTGAATTGGAATATGATGGATATGTATTTCTATTTTCATCTAATTACTTTCGTCTACTCACTCGACAATGTCGAGAATAACATTTCATAAAACAAAACCAGGCCGAAGAAGTTGAAAGGATTTGTTGTCAGACGCGTTTGAGTACGCATCCTACCATTCTCAGTGACAAATACAATAAAGAATATATACAAGGGAAAGCACTATCAGACGAATTTCAATTTTTTATGCGTTCAAACAAAATGTTAATTTTGAAAATGAATTCGAATATTTCGATTGAAGGTTGTTGTTTATGAGTGGTGATCATTAATGGGGGATTTTATTATGAGAGGTTCTCCTATGCGTGTATGCGTAGGGCAATGAAGGATAGAGAATAACTGTTCTGATGGCGGATGAATGTGTAGAGAGATTTCCGACGATAGTCTTCTTTTGACAAGCTCCTTGATGCGAGTATATATGCGGCGACGAATCTCTCCTACTCTGGACAATGTTCACATATAAATAAGGACGGAATCGCATCTTTGTGACAACGTAAATACATTGGAGGCTGATATTATTTTGGTCTCTTTCAGTAGTCTGTTTATTGTGTGAGCTTTTCTTTCAATTTTTGCATGGGTACCATCGATGCATGGCAGCTTCCAGTAAATCGCTTTTTTGGATACTTCATTAATTTCAGCTTTTAAAGTGGTCACTTGGATAAAACAAATTGTCTGCAAAGATTCTGATATGCTGTATTCTAATGTCATCATGAGTGATTGGATTTAGATTGTCAATGTACCTCTCAAAGACGCTACGAGAGCCAGTTTGCATAAGATTTAGAAAGCAGACTTAGTCCAGCACGAAGTTCATGCAGGGAGAGTGACCGAAAGCTAGGCCTTCAAAGAATGTTTATCCTTTGGCTGCCACGAACCTGCTCGTCTATAAGTGTACCACGGGTGCTCAGACAAGATCAAGGGAAAACACATGTAGATTCAAGGGGAAGGAGATTGAAGTTTTTGAAAAATAACGCTTTTCGGTGTTTTTCTTCTGTGCTTAAGAAAGAAGCACCATAGTAAAGCAAAAAAGTTTTTGCATGAGATGTCTTCAGGTGGCCTTCTACATTAGTCATGCACATTTGTCAATGAACCTAAGCACATTTTGATTCAGCGGCCTTATTTATGTCGGGAAGCTTAGCAATTTGATGACATTGGCATCACACTTCTTTCACATTCTTGCTTTCATCATGCCTATTTTGTATTTCGTTGAATTCAGGCAGTTCACCAATGAACATTCAGGTCTATTGACTCGATGTACCACGATGTACGTGTACATGCAAGTTAAGGTATGCTTACATTGAAACTTTGACTTGTAAATGCACTAAATTTGCTTCAATTTCATCATTACCTAGGGGGACATGACAAGATCGTGCAGGTGCACCCGCTGACAGTGGTAGGCGACGTTAATCGATTCCGTTCGATTTATCTTGCGATGGAATCAATCGCGCAATATTTTTTGCAAAGTGACTTCTTAATGAATTTGCTTCATGGGGAAGAAATGAGACTATTTCCCTATTAGGTCTTTCAACATTTGAGTAATTTGCACTGAATGTCAGTTTGACACCTACGTAGCCACAGCTGTGGGCGTTCGTACCTGAGATAATGGCTAGATTGAGATAGAGTTAACATCTGACGCCAATTTTCATAATAATATAGATAGATGCCTGATTTACACTTGTGAGCCAACCCAATAACAGTCACGCTCTCATATAACCAGCTATGCATCTGCTAATATTTTGTAAGCATTATTATAGGCCTAAAGGTTTTGAATTAATTAATACATGCAATTTTGCTTATTATGCAAGATTGATGAAAGGAGTGGAGTAAATGCCAACAGGTATGTTTGATAAGATATGATTGATAAAGACCATAAGAGTCATAATTCGGAAATAGAAGTGCAAGCGTTTGAAGTGTGTCGAGAACTTGAGTGTCCTCGTGTCTCGCTCACTCTGTTCCCTACGTTCCGCCTATAGTTGAGTCAAAACGATGCTGCTGACCGTATCCGGATATCATTTAAACTACTTCGTCAGTGGCACAAGCAAGGTGGTAATTTTAGTGGAAGACTTTTATACCTTGTACATGACCTTCCGTGTTTTCTGATTCATACTGCTGTATTTCCAACATTCACAACTACAGTATCGCAGTGATAAGTAGTAGCAATAATTTCTGAGTATTAATTAGTAGAGACTCTGAATAGGCTAAGTGTCTCATAATCTCAATTTTAATGGAAATTGTCAAATGCAAAATGAAACTAATGGTGTAGAAATTATAAAGAAAGGCAATTTGTAAACTTCAAATCACTGAATTTGAGAAAATCTCAAAGTGTTCAGAATCACTTATTTTTCGATTAATCGTTCACTGAGTCGTGGGATCCGGAATCGCAACCGCCACTGCCTGCTGATTAATATTGAAGCTGAAGAGAGCGAGACGAGGCAGTCGCTTATTTTCCTTATGACTCATTGCTTCTCGTATTTCGATTTTTCAAGCACACCATTATTGTTGTTTAGAGTCAGCGCGTTTTTTTGTACAAAACTTGAATCTTTGTCTTTATGCAGCGATACCAATAACTCCTTTTAGACATCGAGTGAGCATTTAGTAATTTCTATTTCTCTTTTTCAATTATTATCGAATTTGTAATTTATGCTTGTTGAATGTTGTTGAATTGAGAATGATGCATGTGCGTGAGGAAATTTTCTACCTGCATATCTAAACTTTTGCAAATCAGGCAAGTAGGCCTAGCATCTGAATTAGAGACGACAATTTGAATTCCAATGATGTCTGCAACTTGATTTGACCTCGTCTGACCCCATCGTCTGAGCTGATAGGTCAATAAACTCATTTCGCGACCACACCTGAAAAGGCAACATCCCTTACACAAGCATGCTTGACATAAAAAAGGTGCACTGGGTCGTGGGAAGGTTTAAAGAGCAGTGGATGAGACGAAGACTGCGAGAGTAAAATGCACAGACGAGTAAGTAACAACGCGTCGAACAGACAAAGTCAGATCAAGCTGCTGACATCGCTGCATGTCAAGCTATCGCCTCAATCAAACAGTGCTCGTCCAATTTGCAAAAAGTGTTGCATGTGGTTAGAATAGACAATAATATAAGTGGACCTGAAGTTTTGTGACTACTGATGGATTTTTACAGATTTTTGTGGGTTAGATAACCCGTAAGTACCGTGCATCTAAATGAAAAGGCATGTTAATATTGTGCCACCGTCGTACTACATGAAGTCTAACTTAAGTTCTAGAGGTTTTCTTGCCATCAATTTATATGTCGTCCAGGGACATCTTTCATTTCACTCACCGAGGCTCCTGCATTGTCACTACATTGAATGCCGACAATCAGTGACGACTTTGACTCAAAGTCCAACGCCTGATTCGTTTCCAACTTCAAGTTTGAAACCCGGAAAGCTTCTGTTCCTTCAGCTGTGCACGTCACGGTGTCCCCTGTGTCTTCATCTGTCACTGATAATGTTCCAACAACAGTGCCAATCACAACATTCTCATCTACCGATGATGATGATAAGAGAATCGCCGTCGGTTTGTCATTTGTATTTGAGACGTCTATCTGAGAGAAAAACGGCAACGGGTTAAAGCGAAAGAATATTTCAATTGCTCAATAGCCAAACTTTTTGAAAAAAATATTATTGGCCAAAAAATATTTTACTGTACACTGAGAAAAGTACCTGTGTAATTTTTGTGCAATTCGCGACTTTCCGGTCTAACGACGCATTTTCATAGAGCATATAATTGCATATTAAACAACAAGAATGCATGTGTGACTACCACTTTCTTCCTCAGAGCAATATCGAGAATACCTGCCTTGGTCAGATGATCTGCAAGACGTGTTCACATCGCCTCTATAGTGATCGTGCGCAAGAAATGATTTATCTGTATAGCGAATGAAAGACATTTACTAGCAACTTTGCAAGTCACTGGACAATTTGAACAATGAAAACAATGATCACAGTTCATTGATGACTCGGTTTTCATAAATGGGAAATGTCTTTACTAGAAAAACTTTGCCGTTGCTGCGTACTACATTAGTTACAGAGGTACGGGTGTGTGCGCACACAATCAACTTTAATCTGATTCATGAAATTCTATCATTTCCTAAAGCGATGTTCTCTTGAGGTTTTTTTTGTCTGGCACATATTTGTATTTATGATCTTCTACCCAAGAATATTTGACATTTACTGCGATAAAAATGAGAATTAAAATGTCGCTAATATCAATTTTTTTAGTCCAAAGTTTTGTAGTTGCCGTATCTACTGTTTTCATTATACCTTTTATACTTACCTACCATTTATATTCTTATAATTGTTTATTCCTAGTATACTGGCGGATAATGCCCCTGATCCAATCTGATCATCCGGTTGTAAATGCAGTCCAGTTGTAGGACTGCAAATGCCAACTTTCATCCCAACAATTTTATTACTTCCTGTGAAAATTATTATATTCTCATTGTGCTATAACTACGTACATGTACGAGTATATCACATCATTCATATCATCATAGAAGAATTCTAAACAGCATTATTTGATATATAATTTAGTAGAAGATTAATGAAGCAGATTGAATTGACCATGAAATTCCGCAATTTCCAATCTGAAAGCCTTTTTCGTTAAAATTAGGTCTTCAGCTGAAATATTACATGATTCCAACAGTTATCTTGCTCATCGAAAGAGTTATGTTATGCAAACGATGAGAAAATGAAGTTCCAACGCCTTACTTGCATTGGAAAAGCTTTTTGTATAGGTGGACTGCCTGAATCTGTTACTTCAATATCCAAAGTGAAAGATTTTAGATTCTCAAAGTTCAAGGTGCAGCTTTCACCCTTCAATTTGCATTCAGCTGCATCGTTCACCACTTCCAGTTTGTTGCCTACAACACGGAATCGGCCTTCACCGTTCGTCTTCAGCTCAATAGTGTGAGTCTGTCCTTTGTCAGGATCATCAACCGTCAGAGTTCCAACCAACGTTCCAGTTATAGAGTTTTCAGGAACCTGAAAGGAATACGTCATCATTAGGGTCCCATTATGAGTTTCCTATCCATAGCGCATGCTCACCGTGTTACTTGAGATTTTTACACCTGTAGCCTCTTCATTCATGTCCATTGTTGTAACTTCAACACTTCTCTGTACGATTAAACCACTTGTATCGGAGACGTTGACAGAAACAGTGCTGGAGCTCACGGACTCAAAATCAATACCTGAAATATGAAATGGCTACTTACAGCAAGTGAAATGATTCCTTTTTGTACCCAAGTTTTACTACTTAAACATGATTCGCAAACATTATGGAAGTAATTTAGCAGTCGAACACTTCTGTGAGTAATATCTAATGGTGTCGTATTTTGTCAAAGTATGGATCATAATGTATTGTTTAACATCAATATCGACTTATACTATTCAATATAGCGCTACATGTACATGCAGTTGTGTAAAATATTTAGCTTCATTAGATTTGTTCGAATACATAATGGAGACGAATTGATTCTGGATGCTTATTTCAAAAATGAAAACCATGAACAGTTTATGCAATGCAAATGCCAAACTGCTCCTGTTCATGATATCAATGCTAAATATAAGGAAGAAAGGTTTAGTATGTACCGTAGATGGTAAGCACATATGAAGCAAATTGATGAGCCCTTGCTGCCTTCACAATTTCTTTAAATCTCTCAGTAGCTATCAATTATTAATGCATCTATCAATCTAGTTTGTGCCATTCCGAGATGTAGTGACGAGCCCTTGTAGGGCGAAACGCAGCGTCTACGGCTGCCAATGAATTTTCGTGTTTAAATTGTTGAAGCCTGAGGACATCTTCTTTTGATTCTATCAATCAATAGCTACAGATTTTGACAGAAAATGAGTTGGGAGAAATATTTTGTAAAAGTGCCTTCCCTGATGTAGCATCCCATTACGTTTCGACATACGACTATTCCTAATCAAGGAAATAATGGATGTGATCCTAGCTTAGTTGCAAAATCCTGTGAAAATTTGAAGGAACTCAAAAATCGATAACATGATCTTGAGCAAATTTAACCGGAAAGGCTTTTAATACAAGTTCATCAGTTTCACATAGCTGTCACAAATTATGGCAGAAGGTTTTGTTGGTGTGCTACCCTAAGCAGATAACTGAAAGGACGGATATCAGCACATTCATCGAAAATTAACTTAATTATGAATGCACTAGACAGGATGGTGTAGTCTAATTCGTCCATCGTTCATTTTGTTTTCATACTGATCTCCCGTGATTTAATTGAGTTCTACAAATTTGAAAACGTGATTTTCAATGCCCCAATCTCAAATTCAGATCACCATGTTATATACATTAAGCCTACAACTCCGGCTATGGCAAAAATGGAGGCAAAAGATAGTTATTGTCGTATCCAAAGAATCTATGACTTTAGACAATCTAATCTAGATGCTCTTCGTTGCTGTTTGTCTGAGATCGATTGGGAGAAATATATTGACCCTACGATGAATGTCAGTGACATGCATGATACTTTCTGCAATATCATACTCACTGTGATGGACTTTACCATTCCTCAGAGGTCGGTTCAAATGTCACCAAGGGATAAAGAGTGGTTATCACCCCTTACTAAATCGTTAATCGACCAACGTTGGGAGGCATACAGGAAAGGTGAATGGGAAAAATATAACAGTTTGAAGATAAAAGTCAAGCAAGAAATCTATAAATCTAAGCAAATGTATATCAAAAGAATGAAGCAAACCAGTCATGGTATATGGAAAACAGTAAAAGAAATAAGCGGTAAGAACCAGAATGGAAATTGGGATAATCTGTTGAGCGAAGATTACGGACCTTTAGAATTATCAGAAGACATTGCAAAGTTACTCAGAGGCAAATATTTCGATGAGGAGTCTCACCGCCAAGATGAATTACTGACTGACGACGATGATTGGAATATATTGCTACATGAAGAAGATATATGTAAGCA
Source organism: Prostheceraeus crozeri (assembly GCA_907163375.1). Taxonomy (NCBI): domain Eukaryota; kingdom Metazoa; phylum Platyhelminthes; order Polycladida; family Euryleptidae; genus Prostheceraeus; species Prostheceraeus crozeri. Next base: position 206,819 of record CAJQUW010002060.1, on the reverse strand, counting down.
CTTGAAAACACTCTCATGGAAAAAGTCGGTTGGAGCAGATAGAATTCCTGCCAGAATATATTCCGAAATGGCAGACCTCATAACGAAACCTCTCCGGCTTATGTACGAAGCAGCAATTCTGCAAAAGAAATTTCCAGAGTCATGGAAAACAGCTGTAATATCAACAATTCCAAAGTCATCTCCAGCCAATATTAAAAATTTTCGACCAATAAGTATATTTCCTCCAACTTCAAAGATTTTTGAAAGACTCATTATACGAGAAATGTGGGGCAAATTTGAGCAACATCTTGGTGAAACTCAGCATGGCTTCCGACCGTCTCATTCCACAACTACTGCATTAATTGACTTGACAGAAAGCGCTCTCAGATTGTACGATGACAAAAACACGATGGGGATTGTGATAATATCTTTAGATCTATCATCTGCATTCGATTCTGTAAATCATGATCTGTTATGCAAAAAGCTTCATGACATGGATTTTCCAAACGGCTTTGTCAATTTCATGAGATCTTACTTGTCCAATCGGAATTTTGTCGTGAAAATCAATGGCAGAAGTTCTGTGAAAGACATGCTTAGAGGGGTGGCGCAAGGATCAGTGCTCGGACCTGCATTATTCTCAATTTATACAAATGATTTGAAAGTTAAGTTACCTAATAGCAGACAAGTGAAATATGCTGATGACATATATCTTATTCTTCCCATCTATAATCAAAGCGAAGTGAAAAGTGAAATTGAGAGCGAAATCAAAAATGCGATAGACTGGTCCATAAGAAACAAATTCACTTTGAACACGAAGAAATCATCCATCATGATATGTCAAAAGAAAAATGTGGTACCCTACAACAACTTGCCTTTACCTGTGGTTCCTAAAATGAGGATTCTTGGAGTCGTCTTGAATAATAAACTATCATGGGACGATCACATCGGAGAAGCTGTCAAACGATGCAATCGCCGATTTTTTATTATCAGAAAGCTCAAACATTACCTTAGTCCAAAAGAACTTGAAATGATTTATGCAGCCATTATGCAATCTGTAATTGAGTATTCTTGTCCGGTTTTCGTTCACCTACCAAGGCGTCTTGAGAAGAAAATGCTACGGCTAGACAAGAGAGTCTTCAATTTATATATCGGAATGATGATAATCACAATTTCAAGCACAAGTTTAAGTAGAATCCTAATCGTATCAAACAGCGGAGATTGTGCATCAGCAAAAAACTGTTCCAAAAAGTTTCACTGACCCAGAATCACTTGCTACAAAAATATATTCCGGAGCGACTTTACTACACGAAGCATTTTCGTCTACACATAACACGTGCGGAAAAATATAAACAGTCATTCTTTCCTTATGTTTCTTCCTTCTTAAACCGGAAAGACAACAGTATCTGATCGCGGTGTATCTAGCTTCATCATCTGTTTTTATCTGAAATGTGCTATATTTACCTGTACTACTTTATCACAATTTGATTACTATTTCCTTGAAAATATACACTTATTATTATTATTATTATCATTTGTTGAATTCTATTGCTCAGCTGTGCAGAGATTTCGAAAAAATTCTAAATGTTTCTGTATATTTCTTACGCCGCTTTGCAGCATTTTGAAGAAATTCACAACAATACGCAGGCGATGAATGGCTGTTACTCTTCTGCTATACAGCCAATGCATTAACATTCTCTTCGCATCAACTTGATTGGCTTCTAGCAGCGCATTCATCTGATTTTACTGAACAACACGCATAGAGAGGGTAATTCGGCTATATCACACTACACGCAGCTTACGGACTTTCTTAATGCCTTATACTTCTTCATCTTCCGGAGGAATCTCCTTATGTTCGATGAAATTACAGGATACTTAGAAATTAACAATGTTGACTTAAATTGGCACCATGCAAGATAATGAACTATTCACAGACTTCATTCAGGATCTCGTCAATAATTTCATAGCAGTCCTCATTCAATCACACACCTCTGATTGTTTTCAAACGGCCATTCTGGTCAAGACTGAACGTTTCTTGATGATTCAGGAGAGTGAACGTTAGCGAATCACCGGCATCGTCATCCTTTGCTGAGATAGTAGCCACAAGGAAGTCGATCGCATTTTCAGGAACTCTTGGAGCTTGTGGAATGAATTGAATGTCCTGTAGAAGAAGCAAACTGATGATCATTCAGCTAAGAAGCTGTCAATATGTCGCTTACGTATGGAATTTCATTGATATTAAGGATTTTCAGAACCTCTGTCAATGTAAATTGCTGTCCTTTGTCTGTTCTGATAGAAATCTCAACAGAAACAGAAGCTATGTGTTCATAGTCGAATGACTTTGCAGCATGGACAAAATATGAGCAGATGACAGGAGTCTGAAAAATAAGAAAAATGAAATGCTTAGAGATCTGAAAATCAAAGTAGATATCTGCACATGTACATTTGAATGAGTACAATTCACATAAGCCGCGTGCTTCTTTACAGTAGCCTTCACAAATGCTATCTCCAACACACTTTTCTTATCAAAACCAATAGTCAAGACGAAGCTCACCTTTCTCGTCCACATTAAGGAACAGTCGAACTTGACGCCATTCGTTGCTTATACCTCAAGATTTTCGCAGTTTACAAAGTGTTCAGCATAAATTTGATTTAGCACTGTTTTGCTGTGCGCATTATGTAATACGGTGTTATTTTTCGGCGTGATGAGTGCTCATCATGCGATATATGTCTCAGTCAACTGACAATGAAAGACGAGTGGGAGCTGGGCCGGAATTTTCGGATTGGTGCTGCTCTTTTCACTTTCCCTTGCTATTAGTTTCTCGGAGGAAAGTGCAATTTCGGAGAGAAAAACAATTGCAATTTTTGGAAGTTGACACTTAGTTTTCGTTTATTCAATTTCCATCATCTTCATCTTGAAAATGTTGAAGATACTGAAGATACAATGCTGTAATATGGAGGCTTGTGGCTGCTAGGAAACATAAGTTTGCACTTAAATCTTTGCCAAAATTTAAATTGATTTAAAGATTCAAACTGCGGTTTCTAGAAGAGTATTTTTGCCTCTCTTTTCCGGAGGGTAAGTTAAGTTACAGCGGTTTTTGTGATAGATTTTTTTCGATCAACGATCTAGATCGGGAAAAAAAGGAATATTATGACACCCGTGACCGGCTTCTGCCCAGTTAGATTTTCATTTTCAGTCCTAGCTCGGTCCGTTTATTTATATTCAGCAACCATTTGAGTGCAGCTGGAAAGTATGCTTGAATGATCAATCATCACATTTCGACGATTCTCTCAATACGTTTTCGCGTTCAGAATTAAGGCATTTGGGCATTCATAGCCAACATCCAAATGCATTTTTTATATATTTTTTACTAATTTTGCAGTAATCTGTCCCACCAGTAAATGCTTTCTTAATGTCGGCGGTCACAATTGTGACGAGTTATTTATTCATTGACATATATTGCCTTGACAACTGATGTATGGTGGCGAGGGTTCACTAGGTGACATGCCACGCGTGATTCACGCGTAATTACGGAACACCCCAAACATCCGTGTTTGAAGACATTCTATTCTTCTACGCGCGTACATGCGCGCTGCACTAAGAGTCAGAAATCACTTGATCTGATGCTGTTCAAATATGGGAAATGTTTATGAATGTTTATGAATCCGCGCGGGCGAGCGTTTATAGTTTGCGCGTCGTTTACGGTTGTCTGTGCTGCCGCTTGAACAACTAAGATGAACCGCTAAGCATGTTCTGTCTTCCCTGAGCATGAAATTGAGGTCCTATTACATTGTTTAGCCTCTGATACATGCAGACACATGAGACGCAAAGTCTATATAACAGGACTGCCAACTACACTAACTTATATAACTTATATTGCAGCAATGTCCCGCATAACCACGGATGTTTGGAGGCATGTGTAATTACGCGTGGTTTACGCGTGAATTGCGTGTAATTGAGCGTGGCATGTCACCCAGTGTTTGATCCTGCCAATTGACACAATCGCATAAGTGGCTCGTAGCTGAGTTGGATAGAGCACAGGTATAGTTAACCTTGGTCGTAGGATCGAATCCTTCCAGCCGCTCATCTTTTGTATGTCAATTTGATCTGTCGTTTATTTAATTTCATTGTTGTTAATTGAGAATAAAGGACCAGACATTGTGAGTGAGATGAGAAAAGTCCTTTGTATTGATAACAGGGATGCGGAGTCCTATCATTTCAATACGACTCCGACTCCGGGGGTTGGTAGGACTCCGACTCCGGGTGTCAAGTATATAAAGCCTTTTTTGAAAAATTAACTGGTAGCCTACATCATAAATCATTATAGGCTTACCTGAACCTATCTTTAGTGATCATTGCTGTATCAATTATCAATCGTTCTCGATGAAAATTGATCAAATGTCGCATTCAGTTAGACGACTCGTCTCCTCCCATCTTGTTGATGTGTGCTTCACACGTTTTTTCTCCAGGCACGAAAATCCCCATCTTTCTCCAAAAAGAAGAGTACACTTTCGATTTTAATATGCGCTTTAGAGGAACCATCACACACGATTAACGTGAGGGTAAGAGGTAATGTTCTCAAACAAACTAATTTTACTTTTGTCTCCGATGTGACCTTTGGTGTGTAGGTGTGATCGAGGCTAGGAAGGCTTGTCTTCTCTATTAAATCACCGAGTGAAAAGACAATCCTTTTTTCACTATCACGATTCATTCCCTCAACTAAAACTTTGCATGCAGCAGTGTCTCTGTACTTTTGTTTGACGGAGAAAGTTGACATCAAAACAATGACAGCTGTATGCACGAGAATATATACTTTGTTTGTATTATGTTTCGGGTCTAGTTATAGGCCGGAGTCCGGAGTACTATCATTTGATAGGACTCCGACTCCGACTCCGCATCCCTGATTGATAAAATACTTTTTATTAGGTCGAGGCCTTTTGGACGCGCCAAGCGACCATCATCAGGTGCAAGCAATCACTAAACTGAACATCAGTTACTCATGCCATATTGATGAACATATTGATGAGTCATGTGGAACTGGTTGGACGGCAAAACATATGTAGAATTACACAAGAATGCATTAATCACGCTACGTGTGCAATAATAACGAATACAATGATTACTGTTGAAATAAGAAGTAGACGAGAAATAAAATGTCAAGAGAAACAAAAGAAAGTAAAAACTAGACAAAAACTCCAAAAGTCACTCACGGAATGATGCACACCATTGTAAGAACCAAACTTCTTTCACTATCCTCTTTCTACATCAAGATTCTTTCTCCACTATTTGCATACTTTCGAAGTCAATTTGGGGATCCAAGATTGTTATTATTTATTTGTTATTATTACATACATAACGTGATTAATACATTCTTGTGTAATTCTACATATGTTTTGCCGTCCAACTAGTTCCACCACTAGGTGACATGACACGCGTGATTCACGCGTAATTACGGAACACCCCAAACATCCGTGTTTGAAGACATTCTATTCTTCTACGCGCGTACATGCGCACTGCACTAAGAGTCAGAAATCACTTGATCTGATGCTGTTCAAATATGGGAAATGATATAATAGAATATAGATAAAATAGATAAGATATAGATAAAAGAATATGGGCGACTAACTGATGTTCAGTTTAGTGATTGCTTGCACCTGATGATGGTTGCTTGGTGCGTCCGAAAGGCATCGACCTTATAAAAAAGTATTTTATGAATACAAAGGGCTTCTCTCATCCCACTCAATAAATGGATCAATGACAAAATACTACCTATCTTGCAGAAATTTCTCTTCATGACTTTTTCTGTCCAGAGCGCACTGGCATTTAAATCCGCTGTTGGAGTCACTCCTAGGGACATGATTATGTGGCAGGGAAGCTCATATCCTAGCTATCAATGCCTAATGATATGCGAAAATGTCATGATGGACATGATTGCAAACCGAACATGTAAATTAACAAAATTGTGCATCAAGGCAGCATAAAGGAAATGTCAAGTTTAAAAGGACGTTAAAGAAAATTATCTTGAGAATCGGTCCACTTTCCAGTCTCATTGACAAGCAGTGCTCCTCATCCGCTTCTTTGTTCCATCTTGCTAATTTCTCACATCAACAGTTGCACCATGACGGGGAGATGTCATGGTTGTTGATTGATGCAGTATGAAACACTACCCTTAGAATAAGCCTGTTACTGATTTATAACCCTGTAGATGCCGTCAACAACGAAGCTGTATAAAATGTGCAAATTCATGTAACTCTTCAAAACAGAATGAGAAGTAGGACTACATAAACAAAGAAAGCTTCCAACGATGCTCCTTCACTGCTGACATTCATTTCGATCCATGATGAGTCAGAAAAGAGTGGACTGACAAAGGAATTAAAGGCATGCCTTCAGTAACTGTGCTTCGTGTGTTACCAGACAATAGCAATTTAGTGAATGGTGATAAAAAGAAATGCATTGATCTCATCAGCTTATTAACCTCTGAGTGTCACTAAAAAGTGTCAGCTAAAGTTAAACAAGGCGCAATGTTCGCTGACATTCTTTAACTGACACCCAAAGGATGATTAGTTGATGATATCAATTCATTTCTTTTTATTACCATTCATGAAATTGCTATTGTCTGGTGACTCACGAAACGCTATTATTGAAGACTTGCCTTTGCTTCCACTGTCTTTATATTCTTTTCTGACTCATCATGGATCGAAAAGTTTCATGCATAAAGTTGCTCGTGTAAACGCACCCATACACAGATGTATTTGTATTTTCAGTATCATCTTATAAAGCATGTCTCACCTCAGATGTACAACTGGAAGATGTAAATGATACTTCGAGGGTGTTGGTGATTGTGGCAGATGTAGCTCCTGATGGCAGAGTTACCTCCAACGTATCAATCTTAGTGCCAATCGCTGTATTCTCAGCTACACTCAGGCTGCCACTGACGAACGTGGCAGTCAGTACAAGCGTTTCTGCATGCAATATGAAGTTGGACTCGAGAGATAGTTGTCCAGATGATCGCTTGTCTGTAGCACGAACAGATACTCTGATCTCTTGTGGAGTAATAACTGATCCGGAGATCTTGGTGAATCGCCCGGCATCGTCCAATGCTATTACACCAGATGGAGTCTCCGAGATCAAAGTAAATCCGTAACTTTCATCCACGTCCTCATCGATCGCAGACAACTCTCCAATTAGCGATCCAGCGGCAGCCGAGACGGAGAACGAAGATTCTGTTGAGGAAAACCATGTGAGTTTATGGCATGGTTCAAATCCTGTTTAAAATTTAATAGCTCTATAACAAGTATTGAATAGTTCTATTAGAAGTGCGTAAGCATAAGTGAAGACAAAAGAAATGAACCTTGAAAATGAAGGAGGTAGAAATTGCGAAGGTTGACATGTTTGTGCATTTTGTCTCGTCTACGTTGTGGAGAGGTGGAAGAAAGAATGCGAGCAGCAGCTTGAGGACGAACCGCATGTCCGAGGGAGGAGTCATCAACTGTGAAAGGAATGATCCACAGGCCACTCAGGAGACCTCTCAGAACAAGAATCAGTGAGTAAAGTGGCACAGTTGAAGTTGAGTTATCCTTTGAAGTGAGGAAAATGAACTGGAAAAGAAATGATTGCGTCAGAGGAGCTGCTCAAGTCAGACGGTTCATAGAGAGGATGCGAGAGGCAAAGCCTAGATCAATGGTTCCCAACCTTGTATGATTTGTTACCCATGCTTTTCTTTGAAATTGTCTCATTACCCCCACGTAGGACTAACATCACTATCAAATTACTTGGTATCTAATATCATCTAAATTTCTTCATTATTTCAATAGGTTCAATTTTGTTGATAGGAACAATGATAGAAAAGCCACTTGAAATAATATAAGTTTATAACGGAAAATGGGATGATTAATCGGAATTATTTGCTTCAGGTAGCTAGCCAGGCTCATTAATAAAAACGAGTACAATAAAACGAGTTACAAATGAACAAATTGCGAAGAACTTCACATTAAAAAAGCCGTGACATTGACTTGTGACTTGATGTTTCTATGGCCACAGGTGATCAAAATGAAAAATAATCGAAGGAAATATACATGACTTGAGACTTTGCAGATTGGTTGGGTGTCGGCAGCTATATAGCCCTATCAAATTTTTCCAAAATCCTGCGAGCAGCTTCGGAGAAAATGCAAAAAACTACTTTTTTGCACTTTTTTATCAGTAAATGATAAACAATATACCAAGAACCCAAAGTGTACAGATATTTTTTAAATACATTCGCATGTTTGCAAATCAACTCTGAAAGAAATTGGTCGAGCTGTTGCCTCACAAAAAGTAAGTGAGGTCAAAAATTGTGTATTTTCATATAAATAGTATGATGCGTTTGAAATGTAACTTCAAAAAATATACCAAAGCTCTAATGAAACGATTAAGCTCATAATGGTCTAAGTTGCATGTTTCTTAAGTTTCTATCTATTCGTACAAGTAGTTTTTTGTGTTAGTAGACCTTTTCAAAATAAATATTAAAATCAGTAGTATACTTCAGTGTATTACAAATTCAATTTAGCGACCCGAATTGAAATTTTTACCACATCATCATGAGACCAATAATTTGACTTCAGAGAAATTCTACGAGTACTTCGCGAGATTTTACAATTAAAAGATAGGCATTTCAGTTACAATTTACATTATATTTGTTTACATTAGACTACACGTGTAGTCCTTATCTCAAGTTGATTGTTATATTTAATTTGCCTTGATTAGTGGATAGTGTGCTGCGTACATTTCGTTATTGATTGATTTTAGACCCTTGAATAGTAGATAGACATTTTTTTGCCTTGATTAGTGGATAGTGTGCTGCGTACATTTCGTTATTGATTGATTTTAGACCCTTGAATAGTAGATAGACATTGGTCTATTGGCTCTTGATGCGTTTGACGCTGTCAAAACTTAAGACTAAGGAAAAATTTTGATGACTTTGATAACTGAAACAGATTCGTCAAATGAAAAAGCGTGATGCCCCAGCATCTATGTGAATGTAGATATAATGCTTATACTGAATGCACTGCCACCATAAATGTATTCTAAAACGCAAACTTTGTATCTAATTTGCACTTAGAAGCCAATCAACAATCAATAGAGAAAGCCAATCAACGCGCACAATAAATAAGCTCTTTGCAATGAATGATTTTATAAACTCAATTGAACATTCCTGAACTATGTATGGTCTTTGGAACTATGTCTCAAGCGGGATTATGGCAGAATTTGCACTGAACAACTGAAGCTTTGTGATATGAACATGCTGGTACACTGCAAATTTGACATTTATTTGTGTTATGCTTGCACATTTGAGAAAACGGCATTTCCTTGGCCCTGTGGACGCTGAAGCTTGACAGCTAGAGGATTGATCGACGAGACCATATTGTGAGAAAGCACTTTTAGTTTGAGCCAGAACTTATGAGCTGTTCATGCAGAATATGTTCTGCTGCCATTTGGTCAGCAACTGATTTGATGAAGTTTTTCTTGGAAATCATTCATTTCACAGATCAGAAATCAGTTCAACAGTGATGCATCCAGCTTTTCAAGAAGGAACGGTAAAGAATAGCGTCTCGCCTATCGTTTGCACGAAAAATTCTCGATCCTGTTATCAATTGGCCAGTACCACCTTTGCCTAAATTATAGTCCAACACGCACCTAAATGCCTACTTTTTTCAAATGTCACGCGAAGTACGGTATTCGTAGAATTTTGCTGAAAGATACATGTAAATTATCTGTTCATAATGGTCTCATGATGATGTGGCAAAAATTTCAATTCGGGTAACGTTCGATAAATGGAATTTCTAGGACACGATTTAGAATTCCAGGAAGCAATTTAGACCATTATGAGCTTAATCGTTTGATTAGAGCTTTGGTATATTTTTTGAAGTTACATTTCAAACGCATCATACTATTTATATGAAAGTACACAATTTTTGACCTCACTTACTTTTTGTTACTTAACTGCTCGACCAATTTCTTTCAGAGTTGATTTGCAAACATGCGAATGTATTTAAAAAATATCTGTACACTTTCGGTTCTTGGTATATTTTTTATCATTTACTGACAAAAAAGTGCAAAAAAGTAGTTTTCTGCATTTTCTTTGAAACGGTTCGTAGGATTTTGGAAAAATTTGATAGGGCTATATAGCTGCCGACACCCAATCAATCTGCAAAGTCTCAAGTCATGTATATTTCCTTCGATTATTTTTCATTTTGACCACCTGTGTGGCAGCTTGCCTTTATCCTCCTTGATCCTTGATTTTCAACATCATCTCCCTGTAGTTTAACTCGTCTCGTCATTTCAGGATAGAACGAAACTTTGGCTTTATTATTGAGATTCTCCCACGGTGGATATTGACGACACAGCTGAAGGGTTTCTCCTTTCCAATTGTCGATGTTTGAGTCGATGTCCATCAGGATTCTGTCTGCTTCAGCTCTCCATGTACTAGTTCTCTTAATTCAAAAATTCGGGATATCACTTTCTATCAATTCTTTCATTTGATCAACGTTTGACACCTCTTTCATTTTCTTAATTCGCTTAGTAGCAGAAATCTATAATTTAAGTTGCAGAGGCCTCAAGGAGCAATGACTCGATCTCTGTGGTTCTTACACATCGAGTGATAATGCGTGCTGTTCAATTCTGAATCCGTTCCAATTTATTGAGATTCGAATTCGATATCATGCACCCCAGATATCAGCCCCATGCTCAAAAGCACTTCTTATGTAACCCGCAGACATCTGACGAAGAACTGCCGCATTACTGAACCCATTCAGAATTGGCAAAGGCGCTCAATTGACATACTCTTCTTGTCGATGCCGTTCAAACTTTGCTCACATAGGACGTAAGTCCCTTGTAGAGCGTAATTCCAAGACGTCTAACCTTCTCAGAATGATGCAGTTGTGATTCCCCAAGATGAAGGGTTGGGCGTCCGCCACCAGCTTTGTCCCCGCCCCAGCTTGAGAATAGGATGCTCTCTTTTCGGAGCAATTTTCATGCGATGCTCCTCATACTTGCCATTGATAGCATTAATGCCCATCTACGCTCGATTTGCGGCTCTACGTACATTGTTGTCTGACGTTCAGATGGTCGAGTCATCTGCATATGGATCATATCATAATCCGCTGATATTGTGTAGCTTCCTGGAACTTGCGCCTTCCAGAGAGTTTGTTGCCTACTTTTGCAGCAATGTTCCTGACGCTCAGTTATGAAAAAATCAGCTTGCAAATGCGAGAAGTGATTTCCATCTCTCTAATGTATTTGTACAAGCCCAAGATGATCGACCATATCAAAGGCCCGCGCAAAATCAACAGAGATTGCCAAGGTCCTCTTTTGAAGATTAGTACTTTGAAAACCATAAGCGACATCTTCCGTTTGTCTCGCAATTTGATTGGCAAATCCTGATTGGCACCTTGATAGATTTCTTTTAGATTTAAGTACATAAATGCCACTCAATCTCCTTTCTCCACAAGCTTTGTAGGGATTGAAATGATGGTTCCTGTTTTCAGATTAGATGGTGTGCAGCCGTTTCTCCAGCTATCAGTTTTCTAAAAGCACTTCCTCAGCAAAGTGAGAAATAAGTACTAATTCATTGAACACACCGTCAGGTTCAGCAGCTCTGCTCGTTCCCATATCATACATCCTCAAGTTTCATTCTGTTAAAAGGCTTCTCAGTTCCTATTTCTCCAGCACTATATTTCTTGTTTTCTATTTTCAGTTATCTTTATAGTACCCTGCGGTCTCGATACGTCATAATAGAAGTGCTTGTCACAACAAAATGCCATCTTTTCAGCTAAAATTCGTTTTAGAGACACACACCACACAATACAATATTCGACATATTCAGAAAAATTTACAAGAACTCACGTGACAGTCGAATTTCGGTTGGTAATTCATTTATTTCCTCTAGAGATATCACAAATGATTTTTCAATGGATGCTGCTGGAGATCCTGAATCTGTAGCTCGTATAACGACAGTGGAGTACTTCTGTTTTTCGTAATCCAACTTAGCTCCAGCACCAACCTGAAATTATCAAACTACAGTCTTCAAAAGAATTTATATGAAGATGTATTGTGAGGAAGATTCAGTTTGAAATCATGTGACTTCTTATAAGGCTCTATGAGTGATTCAGCCTGCCAACTGCTCAGGAATTAAATTAGCAAATACTAAAATTGCACACTTCTTGTGCAGATGATTCCTAATTCCAATTTAGGCGTCAGTAGCACTACATGCTTCATGCCAGTAGGGAGCTGTGTCAATGCTGAGAGATGCGAACTAAGTCTGCCGACCGCAACTGTTGTTTAGTTCTGCTCCCATTTTTCAACAAAGGATACAACTCAATATTTCATTTTTCTATTTTACATCACTTATAAGCGCCAAAACAGGATGACACTAAAGGACGCCAAATTATCATCGTGTTGGCGCTTAAAATGGTCTAACGTACAGTGCCTGTAAGGCAGGTTTGATGTCAAACTGAAGTAAAGTTAGTTTAGAGAGATGTTTTCAGACTTGAACAAATCAAGCACGAAAATTCCTTGGCAGCCGTAGACGCGTTTCGCCCTACAAGGGGTCGTCGGTGCGACTCGGACTGGCCCAAACATAGCTTCAAATATCCATTTGCATCGCATCTTTGTTAGTCACTAGAAAGCGCACACCTCTAACGGTATACACGACCGTTGAGTACACCTCTGCATACATATTATTTAACCATTTGTCACATGTGCGTAAGATGAATTCATTTCTACTTACTAACAATCATCTCTCAGTCATCTCTAGAACAGAACAATCATCTTTTCTCTAAAATGTGAATCAGTAGCTTGAATTGTTGAAAAGCTTGAAGAATAAAAACTCACCGACAACCTGTTTCCATTGACTGAGAATGCTCCTCTTGAATCACCAATTAGAAGATAGCTAAGAGTCTGGGTTGAGGCAATTTTGCTGTTGTCAGGATCTGTTGCCGAAAGAAATCCAATCAAAGTCCCAGGCGGGGAATTTTCAGCAGTCTGTTAATAAAAAACGTGAAAATGCTGTTGACATTCTTATCATGTCCTAATTTTAGCCATCAAGAATTTAGCTGAAATTTGTGTGTAATTTACGCCATATGAGCTTACTTGTGGAAGATGCATGTAAACTGCAGTACAAAAGATTTCTAGTAACTTAGTTCATATGTCAACTCCTGCTTGCAATCCAATGCTGTTGATGCTTGCTTATTGCTGGCTGAGTAAATGCACAGGCCTACAGACCACTATATACATCTTAAGCAGAGGAGAAAGCAAGATGTAATACAAAAATTTCCATTCTTCTTTTTCAGCATTCCATCTGCGAAGTGCCAAGCGTTTCTTCGATAAGACGACTAGTTAACCAGTCTAACTTATATTTGTAGATTGAGAACTTGCTCGTCGACGAGTCTGCATCACCTATGCAATTTGTTGATTGCTTTTCATGCTATATTATGTTTCTATTATGCTTAATTCATAACATGACTAAGTAAATAGCAACATAAGTGTATATACAACATGTACTTGAAATATTCAGTATGAAGGAATCCGTAAAACCGATCTTCGTTTTCTGCACTATATTTGTGAGATATTTCGACCAGGCCGATTCCTTCATACTGAATATAAATGATGAATATTCCGTTGTTTCAAACTATGTACTTGAAACATAGCTATGACATAACCTGTGAAACTTGTCTGACATGAACAATCACACTAAAGCTACTAGGAGAGGCGATATGAATTGAATCATTACCTTGTTGGACGATAAAGTAAGATTGATTGGATTTTCATTCATATTATTGACGACCAATTGAATGGATCGATGTATGGTTTGACTTGCTTCTACGTCCTCGACACTTATTTGGCAAGAATATGATGACTGACTTTCAAAATCCAATCCTTCAACCTGAAAACAGAATTTGAGCATGTCTATTTGTGATTACAAAAGTCAGATGTTCCATTCACTTATGGCAGTGTTCTGCGATACATCATGATTCTCTCCTATAGCCATGAGCCAACTTTTTGCCTCTCCCAGAGGCGTTCAAGAGTTTCACAGTCTCCCCTGATGTGAAGCCTGTTAGCGATAAAATATATTTCCTGAATTGTTTCGCGTCTCAATTTCTTTATGCTAAACAAAGAAGTAAATCACAAACCATGACTTCGAAAAATGACCCATTCCGAACTAACTTTGTATAAATTGTCTTAAATACATTTGTTCCAAATACAATGTCCCAATACATTTGTCTCAATACATTGTCCCAAATACATAGCAGCTTGACTTATAATTTCCATCTTAATAGAAAAAATTAAAGAATTTTTTGTGGCATTCGCACAACACTCACATGCCGCACACCTAATGTAAGGGGTGTGTGGCATGTGAGTGTTATGCGGATGCACAAAAAGATTCTTTATGTTTTCTCTTAACCTAGCAATGCCTGGGCTGAAAACGTTCTTTCAACTGACTTATTATGAACTTCTTCATGACTTTCCAAACTTGTTCGATTTGGATAGTCAAATTCACGGCCTTCTTTGAAAAAAGTATGGTAAAAGTAAAATAAAAGGATGATAATAATTCATTTCAATAAAGCGCATTGATTTTCAATGAGTTTAGTAAAATGAATATGTGATTCTATTATTTACAGTAATATTGACAGCTAATAAATGCTTAAATAATGCTGCAAATACTACTTCATTTGAAGATTTCAGCAATGGCACAGTTAAACAGGCAGTATTCTGTTGGGACTTTTCCCATTAACTATGTGTATGTCCTATTTGTCCGCTTCTTCCTTGAGGTCGTCTTATAAGTCAAATTCAATTTATCTAATTTTGTAAATATTGTATGAATCCTGCGCTTTTCATCATTCAGGATTTGTCTTCTTTTATTATTATCGTTATCAGTTCGCAGAAATAAGTGTTCGGTTACCCTATTTTATAATAATAATAATAAAATCTTTATTTTAAGAGGATGACACTGGTAGTAATAGCTAATTTACAATGGTCCTCTAGCATGCAGAAAAACATGATTAGGTATATAAAAGAGAATGAACATCAATTAGAAGTTTTTGAAGAAATCACATATATAGTTTCGCTTGAATTTCAAAACACTGTCAGCCTCTCGGACACAACGATTGCAGGAATTATAGAGTTCTGCACCTTGAACCACAAGCGTCATCTTTCTTAGTTTGGTTCTAACTTTGGGAATACACAGGTCTCCTTGTGTTACAGATCGTGTCTTTTTCTCTTGTTCCTTGCGTAAAAACATGCGTTGTAAATAAGTTGGTGCTAACTGATTTAGGGCTTTATACACAAGTAGAGTCTGCTTAAAGTCGACTCGAGTGCGCATGGGCATAATGTGCATTTCTTTGAATAAAGGTTTGGAGCTTTCACGTTTTGGGCGATCAAGCACAACTCTGATTGCAAGCTTTTGGAGTTTCTCAATTCTCGTTATGTGACAGGAAGCACCCCACACCGATAAACAAAAGTCATAGCAAGATTGTATGTAGGCCATGAAGAATATTCTCCGCACACGAATTGGCAAGAATTGCTTTATCCTTCTCAACAAGGCAACATAGCTGCTCACACGCCGAGCAACATATTGAACGTGCTCATTCCATGTCAGATCTTGGTCGACTATAACTCCAAGGACTTTGTGCTTGTCAGTCAAAGATATTCTTTTGGAGAATGTGGTTATCTTATCCTTACTGAGTCGCCGCCGTTTTTGCCGAGTTGTAATAAGCATGCCCTTTGTCTTCTCCATGTTCAGTGCCATACAGTTGCCCTTACACCAGGACTCAGCCTCATTAACTAGAGTATCAACATTGCCCTTCACATCATCTAGGCATTTTCCGGTGGTAGTAGTGGTTGTTTCATCAGCATACATGTCAACGATATTGGTGGCAGATAGATGTAAGTGTAGGTCGTTGACAAAGATGATAAAGAGCAGTGGGCCGATTATAGACCCCTGAGGTACTCCGCTGGATACTGAGAGCTTGTCTGATAGTCCATTTTGAAGAGACACAACTTGGTACCTGTTTTGCAAGTAGGATTTGAACCAAGTAGAGGAAAGCTCTGAGACGTTATAGGCCAAAGGTTTTTCCAACAGAAGCTCATGATTTATCCACTCAAAGGCCTTTTTAAGGTCCAACATTATAACTGCATTCAAATCACCATCATCAATGCTCTTCGTCCATTGATCCAACATATTGATTAATGCTGTTTCACATGAATGACCTTCTCTAAAACCAGATTAGGTGACATGCAACATCGGATGCATATGCAGATATAAATGTTTGTGTACATGCCTTTCGATGATTTTGCTTGTTATTGGTAGCACTGATATCGGCCTGTAATTTTCCATGTCATTGACATCGCCTTTCTTGTGTACTGCAGATACGCGGGCTTGCTTCCACATGTCGGGGAAGATTCCAGAAGTTAGGCTCAAATTGATAATCGTTGTCAATGATGGTGCCGGTTCTACACAGCCCAACTTGAGTAATTTGGAGGAATATTGTCCAATCCAGTTGCTTTATTTGATGATAATTCTTTGATCAAACATTCAGTTTCGCAAATAGTAATTTGAGGTATTTGGAACTGATCCGGACTGAACCTGGAGACGTACAGACGCAGCGTATTTAGAATGTTGCTTATGCCATGGCCATTGACTTTTGTAGAATGTCTTTCTGCCACAGTCACAAAGAATTTGTTTAATTCGTCTGCAATTTCGGTGGGATTTTCTGATTGATTGCCATTTATGTTCATAGATGTTATGGTAGTGGACTTCTTTGATGGCGCCAGACCATTCAGGTGATTCCACAACTTTTTGGTGTCTGTTACACTGGTCTCTATAAGGTTCGTATAGTTGTCCTGCCTCGCTTTGCGAATAAGAGCAACACATTTGTTTCTATAGAGACGATAAAGAACGCACTCTTTCTTGGCTTTGTTGTAATCGTGCTTTTGCATCAATTCTCTAATTTCTTTCGTGAACCACTCGGGTTGCCAGTCTCTTTTGATTCATTTTTCACGTATTGGTGCGTGTTTATTGATAACCTCCATTACCATCTTGTGCCAAAGTGCGAGAGCGTCGTTTGGATCATCAAACATGTCTAAAACAGACCAATGTACAGTTTGGAGATCCTGCTTGAAGGCGATCCCGTCAAAATGACCGCGGGGAGGACTCCTGCCACCCTTAGACATTTTAAAGTATTGCCACAAAACTGTAGATGACATGACTGTACTTTTCTAAGGACCTTCAGTTTCTGCGTATCTCTGATAATCAAACCAATTTTATCATATTCGTTCCATGGGAGTTTGAGAGTTAGGAGCAATCAATATGTCATAGAAATGTATCTTCAAAAAATTTCAGCTTACGGTTCTTTTAGTATGTCTATTAAAACCCGCCATGACGTTGATAACTCCTTCAACAGGTTGGAAATTTTGAAAGACGTCAAAAAATGTTAGCATTTAAGAAAACAATGAAAACAATGAACACATTGCTTTCATTCTCCCAGCCCTACACCCCAATGCATTAATTTATTCTATTTGCGCTATGAAAGCATCAAAAACTTTACCTTGAGCTGATTTCCTTCCACAATCAGAGGTTTTGTAGCTGTGAATTTGTATGTTGATTTAGAGTCTTCATCTCTGGCGGACAACGCTCCAAGAAGTTTGTTTGGTTCATTTTCGTTCACTCTCATAACGTTTGGAATCAAAGATCCTTCCAACAGAATTTGAGAAGGAATTTCAGGAACATCAGTAACAGAGATGATTAAGTTGACTGACACTCGCTGTCCTGTCTTGTCCGTAGCAGAAAGACTGAGATTATATGCAGATTTTGTCTCAAAGTTCAAAGGATTTGTCAAAACAAATTCAGCCTTACAGCACGTTATGGTAGCACACTGGAAAGAAAAGTCATCGTATAAAACAAGTTTCTTGCTATCAACTGCAGCATAGCACATGCACGTCATCAATCGCTTTTTGAAAGCGGAGTGGGTATTGCACATGGATACTCTTCGCATGCAATGATAAAATATCGCCCATCTGTGATATTCAGTGTATTTAAATGACACACATTCCGTGAAGTTAAAAAGTTAGTCAATGCATAACCATAATTGATTTTCTAAGAAAAAACCTTTGCTGATAATTTATTTGCTTTTATTTCAACTTAATTTACGATTTCACCAAAACCGGCCTTGTCAAAAGTATGTGTGGATGTGTAAATTAGTAATTGAATGTGTTTCTTAGATCCAACACATTTCTTCTTGTTATATAATAATTCAAAATAATATATTGTATGATAAATAATAACAATATTCAAATAATTGATGTATTTTTGTTTGAAATGCACCAAGTTATTGAGACATTGAGTGATTGTATGAATGTTTTCAGAGAAACTGTTAGGCATCGATGGAAAGAAGCAAAATATGTTGAATCATGCTTTGAATCACGTTTTGACACTTGGCGTGATATTTCATTAAGAGTTTTACGTTGATTGTGTTTGAAACATTTGACGGAAACTTTCTTGTTGCCTAGGCAAAAGGCGATCGGCAGCCGCTGATGAGACAATACATGCAAGCGTAACCAGTGTAAAGTTCATATAAAAAGTGAATTAATAAAAAGAAATAATAGGATGTAATGAAGTGGCAACTATGTGACTTGCATTAATCATGAATTCGATCGTCATATTGCAAAGAAATAGGCCCATAATACTCATTATAGAAGAGTGCTAAGGGCTGGTAAAAGTTAATATCCTTCAACCATTTTAATTGCATAAATCGTCTTTGCTAATTTTGTTATTTCTAGTGTTAGTCCGGGAGCTAGCGCGAAGCTGTGCAGGGAGGGAGGTCGCACTTACAGCTTTCTCAAGGCATTGTACACCTCTTGACTACTATAAAACTGCACGTCTGACGGATCAGACCAATGGAAAATTGTAACATTGATTATAAGCACGATTTGGGCTACTGATTGCAGATTAAAGTTGAAGAGGTATTTCTGCGATATGATTAGTACAGAAAGCATCTACAAATCATCCTCTTTAGTATGAGTAGTCCTTTGAATCAAAGGGACGAAGTTTGCGCGCGTTGACAATTGTCTTATCAAGAGAGGAAGTGGCACATATTTGTTGAAATTTCTATGAAAATGTTGTGAAGTTATAACACATATGAGTCATATAATGATCAAAGAAAAGAGATCCTGAATAAAAACTACCACTCATAGGACTGAGCATGCTCTGTAGATGCTTTCTACTAGTCAAATTGAAGAAATACTCTTTGACTTCAATCTGCGGACAATATCTCAAAAAATCGTGTTTCTAACCAATATATCGCAGTTTTTCTGTTGGAAATATATGACATTTCTAATCCAAGCTATTTATGATGGACAACCGATGTGATCCCGGCAGAAGTGCGGTTTTGTAGCAGTCAAGTTCTGTACAATGCTATGTGAAGACATGGAGAACGCTATGGACGACCTGGTTTCTTGCACAACTTCGTTACAGCTCCTAGACTATATATTTGTGATTACATACAGATGCATACATCCCCTGCTTCCTTCGTAATACCAGTTGTTGGCCATGAACAAAATCTTCATTAACAGCTGGACCGTTATTCTTGGAATGGAAACTAGAATGAATACTCGCATGCTAAACCAATGGCTGATTTCCGCACGTATAAATGGTACAATGGTGCAAATGCGTGATCACGAAACAATGGCAACAAAAGTTATCAACCAAACATGCGAAGGTTAGAATATTCACCCCCGCCACGAAGTTTCTTACCCCAGAAAGTTAAAACATAAATATATCTTGTGGTGGTAAGTGGCGAAGAGCTTTTTGGCACGAATATGTAGCAATTACTTATTTCGTTACAATTTATGCGTTTACAATGAAGGTCGCTTGCACTTTTTCAGACATTGAATATCATCCATTATGAAAGCAAAAGATCTTATGTCAAACTTTTGATGTCAAGCTGCTTTCAGAGGGTGACAAATTTACATGCATGTTGGTTTGAATATCTTTGTAGAATAAATTTCTAATTGAATTGACATATGTAGTTTTGAAAGGAATGTAGTCGTAGATTTTTACTGTGTAATTTATTATCAATATGCATAACTTTTCACTTATCAACAAGCGATGTTAAATACTTTTACTTTTGATATTTGAGGCATTCTTACTTTAGCTCTCAAGGTAGAGTCAACAGCATCAGCTCCACATCCTTTTATTTTGCTTGTGAAGGGAACGGACGTAGAAGTGGTCTCAAAGGCCACCGTCAAAGTTTCAGATAAATCGCCATCTTCCACGATTGTATCTCCGATCGTTGATGAGACGACAGTGGATTCAGAGACAGAAATTGATATTTCATTTGTAGCAGATGCTGATGGGAAAATTGGCGCTTCCATCACGTCAACAACCTGAAATTAGTCGACACACGTCTTTGCAGAAGGTGCAATATTTAGAGAATTGTCTGTGTAAAGCCTTTGCGTCAATCAATAATTAACTTTAAAAAGATTGATATAATGTATAGCAAAAGTACAGTTTCAAATTTGAATTCAAAGTCGACCTCAACCTCGACGCCCACCTTGACCGCGACCGCGATCCAGATCCTGAACCTCGATCAAGATTTGTACCTAGAAACTTGCATCTGACTTCGACCGCTATGTGGACCTCGATGCCTGCATCTGACCGCGACCTTTACTTCGATGCCTGCATCTGTCATAAGCCGCGACCTTTACCTTGATGTCTGCATTTGACCTCGACATCGACGTCGATGCTTAACATCTGACCACGACGTTTTCTTCGATGCCTGCATCTAATCTCTACTTCAACGCCTGCATTTATTTCAAATGAATGGTAATTTCACATGCCATTTACATCATGTAAAAGCTACAAAAGTTTCTGAAAGTCAAAGATGAACAAATAATTGTTTGGTCAAAAACTAGAAATATCAGAAAACTGTAATTGTGGGCCATATTTTAGAGACTTTTCATTATTTTACTTTTTCATTATTTTACTTCTCATTTCATATTTTAGATAAAGCATACTTTCTATCTGTAGGCAACTTTGTATCTACTTTATCTATTTTGGAATTATTGTGGCATAAATACTTCGGGAGAGAATACTTTGGTTTTGAAAATTTCTTGGATATGGTCTTCCCTCTGAAATGCACGTTTTGCATAAAACTATTGAGTTTGTGGGTCAGACAGCAAGTGCATCAGGGCTATAATCTCTCCATTTCGCTACCATTGGAAACCGGGCCGCAAAAAAAGGGCCCTTAGGGGTTGATGACTAGATATTTGAAAATGCGACCGGGAAGGACCGACTCGCGCCAGACCTCGATTTTAGAAGCATAAAAGAGGCTAAATACATCATAAAATGGTGTTCAGTTGGTGACTGCATCCATAAGGTTGATGATTAGATTGAACTTGAAAACATCTTGAGAAAATCTTGAAATGTAATATTTGACATAATTTCCAACAGTATTGGAATGGTTACTAACTTGAAATATGACAGGCCGCGGTGGGCCATGTCCGAAAACACGGCCCAGTTCCCATACGGTCTTCAGCCACTGCTTCGCGCTTGCTATTGCATGCATGGATTCGCTCATTTTAGCACGTTTTTAGTTGATGATCGAAAACGATAACGTAAAAGTGGAGAAGAAATTTGATCGAGATTAAAACTAAATTGCGCAACATAGCTCTAGTGCTATTTTTGCAACATAACTTACATTTAAGGTGAAATTTCTAGTCAGTGATAGTGGAGGATTTCCATTGTCAGTTGCCTTTATTGCCACGTTTGCAACTTTTGATGTTTCGAAATCGACTTTCGATTTGAGAACTAATTTTGATTTGTCCTTGATTTCAAGGACGTCGCTAGCTGGTTCAATGGTGAGTGAAGCCGTCTGCCCGACGTCAGGATCGTCTACCGAAATCGTTGCAATGGTCTCCCCGACCGCTAGATTCTCCGGGAATGAGCTAGATGAGAGAACGATAGCTGTTGGTCTATCATTGGCATCAGTCACGAGAATTTCCAGGTCACCAATGAAAGTTTCCGGAGAAGTTCCATTGTCTACACATTTGATCTTCACAGACAGAGTTGGAGTGGATTTAAAGCTGATGTTAGCAGAGCTTTTCAGAACGAGATCAACGCCCTTTATCTCAAATGCATCGTGCGGATTCGTTTCTAAGGTGAAAACATGAGATTGCGACTTATCAGGATCACAACTTGAAAGTTGTCCAATCAATGTGTTTGCAGCCGCATCTTCGTTTACCTGTGAAAATCAAAATTGGAAAACTAAATAGCAGATCATCAAGTGTAATATACATTGTACAATAGTTTCATTCACATAGTCATTAGCTGACATTGCAACGATGCACGATATCTGCACTGTAAAGTGCATGTAGTCAAATGACAGCCAAAATAGCAGTCATTCTGAAGAGCCAATTGCCACAGATAATGTCACACGATGTACAGCCAAAAAGTGGCTATTCAGAACAGACGTTTAGCAGCCAGAATATCAGACAAAGCAGTCTATCTCCCTGATTTTGCTTCAAAATAGGAAATTTTCTATATAGTACTCACCATCACATCATTAGCGGTATGCTGACAATCTACTATTCACTTCAAATAGAAAGCATTGTCTACAAAACTTTTCAATGTCAGCAAATTTTATCTAGACACCCCCTACCACATCTTCTGTCTAACTCTTATTCTCTAACCCTAAAACATTCACTTAAAAGCACTTCAGGTACCATGTCAGTAATCCTTCGTTTAGATCTCTAAGACTTCAGAGAAGTATACCCTCAAAAATTGTAACGAACATTTTAAAAACTGAATTATCAGATGATGTAAAGATATCAGCTTGAAAATGAACAATGACAAGTGTCAGTGTATCGCATAGGGAACATACTCATAAGATCTTGTTTTTTTCTGTAAATGGCAAAAATCTTTTTCAGTCTGGCAAAAGTCAGCTCCTAGGCGTGGATATCAACAAATTATTTACGAATGAGAATTCAGTTGCAGATGCAGTATTACCCGCAAAGCAGCTGGGAAGTTAAATAGCATTAATCGATTGAAAAGATTTTCTGACAAGAAAATAGCTGGCGTTTAATTAAGACCTACATAAAACCGCATTTCTACTATTCGCATCCCAAACTGCTCGACGCAAGCTTGAGATAATCTATGAGAGATGCCTTTGTCATAGCATGATGGACTATTCGTCCTCTGTTGAGTCGCTGCAAATTTCTTTGAATGTATGCAGCTTATTAGAAAGTTGGTATTTGACGTTGCACCGATTAATGAAATCTATTGAGAAATCCTGGACTAGGCACAAAAGAATACAATGGAACTAATGACAAAATGCATGGGATCAACGTGCATTGCTCCAATTCCGCTAATGCCTATTTTCCATCCAGTTCCTGAGCGATCTCACAGAAGCGTTTTCAAGCAATCACAATTTAGAACAGTCAAGTATGGTAGGAATTCTATCCATTATTTTGGAGCTAGTTTTTGGAATAGAATTCCTGCGAAAGCTCGAGCCTGCATGTCATCACAAACCGGCAATTGCTTTAGAGGCCATTCGGAATTACATACGTCGGTAAAGTATAACAGCTTTGTGAATGTTTTCAGAATCTTTTGATTTTCATTTACTCCTAATTTACTTTTACCTTTATTTCAATTCTCTTGAGTGTTGTCATGTTATACTGAAGTCACATGCATGAATTTGCCGTAAATAAAGTAGGCCTACTCTCTAAAGTACATGTAGTCAGTGCTGTCGCCATGACTCCATGTGGAAGTGTTGAAAGGTGAAGTTTCTGCTGTTTTGTCAGAAGGATAATCAAGCCCCTTGAATGGCCTATTATTGTTAGCAAAAATTGGGGAATCCTCTACTTGACTGATAGTGTATTGAGGATGTACTGTATATTCGTATATTATGTGCTCAAATGACAATGTACATAAATCAAAATTTCAAGACATTGCCTTTCTAATACAAACATAAATTGCATAGAGGAAGTATATTAGGCAGAGTAGCAAGTCAGCATTAATTGAATCTTCAATGTTTATACAGTTTCGATTTTATAAAATGAATTCGAATTGAGACCCAGTACCACATATGAGATATTCAAATTTTTACACCTTTGGACAAATATACAATACACGGATTTCACTGATCATGATGGCAATACAGAAGGTAAGATAGTATTTTACGAATTCTCCGTGTCATGTCAACTTCGGAGAGGTTATGCAGTTTGTTAAATTAGCAATAAGATGGGCTTTCTATTACTTTAATGCTCAGCCGTATTAACAAAAATATTACTTAAGCGTGTCCATATCACGAAACCTGCAATGAAAGAGCAAATCATGAATTTAGAGAATCATGAAATAATACTGATGAAAACTAAATCAAAAACTTGAAATTTCAGGCAAGAAGATCTCAAATTTTCTTAACATACCTGCAAGTAAATGTTCATTCCCTTCGATATTTGGAAAGTTTTATACCTATATAGTATATACTTGTATACTACTTACTTAGTATACTTATACAGTGGTTTCACGTCGCTAGTATACAAACACAGGAATATTTTTCAAAACTTGAGCTTCTTGAAAATTGATTAAATATTTTTAAAACACATGAACGCAATATCCGCAACAATTGTGAACAAAAGTGTCCATTGTATACTGACATTTTTTTTAAATCGACACTCTATCTACTACATACTTACTCTATGATAATTTGTCCTTTTCATCTCATTTTTGTTAAACAGCTTTCAACACATCTTAGTTTAAATGAAATTCGAATGTAGAAAAGATAAGTTCAAATTAGGACTCTATAGTGGAAATGAAAATGTAAACTCACTGAATTAAACGAAACTTTAACACATCCTGGATTCTCATTGACATCAAGAACGTTTATCTCCACTGACTGGAAATGATTTCGTACCGGTGTTCCTGAGTCCCATATTTCAATTGTTGCGTTGAACTTATTTGTTGAATTGCTCTCAAAATTGAAATGAACACCGCTGCGAATCTGTGAATTAAAGAACAACGCTGAGCGTGATAAATGAAAAAAACTAATATTTCGATGTTATAAAAGTGAAGTGACTATATTTTCGCATTATTCGCATTTCGCATTATTGATAAAAGTTGAGATCATTTTTAGCCACTGGTAAGTAGAGAACTGAAGCTTTCGAAGATAAGTCATGCTAAATTTAGCTAATGCTTTGATTGTTTGGTTGAAGTCTTTCAAATATCAAATCCCAGAGATCACGATCACTTGACCTTATAGGATAGCCATTCATCTGCATACGTGTGGTTCTCAGTCTAGGCTGAACTAGCATAGATTCAAGATATTCTATCAAAATACTTTTGCGTACAGAAAGAATTGATGATAACTATGAAAATTTACAAAGCACAGTAATAAACTCTCGGCATCTTACTATAGTCAGCCACTGTAAGCCGTCATCGCTTAGTTACCGCTGCCATAACAACGCATGTCCATTAAGCTCTATTGGCTTCAATATCCACATCCGTTCTGGTCCTTTATTATTATAGCGTCGAATAATAATAATAATAAAATTAATAATCTATATTGAATCACTGCATACAGAGTCGGTGATCATTACAGCTCAACGATGACAATATAGGTGCAAGACACAAAAAGAAGAGAGCATAGGTTACCACAATCCAACAAGGAAAAAACACGAGTAAGAAAATATACAAACAGTGAATAATCCCAACTATTTACAAAAGTTAATATATGATCTTTTAAAACGGCAAGTTTTGGCAGGTGTTGGAAACAACTCGCAAGAACGACGAGTGGTACAATTACGTGTAGGACGTACGCAAAACAAACGTTTCATTTCTATGGATGCTATAGTCATAAAATTTTCATTTTTCACCATCATTATAAGAATGCATGCAATTCATCTTCCCATAATAACTAGTGCTGTGCACAAACCGCACCTGTCTGCACCGGTGCACCGTGTATGAGAACCCCTGCCCGACATTTTTAGAAAGTTGCACTGAAGTTCCTAATAAGGTATAGGCGAAATAAATTAGCATCGAATCTCGAGAATGTCGTGTGATTGTCAATTAATACTTCACAATCATGAAGGTATTCAATGCAGATTTCATGGAGCACTGTGAAAATTCTAATAGTTCCAAAGAATGTGAAATAGGCTAACACAGGTCTTCTTTAATTATACTTTGATAATACTTGCAAGTGAATCTTATCACGATTCTTAGTTACGATCTTGTTTAGCGATCGCTAACTTTATTACAGCGACTGTTAAACCTCTGACATTGAATTTGCATCATTGAAAGATTACAGAAACAGAACACGTTGAGACAATATGAATATATAGGCCTTCTATGGATCCTTGCGGAGGAATTCGACATGCCAGGGGTGCAGGAATAACGTTCGAAGAAGGATTTGGGAGGAGGTATTTTGAATGAGCAGGATCTGTTGATTTCCTCCTAGATAAGGAATCGCGACTACAGCCATACGTGCAAATAGGCTATACAATAAACGGCGATAGATAGTAACTAGTATAGATTTAGTAACTAAGAAGAGTAATTGATTAAATATGTCGATTTGAAATTGAAACTCACGAACCTGACACCTCGAATTCAGGAATTGTGTGGTAAGCATCAGGTTCAATCCAGTCATCTTTTTTGGTCATTACATGCAGCTTTTTGTTGCAATATTTCTTGATAGCGTTTCCTAAATACATGCACTTACATGCTTCCTGATTAGTTACCGGAAAAGTCTGCATTTGAAAATATCATCTTTTACTTCTTTTTCAAACTTGAATAGAGACCTACTAGTTTAGAAGGAGGAATGAAGAATACTTTCAACGTTTAGGGAGGAATCTGAGCAAAAAGGTCAAGAACCACTGGTAAAGCATTGAAAAAGTTGCATTAAGAATCACGTCTTAAAAACATGTTTTAAACACTGTTTTAAACAATTTGCTTAAAACACTACCCACCCTGACAGAAGATTGATCACTTCCCCAAGGCGCATGCAATCAGCCGCGCAAAAAAAGCTTTCATGGCCACTGCATGGAAAAGACGAATGACAATAGCACTCATTATGTGCTAATTGTGCTTCAGCTATGTAGTTGCTGACGATAGTTCAGTTGGTAGAGCGCTTGCCTAAAATGCCCTGCCAATTGAGCCTAGAGGTTGGTGGTTCAAATCCACCAAGACGAGCAGTTATTTTCGGTCTGCTAAACTATGAGCAACCCATGAGAGAGCAGTTTAGCACATACAATGCGAGGCAATTTCGATTTGGGACATGTTATCAGCAAAATAATTTTTTTATATATCATCATATAGCAACACTTGTTAGCGGTTGTACACGATCTCTTTGATGAGGGAATGACGCAGGCTTTCTGATGGCACCTCAAAAAAGCGTGAGCGCATGTAAGTAGTATGCATAAACGCTACCCATCGAACGGAAAACTTACCTTGAGTACATCTCCCGCTATTTCCAAAAGGCCAGACGCATCGCTGGCTAACAGAAAAGCAAAGTTCGTATCATCTTCGTCAACTGCTGATAATGTTGCGATTCTCAACCCCGGCGACTCTTCAACGATGCTGATGGTTGAAGTATCATCTCCATTGAACAAAATTTTCTGTAAATCAAAGTTTCATGTAATTCAGTTTATTTTTGATTTTGAGAACATGAGAAGAAAATTCATCAACTCACTGAAGGAGAGTCATTCAGGTTATTAACTGCTACAGTGAATCTCCGCGTCACTGATGAATTTGTCTTGTCAGTTACCGTTACATTCACAGGATATAGTCGTCGAGTCTCATAATTTAGTTGTTTTGATGTTTCCAGAACAGCAGAGCAGACAGTCTTCGTTATCTGAAATACCGAATAAATAGTCCAAAATGCCAATATGACATTCAAATTGGTCAGCTACTGAAGGAAATGACCACATGGAAGAGTCATCAATCTTCATCTACAATGAATTATTTTCTCATTAAATATCACTAAGGTATATTATGAGATTTTCAGAATATTGTAGAATAGCTCATCCTCTAAATCTATCGCAAATGTCAGATTACCATTGTGATTATACGAATATTTCTATGAAAATTCATCTTACCCTCCCAGAAGGGCAAGATAAAAAGTATTGCCTGCGAAATTTTTCACATCATGGCAGATTACCGTCGCAGATTTAGAGGATAAAGTCGCATGTTCGAATCAGCTTATTATAAATTTCACGCGTATATGTCTTTTTTCACTTTCGATGCAATAGGCCTACATGTCATGCAATAAAGGGAATTTTGGGACAGTAATTCGAATCAGAGAATTTTGGGTTAGAATATTCATATAGACAAGTTTCTTGGTCTCCCCAATTTATATGGAAGCCAAATGAAGAATTTCATCTCGCAGTTATAACAAATATTTTGCTTCCCTCCAGCTTTTTCTGCAGCTATTTACACTTGCTCTAATTTATCAGTAGTATACACTATAATGTATTTTTTTGCAAAGTTCTTAGCATGTGATAATTGTCGCACAGTAACGGTGTAAGCAGTTACAGCGTGCTTTAGTTCACTTGCACCCACAGTTGTGAGACTGACAAGTGCGATTTCTTTGCAAGTGTGATGCATCACAATGAACCGACTTCTATGTAATTTCCGAAACTCTACCCCAGCAATTCAATATTCAGATCCAAAATTGAATGAATTTCAAACATAGAGGTTTTTTTAACTTTGATCCGTGATACATAATGTAAAGATGAACATTTCAAAGATAAGAAGATCCATCTCAGCTGCTGATATCCAAGCAGAAAAGTTCTTGGATTGCGATGTCTAAAGAGAACGTTTGAAGACGTGCTGTAACTGATCACTTTATGTCATAGAACTCCATTCTCTCCATCATAGCAATAGCAACTGGAAGCTAATCATGAAGTTCAACCACAAAAAATAATAGAAAACCCAACAGAGAGATAGAGAAGTTTCGGATAAGTTGATTAAGAACTTCCTTCATATCCGCGTCATGGATTTCTGTCTAAATCGTGTAATCGCTCGTGGTGTATCCTTCAATTACTCGTATTGCATTAATTCAAAGTCTACTTTTCCAGCAATGTGAATGCTGCCAATTACTGCATTTTGAAATCATGCTGTAATTTTCTCATTTGGATTATGGTCCTTTCAGATGTTCGAACGGGCTCGATAGACACATCAGTTTTCGGACTTATGCAGCATCACAGCTCCTTGGACTTCTCATAGAATGGACAGATCTGGGTAGGGCAACAGTCAGACCATATCAATACAATTTGGTTCCGTAGAAAATTTCCGGACTAGTGAATAATTCAGATTATCGAATCCCGCATAATGCATTGTATTTCTACCATATCAAACAAACCAAAAATAAACCTTTGCTATGAAAGTAGTTCAATATACTACATTTTGGGAGCTAATTAACTGTGATGAGCTTGGTAATTGGTCGCACTGGGGTAATTGGTAATTGGAGCATTTTAAAAATCTTGCTTAGCAGCTCTTCCAACCTTTTGATTTTTTAACCCATAAACACTCATTTCTCTACCCTTTTTGCACGTCAATGAATGTTGATGTTTTATGTACTTCTACGTTTTCATCGGTACATAAAAAATTATCTTGTGACTATGACATTGTGATTCTTGCGACAGTAGCAGCTTGGCCTGTTTGCATTGAGCGAGACACATTTAAGTGACAGGAGTTGTTCATTAACTAAAATTCTTCCGGCAGAATAATTAATTCGGCTGAATTTTCTGCCGGCAGAATTTTAGTTAATGAACAACCCCATTATTGTCCGATCTGACTTCAAGGGCACTTCACAAATTAAGTTTCATAAATACATTAATATGACTAAACCTGCTAAATCTACAACGGTAAGGAATGTTCGGGACAGGCTCTTAGGCCTCTCTTGGAAGTGGTCACTGAAGGAGCAGCTTTGAAGCTTTTTGGAAGCTTATTCCAGGTCCGAGCTGCAGCTAATAGAAAAGTTCGAGCACCAACTGGCTTCAGAAGGGAAGTCGGAATGAAAAGTCTGTCGTTGGAGAATTACATCAGAGATGGCAGCGGAAAGGGTTGGAAGACAGGTTGGAGACATAAATACAGATAGCTAGGGGCACCATCTCGAAGACATTCCTAGACAAAGACTGCAAGACGAAATTCTATGCGGTCTGGAATGGGTAACCACTGTATAGGGAGGTTCCATATGTAGCGAGGTTGAGCTGCAGGGCAGTAGATATTTTCCACCGTATGTCAAAGAAATCACTGCTCAGCGCTTCGTCGGCTGGTACTGTTCGATGTGATGCCGAGCTTCGCTGATAAATACTATTTTTGCAACCGGTCTACCGGTTCCAAGTCTGATCTCCGGTTTCGGACGCGAATTTCCTAATTATTGAATAAAACTAGCGCTGCAGAGCTATTTTCCTTGCTTTTGTCCAGATTAACGAGGTTTTGGACTTTCATACAATTGTATGTACTGAATATAATACAAGGGATTCACACAAATAATTTTCATGTTGTATTTGGAATGACGAAACACACTTCATTTCATATTTCTGTCATAGAGCAAATTAGGAGCCTTCACACTTTTGAACATTAGCTGAACTTACTTGTGTTCCTTCAGAAGCGCATTGAATGACTCGGCATGTAAACGCCTCTTCTGCTGATAGAGTACTGCATGACACATTTTCTCCACTATCATCATCTTCGATCTTTATTGTGGCTACTTGTGTTACTGCAAAAAATGCTTTGAATAAGAACAGTAGCACTAACTATTCATCATCATTAATCCATGAAATAAGGTATGGGCCTTCAGATGAGCAGAAGCCGTCAGACAGTAGCAATAAGATGAGACATCTCCATGAACAATTTGTTCAAATGGCTTGCCCCCAAATGTGGCAGATTCTGCCTGCCTGCGGCCTTGCGAATACACTCTCATAATTTGTCCGGTGGCTCATAATTTGGACTTGTGACTGGGATGACCCGACCACAATTTGTCATTTACTACTTTTGATTGAAGTTTGTCTACTTTTTTTAAATTATTTTCAAAAATTTCCAACATAGGGAACGTCTTCGTCACGATCTTAGTGCCGAGACAATTTAGCTAGAGAGGTATGATGGATATTGATAGTTAATTGATAGTTATAGATTGGATAGTTAATGTGTCATCAGTGGCGTAGCGTTGTCTATAGAGTTTCTGACTATAGGCCTTTGCTACATAATGAATTTCTATTTATACATTATGCAACTTGAATTTTGGGACATTCAAATAACTAATTAAACGTTGATCTTAATTTCAATGAATTTTTAAGCTTGAAGTAGACCAATGCATGTATATTCGACGTTTTGGTGTGTATTACTGTACAACGAAACGAAAGTGCATGTGAGAAGCAAAAACTGGAGATTTCTAAGTGATAATAACATTTAAGTCCATGGACTGCCCCAGGCGCATTGATTTTTAATGATAGGTGCACTTATTCATTTCAAGTCCAGTGTGACAGACCTTTTTCCGATCGAGCATATTAAACGTCAAATTATGTACAATGAAAATGCAATGTTATTTTTCAGCATGTTATTATGGTTAGGATAAATTTTATATCTTTTCCGGCATTGACAAATCTAGTGCTCGGTTTATTGTCAAAAATCACTGCATACAGTTGGCATAATATCATGATCTCACCGATTGAGTTATTTTCATCGATGCTGAGAGCACTTTCTATTGGTTCAACAATAGCTGGATCGTCATTTGAATCAGTTACCGAAATTGTTGTTGTGAATGTGCCCTCCATTTGCGGTGTTCCACTGTCCTGGAATGGAAAGATAAAATGAAGAGCAAGCAAGAATTTATGAAAATACAGTGAACTTACTTTGACCAAAACAGTAAGAGAAAGTTGCCTCAAGTCCTTGTTTTCAAAATTCAGTTGTTTAGTTAACATAAGATCAGCGCCGTCCAATCGGATGAAGTCGCTACTTCCACCCAGCAAGGCGAAATCGTGAGTCTGGGTGCCATTGTCTTCGTCCTCCGCAATGAGATTGGCAAATTTCTTGCCTTGAAAGATATTACGAGTAAGCATGCCGAAGGACAGAAAGTCTCAAAGCCTTTTGAGTTAATGAGAATGCAATTTTATACCGTAAATACAAAAATATGGGAAATTTTGCAAAATTATTCAACTAATGCCTTTAGCTAAGGTATCTTGTCAATCAATGCGGTGAGAGACCAAAGCTTCTGTAATTATATAATAATAATAATAATGAAGCGTTTATTTCTCAAATTGAAAATCATTCGTTTCACAAAGATAAGGTACCATAAAAAACTGTTTGTAGCATACAAAGTTAAAGAAAAAAGTGAGGAACAGCAAGAAAATTCAGAAAATTAATCGCGAACTATTTATATTGAGATACTAATCTCTTAGTTACTATCTTCGCAGGCCATGGGAAAAATAGGCCTAGGCGACGAGAAGGTTATAGAGCAGAATGGCAAGGAATTTGTGTTTCGTATGACGGTAGAATGAGTATGGCGAGACGATGCAGGGAGATGATCCGACATGCATGAGACTAAAAACTTAACAAATAATTTACAAATCAAGTTTTAAAGTTCAAGAATGAAGTCAAAGTGCAAAGCTAATCAGAAATTATGTCATGAGAAGTCTTAACTACAACGCTTTTGAGAGATGTTGCAATACTGAAGGTTTAAAAGAGCGGTGTACAAAACAGAAAGAAGCTACTCGATCAGCACGAAAAGACCGACCTACAAAGACATTTATCTACAAATGGCCTTAATTCTGGAAGAACAAAAAAAGAACGATTTGCACTTCATTTATGATGTTGGAGAAATGAACGTCCCACTTCAGTTGGGAGTCATGCACGTCCAAAGAATACGCAAAAGTTTCATGTTCAAAGTCCTCTTCATTATACTGACATGAAGAGATCATACCTCGTTTCATACCAACCCATATTTTGGACTTTTTTCTCGATTACAGCACCATATTGTTTTCTTTGATCCAGCTTTTCAATCCAGTTTTGTTTACGCGGTTTTGTAAC
Source organism: Prostheceraeus crozeri (assembly GCA_907163375.1). Classification (NCBI taxonomy): domain Eukaryota; kingdom Metazoa; phylum Platyhelminthes; order Polycladida; family Euryleptidae; genus Prostheceraeus; species Prostheceraeus crozeri. Next base: position 173,793 of record CAJQUW010002060.1, on the reverse strand, counting down.
AGATCGTTTTAACCGTCTATCCAACCAGGGTAAGATGTCGGCGAATTCGTCGGCGAATGAGGTCCAATAGGATTTAAGTCGAATGATGCCAAAAAACATATTGAAAAAGATTGAGGCCAAAGGACAGTGCCTTGCGGAACCCCCGAACCCCATGACAATAAACTGTCGAACCAACCAGCGACCGACACGACCGACACCATGTTTGGACATTGGAGATGTCAACCATGTTAGGAAACCTATATCACAAGTTTGTTGCAAAAGACAATTTGCAAAGTGCAAGTTGTTGGAAGCTTGTCGAATGCCTTTGACATATAAGGACACAAAACTCGAATCCATGATCATTTGCCTTCCATCCATTAGTGAAGTCACACATCTATCGATTGGAATAAGAGCACGAGCAGGTTGATCGAGAGGTGTCGATAGCATGTTGGTTTTGCCGAAATTTTTTTCCAACGCGAACAAATAGTTTACTCAAATTGCTCGTTCGAGTCTCGGTAGGAGTTGAATGGGTAGGAGGAGTGAAGGGGAGAAGTCTGTCGAGGGAGTGCTGCTTCGGAATTGGCCTTCACAACAGCCGTTTTTCAATTTTAAGGGAAAGCCCGGCTTGCCATCGATGCATTCATGCCATCTCAATAAGAGGGGTAGGTCATGTAGTCAGCAGAGCGCTTTCCAGGGCTTGCAATTAGCGTCGTAGCCTGAGCTTGCTGTTAGCTTCATTCTTTCGGAAGATGATGGACCAAAAGAAGAGCTGAATCGTTTGTTAAAAACACCATTCGCTGTCCTTGGAAGTGAAGAAGGGGGCGGAGCGCTCTCGCTGTTGAAGTTTGAGTTGAATATCTATGTGAGATTTGTAATTAGGCTACATACGTTTTGGTTCCGAAAATTTCTTTTATGTTTACTTTTCCCCCGCAACTCACGAACTACTTTCCAAACTCCGCTCTTGTCGCTCGAAACCCTGTCACACCATGATTGTTTGGCCTTCATAATCTCGACGCGAATTTTCTGTTTCAATATGAAAGCAGTTGCGAGCAAGCGACTTCAAAATTGAGAGATTACCTAGGAGATCACCTCTTGGTTGCTCCCAATCGTCAGAGGTATTTGTTAAGGCTGTGTGATAGCCGCATCTCAACGGTGAAAAAATCCTTCGGGCAGATCATTGGCGTTTGGAATGCTAAGATAGCCTGCATCTTACTAAGAGGAACAGCTAGGTACGCAACATTACTATGAAATTCCGAAATTCTGAAGTCACGTGAATTGAGATTCTGTGGCCTAAAGTGATTTGTCGTGAACTTGAATTATTTAATTTCGTCACTATTTTCACATTTTTTCAACATCAGGAAATGCTTCGGGTATTCTATGAAACAGCAGTGATTTTCAAAAGGCCTTATTTTCATAATGCAGAATTTTCCTCAAGTTTGAATTGAATTTATGCCCTCCTACTTAGATTAATTTCAGTGTATACTTAAATATTTTTTCTATGCAATTTGCTTTAACTGAGATAACACACAAAATGAATTAATTTCCGCATTGTGGTGCAGGCACCGGCCCGATAAATGGTGCAGGCAGAAGACAGAAGAACCGGCGGACCGGTAATTCGGTGCGCCTCGCAAAGCCCTAATTTTAATCACACTCTATGATTTCGATAATTATTTTGAACTTGTCGTACTTAATGTCTGGTGTGTTCAATAATATAATTTGCAAATTCTTGGATTTTCGGAGATTCTTGTTCACTGACTTTTCATGAAGTATGATCTGTGCTACAACTATAGTTTTATTGAATTTGGCCTCTGTAGTGCATATAAAATGCATTTTCAAATTGACACTGTGATTTGAGTTAAACAAAAGCAGCATTTTGTGGACCTATTTCTATGATCAACAATTGAGCAGCATTTCCGCAGTGCTTGGTGTTGTAATCAGCATGCTATCCACGCTTTGCAATGGCTTTAAGCGTGTCACTTCTCTACAAGTGCAAGCTGATTCAAAGCGATGGCACATGCAGGAACCTACTAGGTAGGCAAACAGAAATTTTCAGTGCCTTACAGAGATAGGAAAAATAGTCGTGCGTCCTTGCGAATTGCTGTGAATTGCTTCGAAATTCTTCGATCGTCACGATTCCTTCAGATTTGAAGAATTCAGATCATTGCGGAAAAGTTTTTTAGATAATGTTGGTCTTTCCGATCATTATTGAAAAAGATAGCAGGCGCACGAAAAAAAGATTTACAAACTTCTCTGTAGAACTTGACATCGTCTGTGTCTCTTTACTGTGTAATCCAGCTGCTAAGAGTCACTGAAACTTCGCACAACTCTGCGTGTATAATGTTGATCTGGCTGCTCATTGTTCAATTGCTATGGCATCATGTCAGCAAATTGTGTCATTTCACTAGCGTTACATGTTCCAGTGCTTGCATTCTAGTCAAACAGAGGAAGAGACGATCTGTCTAATTCTGTGGTTGGTGTGGCAACAGTGCATGGATGCAGCATTCTGTACAACTCAAATGTAGGGAAAGTCGGTGTCTGAAGAATGTATCACCATCATTTGGATATCGTGGTGGTGGCTACATTTGAGATGTGAAGAATGCTGTCCCCCAACACGACAGTAATGTGGGCGCAACAAGTATTCAAATATCCAAAATTGTTGTCTTTTCAGCAATTAAACTGTCATCATAACAGAATGTTCGCTTTAGACCACAAGCACAGAAATTAAAAGAGAAATATCATTAAATTGAAGCAAGATATTAAATATTAAATATACTGGAATCAATGAAAAAGAAATTTATGTAATAGTCAATGATTTATCAGTATACAAAGCTTCCGTTTGTACCAGCATCATCTCATTCCTGCAAAAGCAAATTATCCAGCCATTACCCTGAAGCTTTTGAGAGCGTCTTACCTACGGCAGCATTTTCAGGCACGCTTGCAGGATTCGCTGTAACACCGGTTGGAGCATCATTAGCATCCAGGAGACCTATTTTGATATCTTTGTACAGAATTGATTCCGGCACCTTCTTGTCATGAACTCTGATTGATATCGTTCGAATTTGTTTGCTTTCATAGTTCAGCTTGCAAGTTGGTCCGCCGCCTGCTGCACAGCTTGGTGTAATCCCTGGTGCAACCTGTAGAAATTCCATAAAACAAGTGAATTACGAGTGAATCAGGTAGTTTAATGTCATTGTTAAGATACATGGAATCTGATCTCGTTAATGTTGGTGACGTTTTCTTCGAAAAAATATCAGATGATATCCCGGAAATTGATATTCTTCGACGTTATCAACAATCAGAGATCCATCTGAAGGTGATGCATCAACTTTTTAGTGCACCTACTCTATACTTATAGATGCCGCAACAGGGGGCGGGCAAGCAGGGCCATTACCCCTTGTCCGTAATGGTGGCGAAGTGGGGGGGAATTATATCCTTCGAGGAGCAGTTTAGCTATACAATAATATTCAAGGAAACGAAATCGAAGCGCAGCGTTATAGCAGTTGCATGATGCACTATAGCGCTCATAATTGTGATGCACTATCGTATGAAGCAAAGCAAAGGAGGCAAGGGGCAAAGTTGCCTTTAGTGCCAGTGGGTCTTTGACTAACCAATTTGAATGATGTGTCTGATAGAGACTTACATGTAGATATGCTAGCCTTCATTGCTTAAGTTACGTAAATCTAAATATTGAAATTTAAAAGAAGCGGAAAATTTTGATTTATGACACAATGCATAACATTTTGTTCAATTTTGGTGCATTCTTTTGAGGTATATTCCTCTCTTCATGGCGCATCGCAACTCAATTTGACATTCAACGAGGTTTCTTGAGGTAGCATTAAACATAGATTGATTATGTATTGATGTCTGAATTATCAATGGTTCTGGAATTAGAAAGGTACGGACTCTCGGTGCTATAAAAAGAAAAAATCATTCAAATTCACACACATTTTCTAAATCTGCTAGTAATGTTCAGCATTATGACAAGTGTATATTTTTCAAAGCGAATCAGAATAGTACATTTCAAAGTAAATAAACAACGTAAAAAATCATCGCTAAATACCGATCAGACAAGTAAATAAAAAAGTACGTGAGAATTCTTTGTTTAACAGCATTACACCTTTTATAGGGAATTTTTTAATGTTCGAGCACGAGGAATGATAAAACGATCAGAGGAAGAAGCACAACAAATCAGGCTATTCAAAATATGGTCACTATTCATAGCTAATCTACACAAAGTCTTCACCAACAAACATGTTTTTGCAATCTTGGTCACAGAGAAGTCTATGAAATCTATTTTTACAATATTTCAAACTTGCATTGCATCTTCCCGTTGAACATCAGTGAATAGCGGACCAGCATTATAATACATGCCAGCATTAAATGCCTTTTAAAGAATTAATCCCCCAAATAAGGTCTTAGCAACCTCAGAGGGGAAAAGTCGTCTAGACGAAGATATAGCCTACCAGCCATAGAGAATTGATCTGTCCATGTGCACCTCGAATTGAAGATAACACCGAGAACCTATAGCTTTTCAGCAAACTCAATATCTGGTAAATAAACCGAAACACAGCCATCAAACCAGGAATTGACTACAGACTTGCATTTTCTCTTATGTAATGGTAGTCAAAACCGATGTAATCAATCCGCAACTGCATCATGAATTGCTTCAACATGATTCTGAGAAATCTTGTATAGAGGCGCGCTAATAGTTATGTCATCCGCATATTTCATTACACGACAACTATCACTTGGGACTTTGAGTAACCCGATTACAATCAAAAATAAGAAGGGTCCTAAAATTGATCCCTGTGGGATGCCTGATTTAACATGATTTAACAAGCGATGAACAACTACTCAGTGCACCAATTCTCACATATGGCAAGCGGTTATCAAGATAACTCGATGTGAATCATATTTTATCGATAATGAAGACAAAGGATCAATAAATGTCGCAATTCGTCAGAAAGCATATAGGCCCTACGGAGCCAATACGATCTTAGAGTAAAGTAACCTTGTGGATCATATATAAGAGTTTGAAGACCCCTGTGCTATTGTTGTAATGATACCATGAAGGTATTTCAAACAGATGTGAGAATATAGACATGGGATATGAGAAGTATGTACAACTCATTTTCCAACGACTTTTGAAATAACTTATGAATATCTAATAGACCTAAATTGTATATTTTATTTACAAATATAACATATATCGAATTTTTAACTAGGTCGACGAAAATATAGAGTTGATGTTTCCAAAGCCAAAATGATCAGCCGTTGTGGATAATCCGCATGTACCTACCTTATTTTCTCATCCGAGTTACATAAACAGCTAGGTCTTCTTTCTGAGAAGAAATATTGTTGATTCATGAATTTCGAGCGTCTTTCTTATATCTAATATAACTGTATTTCGAAATGAGGATGTTCCATCGATGAGGAATGCCACGCTTAAAACCATCTATACTTACATGATCATGCAAAAAAGTTCGGTTCCACCAAATCTCAAGTTGGGTGCACATCTACATGTAGAAAATATTCAGGAATTGTTTGAATACATGAATTCAACAAATCTGCATGGCGATACCCACAACACATTTTACTTTTACGCTGATCAAGCATAATTCAGAAGTCGATTTTTCAGGAAAACACATCTTTCGAAGTCTATTTCCCCTATCACAGGTCCACAATAGCCAAAAAGAAAGTTGGTTCACGCATTTATCATTCCGCTAAAACCTTTAGTGAGACCTCACCACAAACTGTTCCATAAGGCCCCAAAACATCGAATGCTTCCGTTGCGAAATGAAGGAGAAAACTAAAAAAGGACTTTGAAAAAGATTTTGATGGCTAGCAGTCCTCAAAATACTTTTCGATGCGTGCTCTTTGCCCTATATTCCTTCCGGTATCATTAATTCTACCACGTTTCTGTACGAAAGATTCATCTGAAAAATACTACTATCCCAGCAAGTTCTAATAAGTTCGATGGTTCTCTGAAAAATAGCGAAATTTTAAAGCTGAAAATTTCCGAAGATTAATAACGAGATTTCCGCACATTTTCATGCATCTGACGCAGCCTTATACCGTTGCGATATGATGAAGTTTAATTCTTTCAGACAATCAAAGAGGCAACATATTTCGTTTCATATAATGGATAATTTCTCTGGTTTATCAAATTTGGCACATTTTTACGCTTCTTTCAGGAACTGTCAAAATCGCCGTATACGATTATCATTTTATGCTAAGCACCTTCCTTTTCACCTATAGTCGTTAATGAAGCCGATTAATCAATACCGGGTATCCGCAAAGTCACGCGAGTGAGATCAACAATATCACATAAGAATGACAATGGCAACAATAATGCATATTTTCTTCTGAAATAAAAATCTAAATTTACAATGTATTGAACAGGACATCAAGATAATTATGGTGTACATGTATAAGTCAAAAAATAATACTTGGCGTAATTATGTCTATAATTTTCGCTGTAATACACAGTAGACAGCAGAGAAAATCAGAAATCGGAAATGTGCATCCCACGAAAGATCCTTGGACTAAATGATGCACAGAAGACGGATAGTGTCAACAATTTCCACTGGCAAACTGACATCGTAAAAAATCGGCATTTTTCTTTGCGATGATTATTGCTTTGGTTTTCCGTTCATTTACTCTCAAGTGATTTTCCATTGCCCATGACTGCATGTTTGCATATTCAGAGTTGACATATTGGGATGCATCCACAATGGAGCTCTTGAGAACAGGACGTACTTGGATAGTAAAATCAGCATATTGACTTCAAAACAAGTGATGTCAGCACAATGTATCATAAATAAAAATATTTTACTTACTTTCTTGACTTTACGGACACCTGGTAGAATCGAGTAAGAAAGGATAACTTGGGTATCACAGCTTAAATCAAAACTAAGAAATGCAACCGTGAGAGTTCTAAAGCCATTTCAATGTCGATAATACCCGATTTTACCCTACATGTAGCACCCACTGTACCTTCTACACACTCTGAGTTCAATTTGATTTACAGTATAACTTTACCTGTATTGCGTAGATTTTCTCAGTGGTCCCCGCTTTCGTTTCCGTCTTCATCTGAAACCTGTCTTGGTCATTATTTGTCAGTGAAATGACCACATCGTCGGAAGCGCTTGAATCTTCATCTTTGACGTTCAAATAACCAATCAGAGTTTCTGCAGCCGACCGCTCAGAGATGTTGAAACTTCTGTCAGGCTATCGGTAAAAAGTCAGAATTACTTAGATTGTTCTCAATTCATATTCCTTTTCTTACCAAAAGCATTGGAGGATCGTTGGAGTTCAGAACCTTTATGGAAAAGTTCTTTATCAAAAATTCTCCCCCCTGGTCCGTACTTTTTATCGACACATTCCATCTACAAAAAGGAATTTGTAATTATTGGGCTTTTGCGTTACAGTAAATCTCGCTTTATTGGTGCATGGATGTTAAACAATTTTGTTTCAATTAAGCGGGTGCGCTAATAAACGAGAATATCGCTCTATGATATAGATGCTTCTGTGAAATGCAAGCCCGCTTAATTAGGGCGGCTTAATTGGGTGAGTTTGTTAAATTTTAATTTCTAAGGCATAACTGATCAAAAATTATATTTTTCATTTTAAACTGTATTACTTCATTTACAGGCAAGGAAGCAATTAAAACTACACACAAGAGTAAAAAAATCGGAAAATTCACACCCTCTTCAATGTCGGTAGATGTTGGAATGAACGATAAAGATATAAGTGACAAAAATCAATCGTATGGCATACTGTTCTATAAAACAAATAACTGAAGCAGAGTTAAAACAATGAAGCAAAAGAAAAATAGAGTAACGGTATGATATCATGCGACGATGTACACTTTGTACAACCTATTGAAAGAAGTGAGCTAGCCAAATCTTGCTGCCAAATCTTTCAAAAGTCAAACCTCCAAAAATTAATAAAGATGGTAGAACGTTCAGGAAAATCAATGCGTCAACTCCTATCTTCATCAAATCCTTTCCATGAACCGTGTCCCAACTTCAATTGTACATTTATTTTAGAAATAATGAAGACATAATGAATACAAAAGGCAAATTTTCAAAATCAGAGGTTGTGTCTATGAAATCCGTGAATTGTATGAGTGCAAGTACATTGGCGAAACATGCAGAAGTTTAAAAGAACGTATTGAAGAACACATGAAACTATTTGACAACAAAAACAAAACCTCAATACTCTACCAGCATTCAATGAAAATCACCATAGAACATAAGAAAATTCGATGGAAAATCAGTGTCCGTGCACAGCGTCCATCTGGTGCAACATTATGACAAGCGACGAGGCGATGTTAATATCAATGGAAAAGCAAGAGTTAAACATTAAAATTGTGTTCGGTGATCAGAATCGTTGCAAAGGAAGTGTACTTTAACATATTGCCATTACGTAGGGGACCTTGGCGGCACTATGCTATCTACAGTATAGTGTCGCATATACAAGGATCAATGAAGCACTACCATCTGTGATGGTACTTTCTATCATGGCATGTTTTGATTGTGCATTTTATTTGAGCTTTTGTAGATATCATTTTTGAAACATCATCATTTCCCATCAAATTTTAAGACTACGACTAAATTTTGTAATTTTTATCGTTCATTCTAATGACATGGAAGAGGGCGTGAATTTTTTCCGAAAACTTTTGTCTTATTTATGGTTTGGATTGTTTCTTTGCCTGTAAATGAGACAAAAAAGCTCAAAATGAAAAATTAATTTTGGACTGTATAAGCATATGGCTAAGATTCAGAATTGAAAGGAATTGGGAGTCGTGTTAAGGGTAAATTTCTGAAGACTGCAGACGTCCAGTTTGGAGTAGTACCATTAGAATCCCCTTGATCTCCTCTATGTTTTCGTTGCCAAGCTTAAATATGAGAAAATCTCTTTGGAAATTATTCACGTCTCTGCAATTCATTTCAGCTTCATGATTTCATTTTGGAGGACACGCAAAATGCTCAGGGTTGTGGAATCAGTTCTTAGTGTTTGCATAAGTACAGAGCAAGCTTTCAATTAAACAAAACATTTACCACAACCGAAGCCTTCATTGAAAGTTGCAGTCATGTTCAAGTGAATGTATTTTATATGTATATGGAGTAATTATCAATATAGAATCATGAAAAAATGTCAAAAATCATTATTAAACTTTTCAGAAATAATTTCATCAATCATCAAGTAATTTCTGATATTTGCTCCAGATTCACAGTTGCCGATTATATAAACCCACTTGCACATGTGGCTGGTTTAAAGAAATATTTCGATCCGAACATAGAATTAGATTCATCTGCGCACGCTTCGGTTTCCTGGAAAGGAAGAGTTACACGCGACCTCAATATCGAAATAGTACACCACAGAATTAGACAACTTGCTCCTTCTCGAATGGATAATTCGTGTATCGCTTGCTATTGGAAATGGCAAACAATAAGCTGTCAGCAGAGGACACCATAGCCAATGAGAGATGCGCTTGCGTGATGTGATATCACCTCTCACACACCAAAACACACATCTTGGCTAACATTCGATTCAATGTATGCACTATACAGTGAGCAATGCCGAGGAGAGGATGTGAAATCATCAAGTGAACTAATTTTCGTACGCCTGCTGCTTTTTTTAGTAATGATCGGAAGGGCCAACATTATGGAGAAAACTTGTGCACAATGATCTGAATTCTTCGAATCTGAAGGAATTTTGGCAATCGAAGCACTTTGCTGGAACTCACATTAATCCACAAGCGACGCACAACTTCTTTTCCGATCTCTGTAAGGTATTATAAATTCCTTTTTGTCCACTTAACAGGTTCCTCGATGTGCCGGCGATTTCGTATTAATCACACTTCTAGCAAATCGAAGCAGATAAACAAAACATTTAATTCTATGGATCCGAAGCTTTGGGCTAGCGCTACGAAAGAGCTTATGTAACGGCAAGGCTTGGTAGCGAAAACATAGAGGATATCAAGGGGATTCTAGCGGTAGGCTACCACTCCGAACTGGACGTCTGCAGTCATCAGGAATTTACACTGACACGATTCTAAGTTTTTCAGGCGAAACGAGCAACACTGCACTATCTCAACCATAGAAACTGACAACAACAAAACCTCTAGAATGGAAGTTATTAAGCTTTATAAATGCAATGCATTATAACGGCACATAAATCGTACGCATTTTCGCTTCGATGCACCTATCAACGTCTGCATCATAGGGTTAGAATAAGTCACATGAGTAAGTCTAAGCTTTTAATTGGTCATTCATGCCCCAACTTAGTTGCCCTGGATGTGCCGTGACATTGAGTCAATTTCCACTCTAGTCAACTTCAGATCGACAGTCTATTTCTGTGAGCTCAACACAGCACAAACGCTAAATCCAAACCGCCTAGGTCAAGCACGAAAGGAGTATGAAATGCATTTTGCAAGTATTTCATTAAAAACATCTATTTCAATACAAACCATAAAAAAATATAAGAGAAGAACGCTGACTGAAGTCACTGCAGCACTAACAAAAATTGCGCACTCGAGTCACCCCTATTTGGAGGGTAGTCGTACGGATCAGCCCACCCTGAGTGCAATGAATGGGCCTCGCTTTAGAGAGATATCCTTCGTGATCAATGCGGCCCCCGTGCCAGGTGAGTATATAGCTAGCAATGGCTTGAGAGCTGTTACCTCTGAAATTTCAATGAATGGGAGAGGTAGGGGCAGAAAGTTCGATGAGAATCTATATGCATAAAAATCAGATATCCATGCTATTGTCGTTTCTTATTTAGAGAGGACAATAGATGAATAGGATGGCACCCACAGAATTAGACTGTTTATGCGTATCACTTTGCTAGAAGTGCAAACTGATTCAAAACGATGGCACATGCAGGAACTTACTACGTCGGCAAAAAGAAAATTTTAATACCTTGCAGAGATAGGAAAAATAGTCGTGCGCCGCTTGTGGGTTGCTGTAAATTGCTTCGAAATTCTTCGATCGCCATGATTCCTTCAGACTCGAAGAATTCAGATCATTGCGCAAAAGTTTTCTGGATAATGTTGGGCCCTCCGATCATTATCAAAAAAGATGGCAGGCGCACGAAAGAACGTTCACAAACGTCTCCGCAGAACGTGACATCGATTGTGTCTCTTTGCTGTGTGATCCGGTTGATAACAGTCACTGAAACTTCGCACAACCTCACGTGCTTAATATTGAAGTGGCTGCTCATTGTTCGATTGCTATGGTATTGTCAGCTGACTGCGCTATTTCATTCATAGAAATAAACTGTTTATCTGAATTAGACAGGTCGTCCCTTCTTCCGTTTGACTAGAAAGGAAACATTGGAACATGTAACGTAAATGAAAAGGCACAATCTGCTGACTAAATACCATAGCAATCGAACAATGAGCAGCCAGTTCAACATTAAACACGCCAAATTGTGCAAAGTTTCCGCGACTGTTATCAAACGGATCACACAGCAAAGAGACGCAGTCGATGTCAAGTTCTACAGAGAAGTTTGTGAACGTTTTTTCATGCGCCTGCTAACTTTTTTAAAATGATCGGAGGGCCCAACAATATCGAGAAAACTTTTGCGCAATGATCTGAATTCTTCAAATCTGAAGGAGTCGTGGCGATCGGAGCATTTTCAAGAAATTCAGAGCAATCCGCAAGCGACGCACGACTATTTTTCCTATCTCTGTAAGGTATTAAAATCTCTTTCTGCCCACTTATTAAGTTCCTGCATGTGCCATCTATTTGAATCAGTTTGCACTTCTAGGAAAGTGATACAATTAAACAATCTAATTCTGTGGTTCCAATGTTTCCTTTCCAGTCAAACAGAAAAGGAGACGACCAGTCTAATTCTGTGATGGTACCAGTCTGGACTCTGACAGCGGGTCTTGTTCAGGACTTCTGTCTTTAATTTGAGATTACTTCTGATGCAAATGCCGTATAACCTACATTTTTGATTCAGAATAAGATCCAAATGAGATAATGTCACCTGCTTGAATATGAATGAAATTGGACCTTTAACAAAGATTGCAGACGACATGAAAGAAAATCATAAAAAATTATCTTGTACCCACAGTCCTATGGTTCATGCTTACATTTTTTGCATGATTGATCTTCATAATCCATTAGAAGTGATCCTGACCAGAGTGATATTTCAGCATGCCTCTGACTGATTCTACAGGCAATTTTGTGATTTCATCTTTACTGGTCGTCCATGTCATTGATTTTCACAAATTGATATTCGTTTCGAATGAATTATCTTTCATGCTGTCAAGACACCAGTCTCATTCTATAAAACACTCAACACCACTTTCATGACTTATCATCCACAATTTTCAGTGTAGTTGCAATCATTTCAGGTACAATTCATTAATGCGATGATATAACGTCAATGAGAGATGTTGCATATCGTTGCTGTATACGTACAGTGTGAGTAGTTACCAGTATTATGGCTTGAATGTTTTCCTTCCGATGGATCCACAGGCAGAATCGCAAACTACAGGCACTAAATGCGCATTCTCAAATGACTATGTAGTCCGGCAGCCAGAACGAGTTTCTGCAGGAACGTGGCCGAACGTGAGACTTACACCCTATGGCTACTACGAGTCTGCACGTCTGAGGAGTTCTAGTGAGTTCCTCTTCTTGTCAGACAGGATCGAAGAAAAATACATCGCAAATCCAAAGGGACACAGATTGCAGTTTTTCGCTAAAATGAAATTTTGTATGTTTTCTCTGATTAAACGAAAAGTACTAAGTCCAGAGTCATAATTTCTGGAATGGAATGTCTTCAGGTCATTTCCTATGATGTGCATGTGCTTTTATCATGCATCTAATCGGCAATGTACGAGTATGTGAGAATGTGGTCGAATGTGGATAAAGTTGCTCAAAATGTTTGTGTTTGCCGAAATTAAGAGGCTCACCAAATCTAGATGCGTTTAGCTATATAGACAGGGGTGCATGAAAATGAAAGGAAATGACCTGATGACATTCCATGCCAAAAATTATGACTCTGGGCTTCGTACTTTTTGTTTAATCAGAGAAAACATAAAAAATTTCATTTTAGCGAAAAACTGCAATCTGCGTCGCATTGGATTTACATGTGTTTTTCTTTGATCTTGTCTGACAAGAAGAGGAACTCACTAGAACTTGGCAGACGTGCAGATTCGTAGTAGGCATAGGCTGTACATCATTCTCTGAAAGTCTCGCATTCGGCCTCGTTCCCTGTAGAAACTCGTTCTGGCTGCCGGACTACTGCCTTCAATTCATTTTGTCTCCATTTTGAATACATGTTGGAGATATTTCATGTCTGCTCCAGTTAACATAGATATCTAACAATCCGACCTCTATGTCTGTCATTTATTCAATGCATGCATTAGCATGATGAAATCCTGCTGTGTGCCATTCTGTTTCGAAAGATAAGGTTAAATGACGGTTAAACAAATGACGCGTTATAGACTTTTCAAGATTTAGCATTTGCGAAACAAAATTCCCATCGCCCTTTTGAATACGTACTGAATCAAAAGAACATGCACCACAAGCTGGAATAGAGGATTAGACATGCACACTGGAAGCATTATCGCTCATAGCTGGACGAATATATGTCAAATCGTGAGAGGAGAAAGAATTTGAAATATTTGTTTTGTATACCTAACGATCATTCACGTTTTGATTGCCTATTAGTCATTTTTGATAAGCACACTATTAAACACACAATCAATGCACTTCTGCATCATAATGTTTCACTTTGTGCTCCAAATATCGTTTTCAGATTCAATGTCATGATTTTTGACGATGGTCATCATTTGGCCATCGAAGTCAGTGCAGAGCGAGAATAATATCAACGTAGTATTTTCTATTCATTTACTAGAGGCTTCAAACGCTCGTAAGAAAAGCGAAGAAGAGTATAGCCCTCATACGTTGTCCCAGTTAAAATGGTGAAAATGATCTATGTAGAATAAAGCTCATCACTTTTTCATATCTGATACTATTGAATGCTATTAATACTATTTAGCACTATTTTTCTATTTATTACGCATATGCTAAATATACTACTTATGATGCTGATAATCAATTTCTTTCCCAGCACTATATTCATCGTCAAATGTTAAATGAGGAATATGTTATTAATGAAAGGAACTTTAAAAAATAAATGAACTTTGCTTATACTCGGATGTACATTAGGCACGGGGCTTTTCTTCCACGGGGCCTCGCGGACGCAGAGCGAACACTCTACCACAAAGCCACATCGCCGGTCAAACCACCTAAATCGAAGCATCGAAATGCAAAATTTATGGATTTCTAATGGAATGTTGCAGGATAATTCTACATGCCTTTTAGCACTCGAACGATAAATATCCATAGAAATCTGACTTTCCGCTTTGTTTAAGTTAGCAGGACGAGAATGGACAACAGCTGTTTGTTGATGGTAGCTTAAGTTTTTCGGTTAGAAACCGATGTGCGCCAATTCAATGCTGCTAATCTTAAAGGAATCAAATCTGTGACATTTGCAACAGCTGCAATTTTTTGCCGTAAGACGATATGTTGCAAGTTATTTTATCAAAAAAATTCTGTATAGAAAAGGAAATGACCATAACGCCAATCTTAACAAAGTAGACTGACAAAGTTGCTTTACCGGTGCCTTCCAATTGTCAACCAGTGGAAGCCATCATCGCTTATGCACCATTTTCCTGACAGTGCATGTTCACGAATATCTATGTGTTTATCATCAAAGAACATTTTTTAATTAAATCGTGATTTCCTTCTGCCATGAAGCATTCTCGTCTTTTTTCTTTTCCCCTTGAAATATTTTTGATCAATTCTGACAATAAGCTACCACTACTGCATGTTTCAAATGTCTGATTATAGATACTGTAACAGTATATTTAAGGAAGCAACATCAATCTCAATCAGTACCCAACTAAGCAGTAATAATGACCTTCATCAACATCTGGTTTCTGTTTTCGTTGACTAAACAAAAGCAGAAATCGGATTTGCTTTGTAAAAACTCTCATGTCTGAGACACCATGATTGCATTTTGATCCCCAGGATTAATGGTTACAGAAGCAGCAAGAAGGTGCCAGAAAAGGCATCGTCAAGACGTCGATGACAGTTATCCGAACTTTCTTTTCTATGCGTCTGATTCCGACTTCTGGTGTGTCGGTTACTTGAATGGTCGACATTAGACAAATCGCTTTCATTACATGATTTAAAGGAATTGAAGAATTATAATGTCCCCGCAATCAACACTAACATTTCATCAAAAGGAATCTTCTCTGCCAATTTTATTTTAAAAGAAGCTTAGCGTTTTTTGTTGTCAATGAAAAACACCTGCATCTCGCACTCAGACAGCCTTTAGTTGCCTATAATCTAACCACCGATGCATCAGGGTTCATCGCTTATAGGCTTGCATTAATATTACTAGCGTAATGCCTAGGCTATCACAATCGGTCGGCTACAAAGCATGTAGGTCTATTAAGGATATTAAATCTTGTGAAAAGGTTGTCATACAAGCCTATAAATCGGCCTAGATGTAAAGCGATATTTGTGCAACACGGATCCGCCCTTTGAATAAGCAAATGCCTACTGTTTTTTTAGTTATGGAAATGTAGAAGACATTTCCGAGTCCGCGGGTCCGCGGCTAAGTCCGGGCCCTACAGGTCGGCGGGACTGCCTGACCTGAGGCCTCTAGGTCGTCCGAATCGAGGACCCGGATTCAGCCGTGTTATGCTTGAGTAATGAATAATTCTGGTTCCTCAACATATTTTCCTGTTCAGAATAATGGCTCACCAGTCCACGTATATCTCATCAGCTGACGTATATGTCCACCAACTACCGGTATATGCAATTTTTGATGAATGTATCAAGTCGACTTATTCACTATCATAAATATATTCAGTCATAATTCGAAGTATGCAAACATGTTCTTGCGATTCAACCCGACATTATGACTCATGTTCTCAAGGAAATTGCAGCGCTGTCAGCAACTTATCCCACAAATAAAATGTTGTGAAAATGTTATCACTTCTCACTGAAATCGCTTTTCATTCTCACCGGTTTTCAAATGTATATATGGAAGCATTCTCTGGAAGCATATCCTAACCATCTTTCTGTATTGCATTCGTTTTCGCCATGATAAGCATGATTTCAAACAAAGCTATTAAATGGATTACGCATCAACGCAGAATAAAGAATGATCAGGCTAAAGAGAAGGCTAGGGCCCTTCTAGATATAAAATATCTACTAAATATATACTAAATTATATCTATAAAATATATACTAAATATCCTTAAAGATCGACTGCTGTGTTCGGCCATGGGGTCGTTTGTGCTTCTATAGAATCAGACCCTGCTCTTACACTGAGCACATCATTCGATTTGCATGGAATGTTTCAGTAGCATTATAAACTCGGAGTCGATTCACAGTTGAATACATGTACAGCAGCGGAAGTAGCACAGTCGTATAGTTTTATAATATATCAACTATGGTAACATACATGTTGTATATGTAGCACATAGCGGACATTATCATATATAGCAGTAGCAGGGCCAGGCGCGGTTAACCGTTTGCACGATTAACCAACCGCGCGGTTGACTCGAATGTTAGCTTTTGCCTACGCAAGAACCGTGCGGTTCCAATCGCTCGGTTCAACCGCGCCTGGCCATGAGCAAGTAGTATGCACTGATCAGTAGTACTATGTGCCTGTGAAAAGTCTTCTTCAAAAAAGCTTTTCCTCAAAAAGTGGTCATCCAAATCTCCACGCATCAACTTACGTTGGGTCGACTTTCTCATAATTGACTTGTTTGTTGAGACACAGTTGATTGCTCACTATCTTTAACCTGTCGTCTAGATTGATAGGCAAACTGTAAGTGTGAGTATTGAATTCATCATCCGTTGAGCTTAGGCGTCCGAAGCAAAATCCGACTTCCTCCAATTCATCGAACTCTGACTTTGTGAGTTGAATCTGTAATTAAATGAAAACTTAAATGCGCTATTCTAACTCTCTCCGTTGGGAGCATTTATCCAAAACATGTCACGTTCGTAGGAACACCCCCCCACGGACATGGAAAAATCAATATACATACTTTATAGAAAAATCTTTATATACTTTTAGAATCGCAGGCCTTCATGCTATCAACATTGTAAGTAAAACAAGCGAATTTGCAGAATTTGGAAAAACTCCTTCTCTTGGGCAATACCGGAAAACTAGTAGAAGACTCCATAGACGTAGCTGACCAGGCGGCGATAGAGGTTAGCCAATTTTTATAAGTGCTCAAAGCAGAACAAAGTATCCAGACTTTCTCGATAACCGTTTATTGGTCAATCACATTACGCTATGAGTAAAATCAGACACGGCCTTCGGCGTCCAGCGCCTTGTAAATCTCAATACAGAGCACTTTACATCGACCGCTATAAGGCGCTGGACGCCGAAGTCCCTGTCTGATTTTACTTAAAACGTAATGTGATAGAGCAATAAACGTTTATCGAGAGAGTCTGGACACTTTGTTCTGCTTTGAGCACTTTGAGAAAAATAGACTCGACATGCACGCCGGGAAGAGGTGATTCGGCCTCTGTCGCATATTCTGCTGTGGTACATGCAAAGCTTCCGCTCGACCTGCGCGTGTGTCACTTTTAGATTTAGTGTATTTTCACATTTTAAGAAAACATAGTATTTGGCTCAGTGGAAAGTCAAATACATGACTTATGGTGTATCTATACGTACAATTTGATTCTTTGATCCATGATGAGTCAGAAAAGAATAAACGAACAATGGAAACGAAGACATGCCCTCAATAATGGTGATTCGTGTGTCAACAGGCAGAGTCCAGACAACAATTAAATGAATGGTGATAAACAGACATGCATTTATCTAGCTTATCATCCTTTGAGTGTCACTAAAAAAGTGTCAACTAAAATTTGACATGACGGAACTTTAGCTGACACTCAAAGCAATGATTTACATGGAACTGCCCGAGATATTATTCACAATGTTTGTATCTCTGCATAATTATGTCTTCAGAATTTACTTACATCTGTAGGTTTGTTGTTTTTCCTTGCACAGAAGATTTTCTCTTTACTCCAAAGTTGAGTGTAGGCACATAGAGAATAGGTTGAGTCTCCTTTTAGAATCCAACCACTAAGACAGGTAGCGTTGCATCGGTCTTCATATTTATTCTGTAATAATTGAGTCAAATGAAGAATTTCGATTTATCATTAAAGTTGATTTTTTGCGAAAGTTGCAGCTAAATTGTATTTTGTAGTGTTAAGCTTCCAATTTCTATCAAGAGCAAAAATGCATATTTGATGTTTGTCTTATATACACAACACGGATATGGTAATTAGGACAGTGTATACAGTCTATGCATAAGTGGCATATTCCACCATTGAAATTCATGTGACCATGGTTTGATTTTCTTTTGAGCTTGTTTCTAGTTCTTTCTGATAATTTCATGCTTGCATTTCTGTCATAGAATTGATAGGGGTGTCCCAATAGGAACGGAAATTTGCAGTTTAAATATAAACGATTTCTTGCCTAATGAGATCCGAAATTATCATTTTATCATGAAATAGACATGTGGGAATTATGATTTCAGGAGAAAGTTTTTAGTTTGAGGACAAACGGGTGGGCAGAAATCATGAATGAACCAACACATCTACCAAATGTCCTCCTCGGCTTCGCCGACACATTTCAGGCCTTCTGTTGAAATTCTGGATAACAGCTTGGCATAATTTTGGCAGGATTTCAACCACACAGCGTCTGATCTCCTCCTTTAATAAGGACTGGCTACTCATGGACCTATTGCAATAAACCTTAGACTTCAAAAACTCCAAGGGAAGAAATCACAAGGCGTCAAGTCACATGATCTTGGCGGCCAATCACATGGCCCGATACCTGTCACTGTTCACTG
The DNA here is from genome assembly GCA_907163375.1 of Prostheceraeus crozeri. NCBI lineage: Eukaryota > Metazoa > Platyhelminthes > Polycladida > Euryleptidae > Prostheceraeus > Prostheceraeus crozeri. Next base: position 154,898 of record CAJQUW010002060.1, on the reverse strand, counting down.
TAGGTGCCTTTCCCTCAGCATCCTCAAAGAAATACGGTCCAATGATGCCACCAGCCCACAATCCACATCAGACATTGAGGCGTTGAGGATGAATTTTCTCCTCATGATGCGCATGCGGATTTTCGTCACTCCATATGCGACAGTTTTGATTGTTTACAATGCCATAAATAGGAAAATAGGCCTCGTCGCTGAAGATGATCTTACTTGAAAAATCATCGCTCCCCTGCATTTTCATCAGGCGAAGTCCCTGCGCTGCTCATGGTTAGTGGTTTCAGTGAAGTATAATGTCCAATTTAAATTTTCCATTCTTTTCGGAAAACCTATAGAATAACAGAATAAGCAGTTTTCCAGTTTTTGGCTTGCATCATATTTACAAATTATTTAATGACCATTCCATATGAAAGAAATTCGTGCAATATCAAAATTGCTATGACACCCAGCATTTGGATCACAAGACTATTTTCTGCTTCAACAAATTAAACTTCATGAAAATTGCTCTGACATGCTAATGTATACCGCTAAAATCAGTAATAGTATCCACTAAAAAATATTGTTAGGGATTATACATAATATAGTGTCAAAGAGAAGTTTCTTTTCATTTACCAGTGGACTATGTCCGCTAATTACAGACAATTTGATGATGTCATCATTTATTGACTTTCGGTATATCTACGTGAATACCAGAACACAATACTACACTGTAAATCGCTCAATACCAATCACATACGAAAGATGCATGCCAAAATTTTTCTGGTATATTTCTGTATTCCCTTGGTATATATTTGTATGCTTTTCGTATGTTATTTCAAATGTGGTATGCTTTACATACTAAAGCCATACCAGCACAATGTTAAAAGAAATCATCAATCATCTCCAAAGTATCTTGATTTCAGGACTTTTGTCAATAAAGATCACACTAATGTTACTACTGTTCTGCAAGTAGTGAGATAATGACATTCAAGAGTCATTCTTTCAATACTGAATTCGATTTTAATACACGTAAGTCTAAGGCATTTCATGAATAATCAATAAGATTTCAACCATCAACAATTGTGCATCATGTAATTTTGAAATAAGGCATATTATCAATCCGAAATAAAAACACATTTTAATTCATTAAATGCAAAAATAGTTATGTTTGAGATATATAAGTCAACATGATTGCACAAAAGATATCGTTTGAATGAATTGACAATCAACTTGGCTCATGAAGTAGAGGTAACTAAACGTCCTGTTAAAGTTGCTAGACAAGTAGCAACGAAGACAATCTCGCAGGCATTTAATTCACAATTAATCTAATCTAGTTAAATATCAATCTATCAAACAAAAAATATTCGCATCTGGTATTACTGAAAAAAGTTATTTGACAGTAGTATGTAATACATACATTTTTTTGCTATGTAACTTAAAGCTGCACATACCAAATGGATACCAGATGCATACGAATAAGGATGAATTTGCATCGGGTCTCGTATATAAAACATACCAACAATTCGTATTTCAGTGTAAAACATCCAATCGCAGATAGAATAGTTCGTATCGCTACATACCAATCACATACCAATCACATACGAAGGTAAATGAGATTTGGTATGAAAAATATACCAGATCTCTGTAAACATACGAGAATCTCGTATCAGATGTTAGTTTCAAATTGTATGTAATTTTGGTATATGTTTGTATGTAATTTTCGTATCCAGCGATTTACAGTGTACAATTTGCAGTATGTATTTGCAAATAAACTATGAATTCATACATAACTCAAAGGGAATTGAAAAATGCTTTCCCGACATGCACACTGTAAACCGTACTCCCCAAACCGAATAAATGTTTGCTGCCAAATATTGTATTTCTGTTCATTTGGTAGCGTTTTACTGTTACAGAACCTGTATGGTGCCTACCAGATGCTTCTCTTTCTACATGTACATGTAGTATATTATTAAAGCATGCTTAAATGTTGATCAAATAATTTTCGTAATATTGTATCATGAATGATACCAAATTTCTACCATTAGAAGAGTTGAAATCAAAGCTAACAATAATTATTTATCCGATTGTCATCTGAATTCTCCATGATCGATTTAAATTTAGTCTCATCTGAAGTTTTGCTTTGTTGATACCATGTGGTTGATAAAGCGGTTGCGTTGCGGCTCGGTGGTGGATTCCTCTCTACCTGAGAAGAAAACTATTGTTTACTTTTGAAATTGTCTTAAAATACATCAACTTTGGCAATTTTCAATGGTTTGTCATGATTTACATGGTGATCTTCAAAGTTTGCAGTGGAATAATTTATGATATATTTGAAATTTAGACTTTATTTCCAAATATCGTTTTTAAGTTTTTTCATGACAGCTCTTTTTTAGATAATAATTCAACAGCCGTCCAGTCAACGATTTATGAAGTTTTTGATGCTATAAATTCGTACATATTTTTGAAGCCTCGTCTCCGCTACTTCTTGAATGATGCACTTGAATTGACAATGCGACGCATGCATTGCGAATTATTTGAGGTATTTTTTGCATGTTATAGACACCTCACATTCCATGAATTATATGTCCTTCCATAAATGTGACAGTCTCAAATATTATGTTTCCTAGCCGCACAGGCCCTATATCATAGATAGACAGGAACTTCAAAATGAAAATGTTACAAAGGGATATTGTGTAACAACTTGTATAAATATATAAATGGTTACCCTTTAATATCCTTTTAAGCTGTACTATGAATGAGGAAGAATTTGATTGTTTAGATAATGCCACACAAAATATATTGTAGGCCTACAGAATTGTAAGTTTATTTCTCTGCGGTTAATCAAATCTGTCACTCTATTTGACAGATAAATTCCATGCATGACACGCGTTTTAGGGGCAATATGTCATTTCTTTTGTAATTTGATCGAAAAACCATTGCTACTTTTTGAAATTTGGAGTTTTTCATTCACAATTATAATGGAACTATGACAGCAAGCTGCAATTATAACTTTTATTTAATTGAAATTAACTGATATCAAAATATTGATAAATAACTAAATTTAATTTCAAGCAGACTGTTTATTTTTGTCCATTCAAAGAATCACAAAGCCTTTACATCATGAAAAAGATGTCGGGAAGTACTACACTATGTCAGACAATTTTCATAAAAATTTCTATCGTATCTATCTCGAAACTCTGCATCAGAGATCACGTTCAATTTTTCTTGAGGACTACTGGCGAAAACTGACACCATTTAGGAAAGTGACATATATGTCACAACAATCTGTGAAACATCAAGTTCGTCATGGTATATTTTTCATAAAATTTGAATTACAACTCCAACGTGAAATTTGCAATATAAAATATGGTGATTTGAGGTACTTTGTCAATAAACATCCCTCTTACGTTGCATGCTACTCATTGCTACGTTATAAGTAGTAAGCTATTGACATTTAAGGGTCAAACTTACAATATTGAATTCGATTATATTTCACGGAAGTCCAAAAGGTTTTACAAATAATCAGTAAGTTTACAATTGTAAGCAATATGCATTAGGTGAATTTCAATTTAAGCTATCATTCAATCCGAAATGATAATACCTTCATAATTCATTAAACAACAAATAGAATTATGTTTGAGATATATAAATGAATATGGTAGCAGTACAATGGGCCCTGGCTTTCCCAGTATCCAGCTATATTTCTGATAAAATCCCGAACATATTTGTAGGGTGGTATTGAAGCATTGACAGCCTACTTCTTTTATTCAATATATATATACTGTATTGCATCAAAATTTGCATTCGTAAGTCATTAAGCTGCCAGTTATCGACGATGACAGGGAGTGACTTTATAATAATAATAATAATAATGAAGCCATCAAGATCATAATAATAATATAATGCCATCAAGAGCGGGTGGCACAGTGGTTACTGTCTCTGGCTATGGTCCAGACGTGCCTGGGTTCGAACCCGCTCCCAGTCACTTATTAATTTCGGCCGGGTGTGTGGCTAGCACCTGTAATCCAGCTACCTGGAGGCCCTTGATGATGGATCCAGTCACCTATTAACTATATAAACACCTATTAATTCCAATATATAATATAACCATTATACTATGTCTCAGCCCGACCGGGTGCTTTGGCAAGCGCCTGTAATCCAGCTACTTGGAGGTCTAATAAAGTGGTAACGTGAAGGCTGCATTAATAATGATATATAGGGACCTAAGTAGGGACTACTAACATCTAAGTAAACCATAAGTGCCATGCCGGGGATTCGAAGTGGTGAACTCCTTAATCTCGCTATGCCCGCCCAATACCCAATGAATGGAGAATCAATCAATTGTCATACCGGAACAGGCGTCGCCCGGGTTACCAAGACCTGCGTTGGATGTTGGGAATCCAGGACGTTCAAGCGGTAGGGCTACTGGAGAGAACGAACATTGCAAACGTCAGAGAAGAAAATGGTCACATGCCAGCAACGCCCAAGTAATTGAGAGCTACTTCAAAAGTCGTCCGGACGAAAGAGGATATCGCAAGCGCATCCACGATATATGGAAACAGATGCATCCAGACACAACCGTGACAGAACAAGGACTCCTAAATCAAAAGCGATCAATTATGAAGAATAACTTGATGACCTGTCATGACATACAAGAAATTGCAAACCGAATATCACAGCCAGGAGTCGATGATAATGAAGAAATTGAAGAAAACAATAATAGCATGCCTTCCAGTCACGACGAAGAAGAGGAAGAAGACACAGCAACACAAGACGTGAACGTTGAAATATCAGAAAGACCACTATCTGTTGAAGAACTACATTCAAAGCTCCGAATTACCGAATACATTGAAAAATATGCAACTCTCGAAAACCGAGTGAATATAAGGAAGATACCTGTCAATAAGGAGACAAGGAAGTTGCTTGAACAAATCGAATTCGTGACAAGAAGCATTCCGACCAACAGCATAACCGAACTTAACACACTGATATATTCAGCTGCGAAGGTGACGGAAGAGCTGGTATACTCAAGCAACCAGGTCCAAGGTAAACGCATACCACCATGGAAACGACGACTACAGAAGCAAATTGAAACACTGAGGAGAGAAATCAGTCAATTAAAGTCGTATATGGAATGCAATGGAAGATTACCCCACTACATGCTGCGCAAATATCATATGGACACATGAAGCACCAATGAAGTGTATGAAGATGCGAAACAGCGTCTAACAGCAATAAGTCATCGATTGAAGAGGTATGAAGATAGAAATGAACAGTTCAGAATCAACAGGCTATTCCTACACAATCCTAAGAAGGTGTATCGAAAGTTGAGAGGTCAAGAAGCGCATGAAGAGAGTCTAAAAGACAAGAATGAAGTAATGGAATACTGGAAAAACATATGGGAGTCAGAAGTGTGCCACAATGAGAATGCTGAATGGTTGGACGAGGTAGAAGACAAGTGTGATAGCATACAAAAGCAAGCTAGTGTGTCGATATCCGATACTGACATGCAGTACAAACTAACCAGCATGGCGAATTGGAAAGCACCAGGTCCGGACAAGGTTCAAGCTTTCTGGATTAAGAAACTAAAGAGCTTGCACTCAAGAATAACCACGTGCTACAACGAGCTCTTAGAGAACCCTACCTCAATACCGGAATGGATGGTCACCGGAAGAATCGTACTTATACACAAAGATGAAAGCAAACCACCACGCCCCGACAACTTCAGACCGATTACCTGCCTCCCAACCATATGGAAGTTGTTCAGTGGGATCGTTGCAAGCAAGATCAACAGACATGTCGAAGCAAACAATATAATGCACCACGAACAGAAAGGATGCCGACCGAAATGCAGGGGAACCAAAGAACAGCTGGCCATAGACCGAACAATTACAAGTGAAAGCAAAAGGCGAAAGAAGAACCTGGCAATGGCTTGGATCGACTATCGCAAGGCATTTGACTCCATCCCACACTCCTGGATAACCAAATGTCTAGATATGTACAAGATCGACAAGGCCATACAAGAAGTTGTTGCTGTATCAATGACAATCTGGAAGACGAAGCTAACACATGCCAATGAAGACATAGGAATGGTGCAGATCAAAAGAGGCATCTTCCAAGGGGATTCACTGTCCCCGCTGCTCTTCTGTCTGGCGATGAACCCACTCAGCGATGTCCTAGGACAGATGCAGCAAGCCTACAAATTAACATCAGGACAACGAGTGAACCACCTCCTTTACATGGATGATGTAAAGTTGTACGGAAGGACAGAAAGTGACATAAACGCCTTAATCAATGATGTCAAGATCTTCAGCGATGACATCAGCATGCGATTTGGAATCAGTAAATGCGCACGTCTCATCACCCATAGAGGCCAGACAATTCACACAAATGGACTAGAGACAGATGGAGGCAATATTCAAGACGTGAATGAGGAAGGAGGATACAAGTACCTTGGAATCCCGCAACACCACACCAACCTGGATGACACAGCAAAGGCACAAGCAATCGCCGAGTACAAGAAAAGGCTGAGGAGTGTAATGAAGTCAAAGCTATACGTAATGCACAAGATCGAGGCAATAAATACTTTCGCAGTGCCTGTCATCAGCTACACAGGAGGAGTGGTGAAATGGAGAGTCCAGGAGCTTGATGAACTGAACCGCAAGACTCGCAAGATAATGAACATGTACGGCGGGCTGCACCCAAGAGCAGACGTGGATCGCCTCTACTTACCGCGGGATCGGGGAGGAAGAGGCTTGAAGAACCTGACCGACATAGTAGAGCAAGAAAATCGAAGCCTTACAAAACACTTGCACAACGTTGTTGATGACCCACTGCTGGCGGTGGCGCAATCAAGTGACCTGTATCGCCAACAAGAAGAAACAACAGATGATTGGAAAAAGAAGAGGATTGAAGATCGGTACCAAAAGTGGAGAGAGAAAGCAATGCATGGCCAATACGAACGGCAGATGAAAGAAATAACATCAAGGAAGGCATGCTACATCTGGCTACGAACAGTCAAGCTGAAGATTGAGACGGAAGCACTACTGGTCGCTGCCCAAGATCAAACCTTAAATACGAAAGCACATGCAACTTACATAATGAAGACAAGCACCGACGCAAAATGCAGGATGTGCAAGGCCGCAGATGAGACAGTAGCTCATATCCTAGCTGGATGTTCGAAGTTGGCTGGAACCGAATACATCAACCGTCATAATGAAGTCGCAAGAATAATCCACCGCGACATCTGCCTACACTACGACTTGCCCGTGTCGCCCGAACCCTGGCAGCACGTGCCTGAGCCCGTCATAGAAAATAGTACGGTAAAGATCCTGTGGGACTTTGAGATAAGAACTGACAGAAGGATCACTGCAAGAAGGCCGGACATATTGGTAGTTGACAAAGAGAAGAAGACGGGAATTATAATAGATGTAGCAGTCCCAGAAGACCGGAATATATGCATTAAAGAAAAGGAGAAAATTACGAAATACCAAGACCTGAAAAAGTACAGAAGTTGTGGAATATCAGGACGAAGTGTATCCCTGTAGTGATCGGAGCACTTGGGGCCCACACAGGTAACTTGACAAAGTACCTGAAAGAAATACCCGGACAGCATCATGTACCTCAGTTGCAGAAGGCCGCCCTGCTTGGCAGTGCCTATCTTCTCAGACGAACTCTAGATCTCCCTGAATCCTGGTAGGATTCCGAGATCTTGAGAAATGCCTCGGCTCGTAAGAGTCGTGTACCAAAAAAAATGAAGACTTTATTCGTCAAACAAAAGCGGTATGACAGTTCAATATCATGATGTACAAGAATGGCATATGAAATTACAAGATAGTGAAAGAAACATTTTAAGAAAATCTGGAGTACTTCACAAATGAATTGTTGTACAGAGTTCCTCTTCTTTGCAAGGGGAGTAAGGTTCGGGAATGTCTGACACTATGAACACGATTTCGCACAATAAAAAATTGGGATAGTGGATGATAGCTCATATTGTCAGCAATCTTCCTCAGAAACTTAATGTATGCATTGTCCAAAAGCTGATGAAGACTCTGATCATTCATGGAATTCGCCCATCTTTTAGCAATACGATGTAGACGATCAAGTTTATTGAAGTCTTTCACATTAAGATCACAAGTAATAGGCAAAAAAAATATTAGATGACTGTAGACAAAGGCATAAAAGGCCTTCAAAATGACCGTGACAGGATTTCCGTTAACATGTAGGCGTTTTACTAACGACATTCCGTAACAACATTTACGGTATAGATAAGAAAATTGAGTATTCCAACGAAGGTCGTGGGAGAAAAATACACCTAGAATTTTCCGATGATCAACTTGTTCGATTACGGTTCCATTTATCACAATATTATTGCAGGAGACATGGGGAGCTTTCCTAGAAAAAGAAAGACGTTTTGTCTTTTCAACATTGATAGTGAGACTTTTGGAAGATGCCCATTTACAAAAACTATCGATAACAGGCTGAAAAGTGGGCATAGCCTTATCCTCAACATAATGCACTAAAGTGATGTCATCAGCGTAGGCGACAATATCCGTGTTTTCAAAGCTAGGAAGGTCATTGATGAATAAAATAAATAAAATTGGGCCGAGGATCGAGCCCTGGGGAACACCGCTAGTAATGTGTGACCAGTCACTGGTACAGGTTTTAACAGAAACGCGTTGGTAACGATTCAATAAAAAATTACGAATGCATTCAATAGCATGGGAGTTTGAGAGGCAAGAGAGGAGTTTGAGATGACTAATAGAGTCGAAGGCTTTACGAAAATCAACAGCAACGAGATCTACAGAATTATATACTTTCAAGGAAATATGTCCTAAAATAGAAAGTCGTAAAGCTAGAAGAGCGTTGGTGCATCCTCCAAAACCATGGGGAACAAAGCTGAACTGCGTGGGGTCAAAGGGAATACTGAGGGATGGGAGAAGAACAAAATCACGAAGTCACCAAATCACGGTCTGAAGTCATCAGAATTACGTTTTGGAATGGGGGTAATGTTTGCTAACTTCCAGGAATGAGGGAAAGTAGCATCCTGTAAGTAAGAATTGTAAATTGAGCATAAAGGAGAAGCTAAGACGTCAGCAAGCATCCTAACGAAATATCCGGGAATCCCATCAGGACCTGTAGAATTGGATTTGCAATTTTTAATGATAGAGATTATTTGGGTTTCGTTCACTATCGCGGGACGCGAGGAAGAGAAAGCCGAAATGTTTCTGGAATGGTGAAGAGACCTTTTAAAAAGATGAATATCATAAGGACCAAAAGATGATTGGAACTGATCATTGAGATCATTAGCTTTTTTCTCATCTATGTTAACAACGCAGTGGGATTTGAGCTGAGAGTTAATAGATTTCCATTGTGAAGAGGATGATTTCGATGAAGAGCGTGAAAAATAGTTCATCTTAGCTTTGGAGATTTCTTTGATAAATTTCTCACGAAGTATCCTGTACTTTTGCAAGTTATTGCGAGTAAGGGCTCGGTCTCTAGCATCGGATAAGGCTTTAAGAGAGGGTGTGAGCCAAGGTGGATCCGTACTCCGCATCCTAACGGTTTTTTCTGGGAAAAACGTAACGAAAAGAAACCGGACAAATTTTTGGAAATCATCAACCAGGTCATGAATGTTAGTGTAACAAGAGAAAAACTCCTCCCAGTTAACTGAAGCTAGTACCTGATAACCGGTGGCATAGGACGATGGGGTGAAGGTATGTATAGAGACTTTATTAATTATTGGGGAGTGTTCGGAAAGTGGTTTGATACACACACCTTTGTGATCAGAGCGACCAAGAGGAGGAATGCAAATAGGCGAATTAAAACTCGAAGGACGGTTAGTGGCAAAAATATCAAGGGTATTCTTATCTCGAGTGGGGAAGGTCACAAGTTGTTTCATAAGGATTGAAGGAAGGCAGTAACATTACTGTGAGCAGTAACATTGCCCAAGTAAGGATGATAGAGAACACACAAGGTTAGGTCAAAATCAGAAAATGAACAACACAAAACGTTAGTTGTAACATTATCAATGGGAGAGTTACTCAAAACAGAAACATTCAAATGGGATTTGCAGAAAATTAGAACACCTCCGCCATTCAAATCACGGTCAAGTCTAAAAACACGGTAACCTGGGATAGTGAGAGAATTATCGTCAATAGATGGTGCTAACCACGATTCGGTTGAGCATACTATATCAGGATCGTAGGTGGAGGCACGGATGCGAAGGTCATCAAGTTTATTGAAAATAGCACGGGCGTTAAACAGAAGGATAGAGGGAGAAGGCTTTCGTGAACGAGATAGCTTACGTAATTTGATGGATGCAAGTGATTGGCTATTGGAGTGTTGAGCGGGATGAGCGTTGCGAATCAATGTTACAGGCACAGACTGAGTGGCGATCGGTTGAATAGGAGACGTGACAGGGGGAAGCACACCTCCATGTCGGAAAGCACTGTCGACGCAGGGCATGTTGGGCGGATCAGCAAGTCGTGATACCAAAGGCAGCGTCTTTGTTTGCGGGAGATGGGAAGATGCACAGTCCTGTTGCGAATCTGCAGAAGAGCCGACCGGTAGTACTGGCGGCGAAGTGTAGTCATGGAAATGGCTGATGTTAGCTTAGGGAACACCAAGGCTTTGTGAAGTTTGCAAATCATACTGATGGATCAACAGATATTCATGTAGATGTAATTCGAATTTCGAAAATAGTTTGCGAAATAATGATTGTCCGGAATCATAGATTGTATCAGACGAACGGGTAGGTAACGAGGAGCAAAGCGATGTGAAGTTCGATGATTGGAGACACAGATGACCGAAGAAAAGGAAGATAATGCCAAATTGTACATGTAGCCTGAACGAGGAGCGCATCAGAGCGTGTTGTCGCAACGGCGTCAGAGGAAGTTGTGGTGATGCAAATGATTCTGCTGGTTCAAGTACAATTAGTCAAGTTACCGTTCAATCCAAATGAATTTGGTCATTTCAGTCAATGGATCTGAGCATTTACGGAGCTAGGTATACGGAAATGATAAGTGATACTTCAGATAGGTCATTCACCTTTCATGTTTAAAAGAATGGAATATGCGACTGCTGATTAAAGATATGTAGTAAATCAACTGGTGCTAATTAATAAGTAGCATGAGCAGTCAATATAGGACAAATATGAGAAGTTCCATTTTAAATTTAAGAACATGGCTACCTGATGATCTGGTAGCGAATCATTATTGCTGCAAAATGAAGGCTAAAGAAATTAGATGGCAACCAAAAAAATTCTTGATAATTCTTCTTGATAAATAATTTGGCAGCCACATTACGGTTTGGTAGCAATAACCTACCAGACCGTCGGATTACACCCAAGTGGACCAGATGAGTACAGTCTGGTGGCTAAAAAAGTCAAACCAGCTACATTTGGGAAGAAATGCTAACATTTTTTTGATGAGTTGGTTTCGCAGCGAAATTTATCTAATTTAGCAGATGACGGTTTACAGTGCAGTAATCGCCCACTATGAATTGTGTCGAATTCGATAATCGCTCCGGATGATTCTTAGAAGATATACTATCATGTATTCTATCATCAGCGGGGTCCGCCAACAGGAAATTAGAGGATCCGAAATTCAAAGCTGGTTGGTTTTCCTGCCAACGAACCTAGAATGTGACTCGCCGGTGTCGAGGTTTGTGTTTATTAATTGTATTTTTCGTTCTCCCATTTTTTAAGGCAGTTTTCTTTCAATTTGCATGCTATGATAGAAGAATTTTGACTTTGCCTGTGGGAACGGTCATCAGTCATCTGAAGGACTACCTAAAATTCTATAATTATGTAAACGTATGAAATATTTGTATATATTTTCAATGTTTCACATCATTTGAAGATGCAGCAAACATTCGGAAATTACCACCGTGCAGTTGTAGACGGGATTCAAGTATGTCTCGCCGATTATGTATCCCGATGGTGAATAGCCGGACCAGGGATTTCCAAAACATGAAAGACGATTGCATTCATAACCGCTGGCCCTAAATCCAACTCGACAACTGCATGTGCGATCTCGACATTTCTGAGCACAAGTTTGATTGCAGGACTGTCTTTCCTGTTGAAAAAGAGCAAGTATCATTCCTAAACATTGATATTTAATGTGTGTAAAAAAGAAGAAATATCTTACGAATGTATTTTCACAGGCCACTCCTCCACATACAGCCTCCTGCTCAACGGAGCGGCTTCTGTTCCGTGTATGTCCACTGCAGTCGAAGTAGCACTCGGTCCAAGCGCTCCATTGACCCATCTGATGATGGAACAAGATATCATGACAGTGAGATACTGCATATCTGAATAAACGCCAATGTTTCATAACTTTCCACTTTCATGTAGCAGAAAAGAAAAAACTTTTTATCCGATGAAATGACAATCATAAGTTCCAACCGGTTGAACTTTGAAGTGAATTAAGGATACAGGCCTGCAAAAAGACTTGCAAAAGAAATCGAAATGCATGTGCTTTAACACAAAGCTAATATGGAAAAAAAGTTCATCGGAATTGCTTTCCATAAGCAAATAGACATGCAATTTGCGCAGCGTGTTTTGATTGAGGAGGTAGACTATTATTTATATATGTAAAATATTTAAGGTATGTTTTAATAGCACACGTCAGCACAAAGCTGAACGAAAAAACATCATTATTTTCTACGTGTAGAAAATTATGGTTTTTTCGCGTGGTTTTACAACAGTGAGAAGCACCAGGAAACACAATATTTTGAGTTTTGTTTTCGCACCACGCTAGCACAAAATCGATCGTGTAAAAGTGGAGTAGACGGAAGGCGGAAGGTATATTGAAAATCAACGCCGACACTTTTGTTTGTGGTATAATGCACAAAATCGGCGGGTGTTGCTTTCTCACTGTCAAGGATGTTTTGTCATTAATTTAAAGTGCGTCACTCTGCGATGTCTTTGGTCTTTTTGCTTTGTAAACTGTAACGTACGACACTTTTTTCCTTTTGACTTAATTTATTTTTAGAGTCATACCAATGATTCTTTGGTCTGATTTTTTGTGACGTCATGTAAACACATAATGCTGCTTTATGTTTCCAATCAATAACAACGTGTTTTTAACTTTTCTTTTCGTCGATAATGTTTAGATTTGTATAATTAAGGAAACCTTGTGATGTCATATTTGGTCAAAAGATTTATTAAGGCAGATAAGATCTTGAGAACAACGAAATCGCGCGGTTCTTGCTGAAGACCATTGATATCATAATTTTAAGGCTTAAGAAACAATTGCACAAATATTGTCCTCGATAAGGAAACAAATGGAAGAACTTGATATTGTTTTAGTTATGGAAAAAGGAAAAAACTGTGTAAAGGGTGATCTTGATTTTTTTCAGCAGAAAGTCGGCTCTACTGAAGGCTTTTTTTCAAAAATACCAATGTGACAGTTTAGAGTTATAGGGTTTAATGGTCTCCTGAAGCTAGTGCAAATTTTCAGCAGGAAGTGTCGAGCTTTGCGACAGGGATTTACTTCAGGGTTTAGGAATTCCTAATTGCTGACAAGCGGTTTGGACAAAGCAGCTTGAAATCGGCAAAATTTTTTCGTGCTCCAGTAGTATATCAAGTAATGAAAAGCACCAAACCCTTCCGTAATTGCTCAATCCAATTATGTTTTTTCTAATTTTCTCATCTTCAATGTAATATAAATAGCCCACACTTTGTATCAGTGCAGCTTATTATGTATTGAGCATTTTGTTTTCTTTTTCCCATCCATCAATAATGAAAAAAATGTTGTTTGGGCATTCCATATCAGATCGAGTACTTTGTGGTAATTCCCGCATTCGCACGAAAGATATTTAGTGATGGCAAGGTCCAACACCCACGTCTTTGTGCTCTCGTGCCACATTCGTCACTACGATGGTGAAGTCGGTAACGTCATCATTTTTCAAGTTATCGTCACGCGTACCTCACCTTAGCCACTATTACTGGAAGCAGTCCTCACGTCATTTCTGGTTTACTGAAATTCAACCGCTTTCACCATAGGGCTCGATACTTTCGACAGTTCTGTGGCTGTGTCAGAGTCATCAGTTCACCTTCATCATGTTTGCATGTGTTCGTCTTATTTTCCATGATGGATTCACAACTTAGAACCCACTATCGCTCAATTGTGCGTGGAGTTTGCTTTTTCACTAGAATGTCGCCGCGCCGACGTTTCACGCTATGAGAACTCACTCTTCTGGCTTTTGTCGCTGTGTTTTGTATCTGTGACTTTATGGACTTTTATACAATGACATATAAGAAATCAATGGTATGTCATGGAATGTTATTGATAGATTGACTATGAAAAAACATTGAACAACTGATGTCATTCAAGCAACATAGATCTACAACATGAAAGTGTTTTTCTTTGTAGATCATGAACTATCAATAATATCAATCGTTGTCATAGATTTAGAAATTGAAGGCATTATCTTTTTGCAGAGATTTTTTCACATCGCTGTTATCAAAATCGAATCACGGCAAAGTTGTTTTGTAAATTTGTGGATACACAGGTGTGAAAGTGGAATTTAAAAAATGTACATTAATAATAATTATAGATAAAAAGTGTTGTTAAAATAATTAAGGAAAAATAAAAAAAAAATCACCAATTTAAAGAAAATTTATTACTATAGTATAGAACAAAATATATAAAAAAAAGGTAAATATCAATTCCTAGAGAAGCTTTGTTCACCAAGTACGAAATTTCAAAATGTGACTGAGGTCGTTTTGACCTCATCCGTAGTTCTAGTGTTAATAATTATGCATGCACATTTGTTCTCTTAGATTTGATTTTATTCATGCATAAGTCATATAGGGCCTACTTCATATGCATCCAGGTATGCGCGATTTGGCATGTACTAAACTGCACGTATATGCCATAGACATAATAAGATGTAAGTACTCGTACTACTTATTAAAATGTTTGGTAGTAACGGCAAACATGAGGAGCAAATTTTGTGAACTTTCCTGATCATTTGAATCCTTTTGGGTATTATTTGCAAGTCATGCGTCTCCTTTACAATCACAGTGAAGTAGCGTTTCACAGATACACTGGGATGGTTACATCTTACGCATTTCATATACGCATATTTGAGCTGTTTTGCATGCACAACTCAATTCTATCACTCTATTCCTAACGTACTCGTATTAGTAAATTCCTAGCACATTCAACCAGTTTGTAATTAGCAATCAGTGGCGTGCTTCATAGCCCAAAGTCATCAAAATTTCAATATTTTCAAACTCTGTCAAAATTAGTGATTTAAATTATGAATTCCTATTCATTGTGAAAAGATGTGCGGGTTTGAACGAATGAATACCATCACGAGAAAGTTCATGCACAAAATTTGTTCCATTATGAATTTGGACAAGGAAGGAGTGAGAGGTAAAGGACAGCTCGACGAATCGATTTCACAATTCAATGCCTCTCACGAGGTCAAAGCGATATTTCTATGCGCATCGATCACGGCACTGAAGTCGCCTGAAAGCAGTTGCTATTTTAATAAAAACAAATCAGGAAGATTGTGTCATAATACTCGCTCCTGATGCGGTCGTCGACTGGGTTCGATTCCCAGCTGGCAATCCATTTTTCATGATGCTGCCCGGAGCAAGGCGCATAGAAATGTCGCTTTGATCTCTAATACGGCAGCCAAAGCGAGTTTTCTGTAGGGATCAAGGCCGCAAATGAGACTTTCGCAGATTAATGCACACCCTACGGCTATTATAGGTATGGGGTGTAGATTTGTAATAGGCATAGGGTATACATTACTCTGTGAAAGTCTCATTTGTGGCCACGTTCCCTGCAGAAGCCCAATCTAGCTGCCGGACTACCCGTGAAAGCCAGAAACATTGGATTCTGAAAGAGAGAATGAGGTTTATCAACGAATTTTCAAAATCCTAAATATAAATTACCAGCGCTCAAAAAATTGCACGAAGTTGAGTGCGGTAGCCGGATATCAGTGATGCATCATGTACTTAACGAATCTTTAACTTGACATTCTATATTCAATAAATAAATCGATTATTCTGAGATCCTTGCCAACTTTGATTCACTTCGGGTATTAGAAATTTAGACTAAGGAACTTTTGACGTCCTGGACTGCATTTTTGATAGTCCATGTCCAGATGGCGAGGTAGTCCAGAAGGTAGGCTTCACCAGATTTTGGTTCCTGTAAACAAATATAACAAACCATTTTACTCGCAAGTGTTTGTAGGTTAATGTTTCTTTGCAAATTTTCTGAGTATTGCTCTATGCATGAAAGCTGCAGATGTTAATCGATACATCTCTTACAGCAATCAGTAAATGAAGAACAAATCTATACTTCAAGAAGCATCATTTATCAGAAACTGAGACGACACTTCAGTATTGTGTTGACCATGCTCTACCCGGGGACTCAAACGCTACAAATATCTGCATTTTAAAACTATAAGGCATGAAGCTGTGAAATCCTAGCTTTTTGCAACTTCCAGTATTATTTCGAAAAATAAATTCAAACTTTACCAAACTTGATCTATGGGAACAATATTTGACCTATAATTTAAAGCATGCTTTAAAAATCGAGGATTTTGTTAGTTCCTTACAGAATTAAGCATCTTGATAATTATAAGATTGTGATAGATCTGAAAAAGTTTCCACGAGCACGGCCGCCTACGGTCAGAGACTATAGGGGCACTGGCACGTACGGGTAAGCTTCTCGCGGGGACGGGTGGGTGTGGGTGCCGAAGAGTCCTCTATACCCGCAGGTCACTAGTCAAGAAATATCAAAGCCATGTACGAGTATGAGCTACTGATGCTCGCCTACAAAATGAAATATCAAAGCGATATTCTACTTGTCTCTTTTTTAAGACTATTTTTAAAGTGCTCGAACAGACATATGTACAATTTTCTGCAGGACAACTTTATAGAAAAAAGTGAGTATACGTTTACCATTATCCTCAAATAGAACATGCTTGCAGAATTAAAATTGCAAAGTCAATACGAGAATTCAAACGAAGGTTGAAGTTATATTTAATTGAGAAAGTTCCATCATTCTAATATTCAACAGGAAACGAAAGTTGTTGCATTTCTACTGGTGAATTATTAAAAATGTAAGTAGGCCTTTCTTGAAAGATGAAAGATAATTGTAAAATTTTATTTGGTAAATACTTACAGAAATTATCATTTGTTTTTCTTTTGAACTTATCTTACTCAGTGTAAGAACTCCTCTTACTGATTGTGAAAATAGCTGTTTAAAATAGAAGACCGGATTTGCCTAGAAATTTTAGACTAATTTTCTGTACAGTTTTTGATACAAGACTATGAAATGTATGTAGATATTGTTATCATGACAATTGACTACTGAAAGCAATGATGTATGAAAGGATGAATTTCAAGTATAAACAGTTTTGACACAAGACTACGAAGTGCTGAAAATTTGTGACAGTGGCGATCGACTGTAAAAAGTAATTGTGAATGAAAATGTAAAAAGAAAGTAGACTGAAAATTGTAAGTAGACATGATTATTATGTTGTGTTTGATGCTGATGTGTTTATTGTTAATGATGATATACATACATGATGTACACGCTGTCAAATAGTTAGCATCACCTGCATGGCCAATTCATATACCCCATCCATGTGGGTCCTCTGGTCCTTTTCTCCTGCTTTTATGACATTGTACTGAACCAAACACATTATGCACCTAAAACATAAAAAAACACATATATTTGCACCTATGAATTAATTCCTTGTTATTTGATGAATATAGAATTCTTCTATTCTACATATATTCCAACTCTAAGGCATCAATTCACGATGATAGCCACGTGGATATAGAGTAAATACTCTAATATACTCTAATAGTTCTCTCATTAACTGATGCACATGCCGTCAGCGCACGAAGAGAAGTGTACCATAAAACATACGCAGTTAGATCATTCAAGATGTCATGTAATAAATATTTCATTTAGTAAAAACATTTCGCAAACTATGAGCACTTTTTTTAGTGAAAAGAACTTCTTGGTGACACTCTTGTACATTTCTGAAGTTAAGTGAATAGAAAACAACACACAAGAGTACCCGGAAGATTAGATTAATCATTTAGATGCAGAGGATACCGCATATTAGAAAATTATTTATCTATTATCAAATTAACAATATACTCGTACTTATCTATTTCAAATTGTTGAGATTGCGTAGATGGGATGGAGTTGAATGAATCATATCAGCAGCATGCATAGGGGAATTAAGAGATGCAATTTTAATTATAAAATGCACATTTATGAAACAAGTGCAACATGCCATACTCAACCTTTGATGCAGCATAATTCTGGAAAGGTGAGATGTCAACTTCTACATTGAAATTGCGATATCTTCCTCAGTCGGACGACTGTACTTTGCTTGAAGCATGAAATGGAAAATGTGACGCCTCAAACTCAACATAGGTCAATTTCTCCACGTCCGTATAATGAAGAAATCCATTTATGTATTAAAATTCATTGCCTCGAAGAAATATAGCTTAAACGTACTAATTTGCCAACATAAGCTTTATTACTTGACTTATCCAGCCTTGCTAAATCAATTCATTAATCGGTTCCTGATATCCAGTTTTTCTGAAAAAACAAATGTTCCTTGTTTATACTCGGAGGTCCACTTGGCGATGCAACGCTCTTCCATGCGGCCGAGTTCCATTTATGACACTCTCATAATTTTATGTCGAGTTTATAGCAAGAATGCAGAGTGCACCAATTGTAAAAGATTTAAATCCAGGTCTCCCGGACGCAGAGCGAAATACAATAGCCACTTCTGTAACAGCATTTGACATGAACATAAGACCTCCTAGATGAGCATAAATTACCTCGATTTGGTATTTCTATTCTTCCTCCCTCATTTCTGTTGTTGGCACCCGGAAGTATTGCATCGTCAACGATCTTCTCTTGCTCCTACTTTTTCTCACTGACGTCGCATAGCGTTGAGTGTGCAAAACTCCTCTTATCTGACTGGTAGAACATTCGCAACCTAAGAATTAGACAACTGCTCGTCATTTGTCTGTAGACAACAATCACACGAAGTTCATGATCACAGCTGTGCCTTGTATTCTAACTGAGTATCCAAGGGACTAATCCTTCATCTCAGAGTTCAAGTAAGACTTCTCAGTCGTGTTGTACTCAGTAGTGTCACGCAGTAACAGATCAAGTCTATTCTAAACCCAGTGTGACAAACTTTGGCGAAATTTGATGATTTTGAAAAACTTGGGAGGGGGAAATGTGAAAAAATCTGAAAAATGTGGGGGGGAAGAATAGAAGTACCCCTCGATTCCCTCGTCCACTTTGAACAAGGAAAAAATAACTGTTGACTGTGTATCTCGAGCCATCTCATGACGCATGCTTGTCAGCAGTAGGTAAACCCATCATAATGTACCTGGATTAGAATATTTCAAATTGGAACACAAATGGTATTTGAACAGTTCAAATTGGAACACCGAACTGAAACAAATTGAAAAGCACCGAACTGGTTTAGAACTTGAGGGAATGGTTCTAATCATCCATTATTTGAACTGGTGAATACGAACATAAATGTACTGATCCTTCGTTGTTGAGAACAAAAAAAGTCTACTGTGTTGAGGATGCGAGCACGGTTTGGTGCATGGAAATGTTCTAAACTTGATGACTTGAGCCTTAATGGATAAGTAGATGAGGATTGAGCACACTCTGCTGATGATGAGCACATAATGTTCTAATTGTGATAAGGATGAGTACGTAGATGTTCTGATGATCAACTTGTGATTTTTTTATTATTATGTTGAAGAATAAGAGTGATGCATGGAGGAGTATTGTTTTCAATGTTTAGAATGGTTTGCGTTCGATTGAGACCATTGTGACCATTGTGATCATTGTGAAAATTGATGCATTCACTTCTCTTTTATGTTTATTTTTCAATTTTCGATGATGTTAATAGTATTGTTGATTGTTGATTGTTCTAATTATATGTAGATATACATTGCAAGCGAAATGATGAATATCTAATCAAAATTATTATTATTACTTCCACTCTTTGCGAATTTGTGTTGACGCTACTTGATAATATCATTCCCAATTAACATGATGGTTTGCAAAGTGAAAAGACAACATTTACTATGTACGTTTAATTAAACACGTGAAAATACGTTTGTTACATAACCTCCATCTCAGAGAGGAAGCTCTCTCCCCACTGATGGAAAGCAGCGTTTCGTGAATAGTCATGATTCGTCATGTAGACGGGACAAACAACATGTTGACTGCTCCGAAGTTGGAGGGCCGTCAGAGAGAGAGAGAGAGAGAGAGAGAGAGAGAGAGAGAGAGAGAGAGAGAGAGAGAGAGAGAGAGAGAGAGTCCTCCTTCAAGTCTTAATCGGAGGACGGTTGACAACACGGGTTGAAGTCTAATTTCCTAATAATTTCTCAATTACATTCCAGAATGTCTGCAGATAGTCCCGTGACCACTCAGCCCAAGTCACCACTTCATTCATCTTCATCCTCATCTCAACATCCTGGTTTCATTTCCTCCAAGGACAAATGCACCAGCTGCACACAACCAATTGACGATCAGTTTTTTCTTGCATGCAGAAAGTGCGAAGCGAGTCTCCATTATTCCTGTACTGAATTGCCGTACTACGAACTAGTAAAATATGTGAAAGAAAATTTGTATAAAAGGAAGTACACTTGCGTGGAATGCATCAAGAAAATCCATGCACAAGACTATGCAATGATCGAAGAAAATGTAAAAAAGTACTGTGGCAAAGATCAATTGATTACAGAGTACAAGAGGCGAATTCAAATCATGGAAGGAGAAATTGATGACCTGAAGAAGTCAGCACAAGATTCAAATATCCGAAGAAGTGAAATGAAAGATGAAGCTGAGAGACAGAACGAAGAATTGGTGATAATGCAAAGAAAGAACACAGATCTTCTTCAGACAACCGAAGTTTATGAATCACAACTAACTGAATATGAAGAGAAGGAAAGAAAAGGTCAAAACAACAGCAGCAACAGCAACAACAACAACAAGGAAAAGGAAATAAAGAATAGCGACATTGAAGAAATGATTAAGCTTGTCGACGCACACAGACAAAACACGAGTTCCGAGATAGCAGTGTTAAAGCATGTCATCGATGACCTAAAGACAAGCATGAACAGAAGTTTGAACAGACAAGAAGAAAACCAGCCGATATACCATCAAACTACACCAATGTTGACATACCAACAACCTCCACCAATGAGACTGTACCAGCCAAGACCATATCATCCAAGACCGCACCATCAGCAACAACGACGACCGCCGCCAACCTGTCATTCATGTGGCCGAAGAAGTCATATAGCAAGAAACTGCTATTCAAATCGATCACAATGGTACCCACCGAGAAGCAACTTCTCAAGACCACAGCAGCAACACTACCAGCAGTACCAACCTTACAATCGGCGTTATCAACCACAGCAGCAATTCAATCAACAAAACTTCCAACCGCCCATCAGATACCATCAGCCTATCGCTCCAACTATGGCTCAAGGACATTATCCTAACTTTAATCAAGTTGGTATGCAACAGCAGCAGTTTATTTAGCGGAAGTGACCGAGGAGAGGAGACAGAAAAAAGTGAGACTCAAATCCAATTGAAAAAAATATTTTACACAAACATAAATGGACTAAATATCAGTAAAATTGAAGACATTAATAAGATTAACAGTAACGCGGATATAATGTGCTTCACCGAAACACACCTAACAGAATACAACAATTTAACAATAGACCAATACAATATCATAGAAACATCTGGCAAAACTAAAAATAATCTAGGGCGCCATGTTAAAGGAGTCAGCCTGTTTCACAAAAAGGACAATTTAAATATAGAAAAAATTGTATCTGAAAATGGAGACATGATAATAATTGAATTGTCAAACAAACAATGGAAGGAAATAAAAAGAATAATATGATCTTATGTTATAGAGAAAGCACAGAATCCAAGTATGCAGATAAAGAATACCTAGATAAAATAAAAAACTATATAGAAAAATTCAAAATGAAGCATATAATTACATTGGGAGATTTGAATAGTAGAATAGGTAATTTGAATGATAACGTATGTATGGATCTTCCATCAAGAAACTCCGAAGATTTGGTTGTAAATAAGCAAGGAAGAGAACTGATTGATTTCTGTAACGAAACATCTCTTATAATAGCCAATGGAAGGTATGAAAAAGGCGAACACACTTTCTGCAAAATGAAAAATGTCACAAATCAGTCATAGACTACTTAATACTATCAGAATCATTATTAAAAAATTTAGCAACATTTGAAATATTGGAACCTCAATTATTTACTGACCACAGACCGATGGTAATAGAGATGAACATAGCTTTAAATACTGTATCAAAGAATACACAATTCGTTAATTTCGCACAAATGAATCATGAGAC